>SNQJ01S0003573.1:23020-42089 GCA_010110895.2 Picea sitchensis
ACTAAACAATGTTTAGTTGAATTTAAAATAGGAGGATATAAGGATGAAATATTATGTGATGTCATTCCCATGGATGTTTGTCATCTATTGATGGGTAGACCGTGGCAATATGAAAAGAATGTGATTCATGATGGGAGAAAGAACACATACACCCTAGAGAAAAATGGGAGAACACACATGTTTCTACCGATCAAGGACAAAGAAGTGAAACCAGAGGTGAGAAACACTGTACTTCTCATGAGTGGGAAGGAACTTCTTAATGAGGTTAAGAAGAAGGAAGACACACAATTTGTTGTGGTCAGGAAGTTTAGAATTGTTTTGACCAGTACAAGAATGGATGATTTACTAGAGGAAATCCAGAAGTTGCTGGAAGAGTTCGCTGATATAGTAGTGGACGAACTACCTTGTTCGTTGCCACCGATTAGGAGTATAATCCATCACATTGATCTTATACCTGGAGCCAGTTTACCAAACAAAGTAGCATACAGATTGATGCCGCAAGAGAATGAAGAAGTCAAGAGGCAGGTCCAGGACTTAATGGACAAAGGATTGATTAGAGAGAGCTTGAGTCCATGCGTTGTTGCAACAGTGCTCAGCCCAAAGAAAGATGGAGGATGGAGAATGTGTACAGACTCAAGGGTGATCAATAAGATTACCATCAGAGATAGATTTCCATTACCAAGGATGGACGATTTGATGGATTGCTTGGGTGGAGCAATATTGTTTTCAAAGATTGATTTGAAAAGCATATATCATCAAATTCAAATGAGAGAAGGTGATGAATGGAAGACAACATTCAAGACGAATGAGGGGCTGTATGAATGGCTTGTCATGCCATTTGGTTTAACGAATGCACCCAGTACTTTCATGAGGTTGATGAACAAAGTCCTGAAGGATTTCATTGGGAAATTCATCATTATATATCTTGACGATATATTAATTTTCAGCAAGACAGAAGAAGAGCACTTAAATCATTTAGCCGCAGTGATGAAGAGATTACAACAAGAGAAATTGCTGATTAATATGAAGAAATCATCATTTATGAGGACATAACTCATTTATTTGGGTTTTGTTATCTCTGCAAATGAGTTGAAGATGGATCCGGAAAAGGTAAATGTGATTAAGAATTGGCCATCACCGAAGAGTGTATTTGAAGTTCGAAGCTTCCATGGTTTGGCTAGCTTCTGTAGGAAATTCATACGAAACTTCAATGGGATTAGCGCACCAATGATGGATACGGTGAATAAAAGACATAAATATTTTCACTGGATACAGGAAGCAGATAAGAGTTTCAAACTACTAAAGAAGAAGATCACTGAGTAGCCAATTTTGGTTTTGCCAGATTTCAGCAAGACATTCAAGGTCAAGTGTGACATGAGTGGATTTTCAATAGGAGCAGTCTTGAGCCAAGATGATAGACTGATCGCATACTTCAGTGAAAAACTGAATGAAGTGAAGGTTAAGTACTCCACATATGACAAGGAATTCTATGCGGTCATACAAGCACTGAAGAAATGGAGGCACTACTTGGTTCCCAAGGAGTTTGTTTTGTACAGTGATAATCATGGTTTACAATTCATGACTCAACAAGAGAAGTTGAACCAAAAACATGCTAAATGGGTTGAATTCATGTAGAATTTTACTTTTGTGATTAAGCATATTTCTGGAACTGCTAACAAAGTTGTTGATGCTTTGAGCAGGAAATGTTTTCTTATGCAAGAATTCAGAGTCAAAACTTTGGGTTTTGATAACCTCAAAGAAATGTATAGGGATGATCCAGATTTTAAGGAAGCATATGAGGCATTTGAGAATCTAGTTCTCAAGGAAAGAACCCAATGGATTGAATACATGATCCAGGATGGATTATTGTTCAGGGGAAATCAACTATGTATTCCAAAATGCTCCATGAGGGAGAATTTGCTGAAGGAAAAACACAGTGGAGGATTCGTCAGACACTTCAGTCATGATAAGACGTTCTCAAAGTTGAATGGCTCATATTTTTGGCCAGGGATGAGGACAGATGTTAATAAATTTGTGGACAAATGAAGGATTTGTCAGCACACAAAAGGGAAAAGGTAGAACACAGGGTTATACCAACCATTACCCATACCTGAGAGGCCATTGGATGCAGTGAGCATGGATTTTATATTGGGACTGCCAAGAACACAGAGAAGCTATGATTCAATCTTTGTGGTAGTAGACAGATTTTCAAAGATGGCACATTTCATACCATGCCAGAAAACCAATGACGCAACTCATATTGCGAACCTGTTTTTCAAGGAAGTCGTTAGACTTCACGGCTTGCCAAGGAGTATTGTTTCTTATCGAGATACCAAGTTCGTGGGACATTTCTGGAGGACTTTATGGAAGAAGTTGGGAACAATTTTTTCATTTAGCTTAGCATATCATCCTCAGACGGATGGACAGACAGAAGTTGTGAACAGGAGATTGGGGGATTTGTTGAGGATCCTAGTGACTAAACACCACAGTTAGTGGGATCATATTCTTCCACAGGCAGAATTTCCTTACAATGACTCACTCAACAGAAGCACAAGGTAGATTCCATTCTAGATTGTATATGGAATGCAGCCAAGGGGAGTTTCTGAATTGAAAGATTCGAAACAAAATGAATTCAGAAGTGCTAGTGTAGAGGAATTTGCAGAAGCAATGAAGGAGCTTCACAACCAAATTAAAGAACGATTGCAGAATTCAAATCAAGATTACAAGCGCAGAGCAGATCAACACAGGCGAGAAATTCAATTTGAAGTTGGTGATCTGATCCTTGCAAATTTGAGGAATGAGAGGTTCCCAAGAGGAACATATAACAAACCGAAGATAAAAAAGATTGGACCATGCAAGGTCGTAAAGAAATTTGGGGCAAATGCATATGAGATTGAATTACCCAATGGGATTGAAATTTCACTGATATTCAACATTACGGATTTGTACCCTTACAAAGCTGAAGAAACAGGAGTAGAGGAGGAACAAAAAGAAGTTCAATGGACAAAACAGATGCCTGTAGCTAAAAATCCACAAATGGAAAGCATAATTAACAAGAGGATTAGCAAAAAGACCAGGAGGAAGGAGTACTTTGAATACTTGGTCAAATAGAAGGGACATCCAGATGAAGATGCTAGTTGGGAGGATGAAGTAGAAATTCATAAGCATGGAAAGACCATGCAAGAGATCATGAACATGAGTTCATGAAAATTTTCAAGCAAAAGAGTATGATGCAGGAGCATCGTCAGCAGCCAAGCAAGCATGGATGTGGAAGCCAGCTAGGAAAAATGCCAGCACATTTTTCAAGTTTTGAAATGTTTTGAAAGATTAAGAAGAGAATATAAATGTAATAGCTAGAAGCGTACTTGCATTTATGTCTGGCTGTTGTAAACAGATCGTGAGAGATTTTCTCTCATCTGACAATGTAAAAGGCATTTAAGCCCAGTTAATGAAAGTAGGTAGATTTGGATTATAGATTAGATAGTTTAGAAGAGCAGGAGGGAAAACGAATATAGACACCCTCGTCTTTGTATCTTTATATCATTAACACATTAGCATAGGATAGAAGGAGAGAGTTGTAGCAGAGAGTTGAAGAGAAGAACCCATGTACAGAAGCACTTGAGTTAATATATGGAGCTTTGACTCAGATTTCATGGTGTTATGATGTTTTTTGTTTATACATGGTGAATGATATACTTATGGTTGTTTTATTCTCTCTTTTATTCATTTGTTATGAGGCTATGCTATGTATGTATGATTTCATGTTGAATGTTTGAAGTCTGAGAGAGAGAATGAGTTTCAAATGTTTATCTTCCTGAGTGAGAGAAGTTCCTGCAAGGAGTGTAGTGAAACATCCACAAGGTGTGCATTGACAAAGATTATGAGTTTTATCTCAGAAATCTCAGGAGAGATACCGTTGTTCTCATTCCAGTAGAAGTACGGGTGAAGCACAAGAGTCGTGTAAGGTGTGTGCAGGCTAGTCGAGGCTTTAAACTTATAAACTAAGATTGAAAGGTAAAGGACTGTTGTTGCAGAGGGTGCACAGAGTCGAAGAATCAAGTACTTAGAAGTATTTGAAAGATTACCACAAGGAGTGCGTGCAGAAGTCCTTCTGAGACTCAAGTTTGCAACTAAAATCTTAGAAGGGTTAGCACCTTTGAAGTGTTCAAAGAGAGACGGAGCGAAATCACTTTGAAGAAGCCAAGTTTAGACGAGGAACACTGGTTCATTTCACAGAAGTCTTCAAGGAAGGAACAAGCGGTTGGAATTCTCTGTGGATAACTCGCGAAGTCGTGAGGACCGTGGGATTCAGTGAAGCTACAAGGAGGTTAAGTGTCAGGTGAATCCACCCTCCAGGAGGTAAGACTCAACATGGACCATTAATCGTGATAGTGGAGTTGTCAGGATCATTTCAGCAAATCAGAGGTTGTAAGTCCGGAGTGCGAGACAAAACCCTTGGTCGCTCGAATTCCCGAAGCGGGAACTGGATTATCACGTGAGAAGGCAAGGAGCCGAATTTTTGGAAATTTGAAAGTTTGGATTTCGGTGTTTTGAAGGTTCTATTGACAAGGATTTGGGACATAGTGGAGTGAAAATCCTGAAGTCGTGAGTCGTGACAGAACGTTGGGGTGAATTTCCAAATTTTGGCACTTCGTGTATCAGAAAGCGGAGGAGATAGTGTTCTGGGATTGAGAGTTTCGAACTCTTGGTACCCGAAAGTCCGAAATCACGTGGGTCTTCAGATCGGAAGGGTGACTATTGGCCGTTGATTCCGTAGGGGGGATGTTTCGGATTTCGGGGGTTGGAAAGATGAGAATCCTCGTGTCCGGATTCACGAAATCGTGAAGTTTGAAACCCCGATGAAGTGAAAAGTCCATTGGGAAGCCAACCTTTGCTGAACACATCGGGATTCGGCATTTCAACACTTTAGAAGACAAGGGATCGGGGTTCCTTTCTCTGGAATTCTCAAAATCATGGAACGTGATACAGGCATGGAGGAGGACGCGGCCAAACATTTTGGGTTTCGGAATTTCGGGTTTTTGGCAGGTTAAGGGGTCAAAAACCTCGACAACGAAAATTGCGATATCGCAAAACCTGAAGTCCTGAATTAGCGAAGGGCGCAACTTTATTTTGGTCAAGGAGAATTGGGTGATGCCTTGTGTTTAATCATGTGGGAACACTCATAAGGACCTGTGGAGGAACACCATTGTGTGTGTCTGTGTTTCCCTATGGGGAAATCAAAGAGTCAATCAGACTCAGGAGGGCAGATTTAGAACGATCCTGCATGGATCTCGGCCTGAGGGTTCGGGGGTCTGCATCATCTTTTCTTCTCACCCATATCACAGGATATAGAAATTCATGAGACATCATCATAAATTTTAAATTCATTTTTTTCTTGTAAATCTGTCACCCACAAATTTCCAAGTTCCACATTTTGTTTTCATATTTGTTCTGCACAGGAACCAGATTCATAATTATGGGAATTTCCTTCCCATAGAGGTTTGGCTCAGCAGACAATTGGTCTTACAGTTCTTCCATATCCAAGACCCCTTAGCTTCTTTCACTTTCAACTTCAATCAGCCAAACAAGTTGTTAGTTTCCCATGCACATATGTTTTCATTGCACCTTTATAATGTCATCACAAAAAATTCTTAAATTGTGCATGCTAACAGTCAAATCACTTTTATCTATTCGATGATACAAGAAAAAGGAAATTGCATTCCTTACACATGCATCAATTCAGTATATCAACTTTTCAAAATGAAATTTAGATACCAATTGAATCTAATGAATGTGCCAACATTCATGGTCGCATTCATACCTAATGCACCCTTGCATCGATTTTAGGTTATCACTTTTCAGGTTAGGCACTCTTTCTAAGGTTTGTTTGAATTCAACCAACTTATTACCATATGGACTCTTTTTCCATATTTATTATTTTAGCAAAACCATATTTTCTACTCTGAATCGATCACAGCCCTAATATCGTCATTCATGAAACTCCAGGTTTCACATGAATTCCTTTAAGCATTCCTTTGACATCCATATAATGTACTCAAAATTTTCGGAAGGTCATCCTTCCTTAATGGAGGGTTCATTGTATTCCCTTCATGCAAGCATGCACTACCTCAAAGAAATTACATGCAATGTGTTAGCTAAGAGCACCTTTATTCCCATAGAACCAGTCCTCGCAACCACAGTCTAAGGTAGAGTGTTAAACTCTATCTTCCTTGACTAGCCCAGAGGAACTCCATTTTCTCTCCATGTGACTGAGAACTGTGACCTCAAATTTTTTGGCATCTTCACAGGTCAAATGTGATTTTCAAGATCAGAGTATGTGTCGATGGCACAAGAATAGTAGTGATATTGGCAAAGCGATGTTGATAGGGTTACAGGCAGAGTGTGCATGGAAAACACAACAGTGAAAACAAAAAAAATAAATCTCAAAAGAGATAATGCTTTGCACTTTATAGAAGCATAAACGAGGTCCAAATCATTAGGACTCATAGAAGGATCAAAGGTCGAGGCCTTTGGCACTTATAAATTCTTACAAGTGGGGAGGAATGAAGCTCAGGAGGAAGAATGACATGGGTCGTCGATCGTGGATCGAGGAGCATCGTGGGTCTTTAGATCCGGTGGAGCTACAAGGAGGACAAGACCATGAGTCATACAACACTCCAATGCTGTGAAGGAATCCTGGTCATCCATTGAGGATAGTCATCGATCATTGGATCTAGAGGATGAGTTGCGAGAGATCAACATTTTGTTGACTAGAAAGTCAAAGGAAGGAAGTGATCTAACCTTCCAACTAGTGAAAAGAGAAATCACGATAAGATCTGGATCGTTCGATCACTGAGGAGAGTGAGCCATTGATTTGACACCTATGGATATCAGGAATTCAAGAATCAGGAGAACAGAGGTGAACTAACCTCCAAAGTCATGAAATGTGAAATCATGACTTGATCGTAGCCATCGATCGAAGGAGGATTGTGGTCTATCTATCTAACGTAATCGCGAGTTAGGGAATCTGGAGCACATAGGAAGTTGATTTCCAAAGTCACAAAACATGAAGTTCCATCAGCCGCCGGATCTGGAGATCAGACAATGATTGTTAGATCAGGGATATCTACGTCAGCAAACCACGTCAGCAAGGACTCGTGGTAGACCAAGTCAGCAAGGACACATGGTGCAATCAGACAATGAAAATTTTCATGTTGATTCAGCATTTCAGATACATGGAAATCACAAATTCGAGTGACATGTGGCAGTTGCTCGGCTCATGACACGTCATAGAGTGACGCAAGAGTTACATCACTCCAGGAGTTTTGCTTCGGGATTTTTACCATCAACACTCCCCCAAAGTCTAAAAGGATGAATTCCCAAGGTGGAGGATAGACATCGGATCACCAAAAAATCTCGACCGTTGATCTGATATGAAGCCATTTTAGAGTTTCACGTATTGAGAGTTTGGAGACAAATCGCTATAGAATCTCTGAAATGCAAAGTCACGAAGTTGATTTGAGTTGTTGATTGCAAGGGAATCGAGGACCGTAGATCTAGTCTCGAGGAATTTGTTGATTCGAGGGTTGGTAATTTGGAGAAGATAGGTGAGCGAATTCACGAAGTTTGCAATGTCCCAAAGTGCGAAATCGTGAAGCACTTGTTGGCATAGATGGTGATCACCTTCGATGGTCACATGAAGGAAGGATCTTGCAAGTTTCTAGGCTCCATTTTGTGATTGAGAGTTGGAAGAGTCAGAATGACTCGTAGAAAAACTCGTGAAACGTGAATTTGTGAAGCGCCTTTTGATTAGGCCTATGGTCACAGTCAGTGGTCACATCAGTGGAAGAGAAGGGAAGGACCTAGAGGTGCTAGTCTCCATTTTGGAGTTTCAAGAATTGAGAAAACCAAGGTGACTCATAGTTAGTCACCCAAAATGAGAAATCACGAAATGACTATTAGTTAGGGATACGGTCACCACCGATGGTCATGTGAAAGGAAGGGACTTAACCAAAAAATCTAAACACCCACTGTGTATTTTTCTCAGGAAAGGGAAAAAGGTGCTAAGAGCATGAGCGCACAAGGGATCTCTGGGGAACTGCCAAAAACCAATGATTGTTTCTACACAAATAATTTGAAGAGGCTTCAGAGTGATCGACAGAGAAGATGAAGAGTCTCGACTGCCAGAGAGGCTAAGGAATCTCAGCATAACGGGCACTGATGATGATCTCACGAGCAATAGAACTACCATAGAAGCTGAAGAGTCTTGAGGTATCTATCAGTGGTATGAAGACTCATCATAGAGACGATTGGCAGATGGAAAGGCATCGAAGGCTGTAGCTTCCAGATAAGCCAAAGAGTCTCGGCATAATGGCCATGAATGAAGAAAAAAATCAGTGTAATCGCCAGAGGGGATGAAGAGTTAGTTGTATGATCTGGAAGAGGAATTGGGATTATAAATATATGAAGAACAGAGAAGAGGAGGTTGTTGTTGTTGAGAGTGATTCATGCGGGTAAAAGAAGACTGTGTGAAGTAGCCGAAGGAGAGAGAAGAGGCGTAGCGCATAGAATAGAAATGAATATATGAGAAAGAAAGAGGAGGCCAAGGTGCATGTGCCAGAGACAGAGCAGAAGAACAAAAAGCTAAAAGAAGAATGGAAGTAGGAAGACACTAATGCAGGAAGAGAATATCAGTGCAATAGTACAATGATGAGACTCGTAAGCTATAGATAAACACGGTATCACTGTAATAAGTTTCAGTAATGAAGTTTTTATATTTCAGGGTGGTTGGGAGGTGCTTGGGAGGATTGGTATCCTTAGAGTTTCAAGTGGTTTCTTGAAGAACAGGGAGTTGTAGCTTCCATCTAGTTACAACCATAAAAACTAGGGTGGTAGGGTGGTGCAAGGGAGAACTATTGTTCTCTGTTATACAGGTTGGTGCCTGTGTGACTGGAAGTTGGTGCTTCCATCCAGTTGGTGATGGAACACTGAGGGATTTGGTGCTTCCTTCTAGTGGTTTCTAGAGAAACTAGAGAGTTGGTGGTCTCAGCAAGTTGCAGCTTGCAAGAATGAGGTGGTATCCTCACAATGAGTTGGTGCTCATAATAATGATAATGTAAAGAAAATAAAGATTACTTATCATATCAAGAAGAAGAGGTTTTTCCCTTTATGGGTTTCCTCGAGAAATATATGTCTATGTGTATTTCATGTGTGTGATTGATGTTTAATATTCTAGTGCTTACTTCCCTGTATCATTGTGATCGTGATTGAGTGTTCTTTGAAGATTTTAAAGTGGGTATAATTGTTTAAGAATAGTAACAACAAATTCACCCACCCTCTCAATTGTCCAACAATTGGTATCAGATAAGGTTCCATTTGTCTAAAGGTATATTAGTAAGCTTAAACATGTCAAGCCATGAAGGAACTTCAACCAATAAGGCCCCCCTATTCAATGGAACAAACTTTGCCTTCTAGAAAGTTAGGATGAGAAATTACATAATGGCTTTAGGTGTAGATGTCTGGGATGTGGTAGAGACTAGTTATGTAAAGCGAGTTGTACTAGCTAACAAGGATGACAAGCTAGAGTTCATCTTCAACGCTAAGGCTATGAATGCTATTCTGAGTGGGCTTGCAGAAGAAGAATTTGTAAAAGTTATGCACTTAGAAACTGCCAAAGAAATGTGGGACAAACTCATTATCATTTATGAAGGTAATGAGAAGGTAAAGGACGCCAAGATTCAAACATATAGAGTACAGTTTGAACAACTAAATATGAAAGACGATGAAACTATTGGGAAGTACTTTCTGAGAATTGAAGAAATAGTGCAATGAAAGCACTTGGTGAAAAAATTGAGGAACCCTCTTTAGTTCAAAAAATTTTGAGATCTCTACTAGATAGGTTCAACCTGAAGGTCTCTTCTATAAAAGAACTTAATTATCTAAAATATTTGTATTTTGATAAAATTATAGGAATGTTGATTGCATATGAAATGAGGATAGGTAAAGATAAACCCACCTCTAGAGAAGCATCATTTAAACAAGATAAGGATGAGGATTCTGAGCCTGATGAAATTGAAGCAAAATTTGTGAGAAGACTAAAGAAAGGATCAGGCAAGTATCAAGGCAAGTTTCCCTTCAAGTGTTTTAACTGTGGAAAGATAGGTCACTTTGCATCTAAGTGTCCACATAAGAAGCAGGATCAAAATTCTGAAGGTGAAAAGAAGTACAAATCCAAAATATTTGATAATAAAAAAAAAATTATGCGTAAACAATGATGACTCTTCAAAAGACACAGACAATGACTCTTCCTGTGAAGATAAGGTAAATGAATTCATGCTTATGGCCAAAGAGGATTATGATAATAAAAACACAGGAAGTGATGCTAATGATGAATAAGTTGTGGTTGATATGGAAGGTGAACTAATCAGTGCCTTAGAAGAAATTGGCAGAATCAGACTCGAGAAAAGAAAACAAAAATAGTTGCTGATGTAGTTTGAAAAGAATGATGAAGACTTTGCCCTGCTAAAGGTGGATTTAGAAGAGGCAAAGAAAATAGAGGACATTCTTAAAAAATAGTTATCAAAGAATAAGTCAATATGTGAAGCCTTGGAGGAAGAGGTAGTAAAGACCAAAAAAGAGATGGAGAGGTTCAAAGCATTGTATCTCCAAAATATTACAATCCTCAGAAGGATTAACCACCATTCTAAATTAGCAGAGAAATCCAAATTTGAAAACCGATTTGGGTTGTGAAGAAGGATCAAGTTGTAATCATCCAAGCAACAAATATTCCATCAAGTTTTTCAAATTTGCATTCATTGACAACAACAAATATGGAGAAACAAAGGAATATAATCAACCTCCAAGGAAGAGTGAAAGAAAAAGTACCAGCACTGAAACTGTAGAACAAAGAAATCGACCTGCTCAAAGAAGACAACCATTTTCCAGGTACAAAGGATTTTTCTATGGATATTGTTTTTTCTGTTCTAACTTTGGTCACAAAGTTGTAAATTGTTCTTTAAGATTTAGATATGAGCAATCAAAACACTCAAGGAATAGATAATTGTCGCAACAAAGAATCAGACATCCAAGTAACAAACAATCACAGACTGTGAATCATGTGATGGATGGAAAAAGGGCACAGGTTAAGCATAACAATCATTATGATCCTTTATTCAATGAACCATAATGTTACACCTGCCATAATTTTGGACAGAAAGCTGCAGACTATCGCTTAAGGAACTATGAGCCGGATTTGAATCCTTCTGCTAAAAATGTCAAGGTTTGGAAGAAGAAAGAAAATGGCAAGTGTGGACTAGTGTTGCCAGCTCAAAGACAAAATAAACCATGGTATATTGACAGTGGATGATCCAAACATATGACGAGAGACAAACGTAAATTTCTATCTCTAAGTGAAAGAAAATCAGGAAACGTAACCTTTGGAAATGATGCTCCAGGTAAAATCAAGGGTAAAGGGATGGTAAGTTTAAGTAATGGAAAAGGAAAATCTCAGGATGTTCTACTTGTATATGGGCTGAAACATAATTTTCTCAGTGTAAGTCAAATGTGTGATAGAGGATGTGAAGTGGTGTTCACTTCCAAGGATTGCAAGATAAAGTCTGTAAACATGGGACAAGTTGTGACTAAAGGCATAAACACAGATACCAATGTATATGTGCTGAAATAATATAGAGAAGAGTGTCATCTAAGAAAAAATGATGAAATTTGGTTATGGCATAGGAGACTTGGACATATAAACTTTGACCACTTAATCAAGCTCAAAAATCTTGAGGAAATAAAATATCTTCCAAGAATATCAAAGCCACAAGAATCTGTGTGTAAACCTTGTCAGGTAGGAAAGCTAACCAGGACACAGTTTAAATCCAAGAGCTCTACTTCAACATATAAACCACTCCAATTAGTTCATATGGATTTATGTGGACCATTAAGACAGGAAGGCACAATATGGAAGGAAAATTTATTTATTTTGATCATTGACGATTACTCCAGACTTACTTGGGTTGTTTTTCTCAAAGAAAAAAATGAAGAATTTGAGAAATTTAAAATATTTAAGGATTTAACTAAGAATCAAACAAGAAAGAGGTTAAAGGCAGTAAGATCAGACAGAGGAGGAGAATTTGTCTCAAGTGATTTCAAGGAATTATGTGATAAACATGGGATCAAGAGAGAATACACAATCCCAGGAACTCCATAGCAAAATGGAGTAGTTGAGAGGCAAAACAGAACCATGCAACAAATGGATAGGTCAATGATGAATGAGAAGAACATTGGTCAAGCCTACTGGGTGGAAGAAATACACACAACAATCCATGTTCTTAACAAATCCCACCTGAGACCACATAGTGACAAAACACCTTATGAACTATGGTATGGAAGACCGCTTCAATCAAACACTTCAAAGTCTTTGGGAGTAAGTGATACATAAAAAATAATAATGAGAACCTTGGAAAGTATGATGATAGGGTTGATAAAGGCATATTCTTAGGGTATTCTACAAATAGTAAAGGATACAGATGCTATAATAAGAGGCTGCATAAATTGGTTGATTGTATTGACATAAAAGTTGATGAAGGAATTCCAGTAAGAGAGGTGAACAATACTAAATCAACAATAAAGGATATAGATGAAGTTGAATCTAAACAGGTCCAAGAATCAGAATGAGAAGACTTTGAGTCAGATGAAGATGCAAATACTCAGGTAAACTCAAATCAACATACAACATCAAATTCTTCCTCCAGAATTACTCAAAAGAATCATCCTGCAAGTCAGATAATTAGTGAAAAAGACAAAGGTGTACAAACTAGGAGAAGGATAATCAAAAACACTGAGCAATCACATATATCCTTCATATCCATGGTGGAACCAAAGAACTTCAATGAGGCCAGTAAAGATGTAAATTGGTTAAAATCAATGAATGAGGAAATGGACCATATTGAAAAGAATGACACTTGGGAACTCGTTCCTAGGCCAATAGATAGAAATGTAATAGGATCAAAATGGGTCTACAAAAATAAGATGAATGAGCAAGGAAATATTGTAAGAAATAAGGCTAGATTGGTCTACAAAGGATATGCTCAAATATAAGGACTGGACTTTGATGAAACATTTGTGCCTGTAGCAATATTAGAAGCTATTAGAATGTTTCTTTCCTATGCTTGTCATAAGGAGTTTAAAGTTTATCAAATGGATGTCAAGTCATCTTTTATAAATGGAGATCTAAAAGAAGAAGTTTATATGGAACAACCAGAAGGTTTCCAACTGTCAAATAACCCTGACTTTGTCTGCAAGCTGAAGAAAGCATTATATGGGTTGAAACAAGCTCCTCTTTCCTGGTATCACAGACTGGATACATATCTACAAGACAAAGGATTCAAGAGAGGAATAGTTGACAACAATCTATATATCAAAACAGAGGGTAATGATCTGTTCATTGTGTTGGTATATGTAGATGACATCTTCTTCGGTAGTAATAAGGCTTCATTAGTACAATGGTTTTATTCTGCAATGTAGTCTGAATTTGAAATGTCTATGATAGGGGAATTGTCATTTTTTCTTGGCCTACAAATTACTCAAAAGTTTGAAGGAATATTTATTTCTCAGGGAAAATATCTAAGAGAAATGTTGAATAGGTTTCAAATGGAATATTCTAAGCCTATGAGCACACCTATGGTCACTGGATGTAAGTTAAACAAGGATGATGATTCACCTGATGTTTATTAGAGTTCATATAGGTATATGATAGGCAACCTATTGTACATCACAACATCTCGTCCAGACATAATGCATTATGTTGGAATGGTAGGAAGGCATTAGGTCGTACCTAAACAAAGTCATTTGTTAGTTTTAAAAAGAATATGTAGATACTTTAAAGGAACAATGGCCTATGACCTATGGTATCATAAGAATCAAAATTTTCACCTATTAGTCTATTCATATGTTGACTGGGCTAACTATGTGGATGAAAGGAAAATCACGAGTGGAGGTGTGTTCTTATTAGGAGATTCTCTAATAGCATGGTTGAGAAAGAAGAAAGGTTCCATTTCCTTATCAACTACAGAAGTTGAATACATTGCAGCTGCCACTTGCTGTACCCAAGTATTGTGGATGATTCAGACACTTGCAAACTTGGGGATAAATTATACTTCACCGATTCAAATCCATTGTGATAATACCAGTGCAATTAGTGTGTCAAAGAATCCTGTCTTCCACTACAAGACCAAGCATATACCCATCAAGTATCACTTCTTGAGGGAATAGGTAACCAAATCCACTGTTTCTTTTCATTATATTCCATCCAAAGATCAGATTGTTGATATCTTCACTAAACCGCTTGCACAAGCTCAGTTTGAGTATCTATACCAGAAGTTGGGTGTGACCTCACTGTCAACCTAAGAGGGTCCATCCTATCAGGGAGAGTTTTTGTTGGTTGAATATATGATACCTCCGAAGAATATTGCAATAGCTCAGGGGGAGCATGGTTTTTTTTACATTGATGTCAAAGGGGGAGAAAAGGTATTATGGATAAAAGGTGTTCTAGATGCTACAGTTGGGATCTAAGTAGAATAGTGCAGTCGTTTAGGGTTTCCATCAATGCCAAAGGGGGATATTGTTGGCATCTTCATAGATCGAGTGTACTTGTCATTGATGGAAAGATCAAAGTATGTGTCGATGGAACAAGAACAACAACGATATTAGTAGAGCGATGTTGACAAGGTTATAGGCAGAGTGTGCATGGAAAACACAATAGTGAAGACATAGAAGAGAAATCTCAGAAGAGATAGCACTTTTCACTTTACAGAAGCATAGACGAGGTACAAATCATCAAGACTCACAGAAGGATCAAAGGTTGAGGCCTTTGGCACTTAGAAATTCTTCCAAGTCGGGAGGAATGAATCTCAGGAGAAGGAGCGATGTGGGTCGTCGATCATGGATTGAGGAGCACTGTGGGTCGTTAGATCCGGTGGATTTGCAAGGAGGATAAGACCATGAGTCATCCAACACTCCAAATCTGTGAAGGAATCCTGGCCATCCATCGAGGATAGTCGTGGATCGTTGGATCTGGAGGACACGTGGTGAGAGATCAACATTTCGCTGACTAGAAAGTCAAAGGAAGGAAATGCTCTAACCTTCCAACTCACGAAACATGAAATCATGATAATATATGGACCGTCGGATCACTGAGGAGCATGAGTTGTTGATTTGGCACCCATGGATATCAGGAATTCGGGAATCAAGAGAACACAGGTGAACTAACCTCCAAAGTTGTGAAACACGAAATCATGACCCGATCGCAGTTGTTGATCGAAGGAGGATTGTGGTCCATCAATCTAACATAATCATGAGTTCAGGAATATGGAGCATAGAGGAAGTTGTTTTCAAAATTCGAGAAATGCGAAGTTCTATCATCCATAGAATATGGAGATCAGACAATGATTGTTAGATCAGGGAGATCTACATCAGCAGACCAGGTCAACAAGGACTCGTGGTAGACCAAGTCAACAAGGACACATGGCACAATCAGACAATGACAAGTGTCAAGTTGATTTGGCATTTCATATACATGGAAATCACAAATCCGCGTGACACATGGAAACTTCATGGCTCATGACATGTCATCGAGTGACACAAGAGTTACATCACTCTGAGAGTTTTGCTTCAGGATTTTTACCATCAACACTCCCCCAAAGTCCTGAAGGCTGAAGTCCTAGGGTGGAGGATAGTCATCGGATCATCGAGAAATCGTGACCGTTGATATGGTATGAATCCATTTCATAGTTTCACGTATCGGGAATTTGGATACAACTCGTTGCAGAATCTCTGAAATGTGAAGTCTCGAAGCTGATCTAAGTCATTGATTGCAATGGAATTGAGGACCGTAGATCTAGTCTCGATCAATTTGTCGATTCGGGGATCGGGAATTTGGAGAAGATAGGTGAGCAAATTCATGAAGTTCGCAATTTCCCGAAGTGCGAAATCGCGAAGTGCCTGTTGGAATAGCCGGTGATCACCGTCAATGGTCACATGAAGGAAGGAGCTTTCAAGTTGCTAGGCTCCATTTTGTGATCAGGAGTTGGAAGAGTCAGAGTGACTCGCAACAAAAATTGTGAAATGCAAAATTGTGAAGCGCCTTTTGAATAGGCTTGTGGTCATAGCCAATGGTCACATCAGCGAAAGAGAAGGGAAGGAGCTAGCAGTGCTAGGCTCCATTTCATAGTTTCGTGAATCGAGAAAACCAAGGTGACTCATAGGTAATCACTCGAAATGCGAAATCATGAAATGAATATTGGTTAGGCATACAGTCACCGTTGATGGTCATGTGAAAGGAAGGAGATTAGCTAGAAAATCTATATGCCCACTATGTAGTTTTCTCAGGAAAGGGAAAAAGGCACTAAGAGCATGAGCACGTAGAGGATCTCTAGGGAACTGACAAAAACCACTAATTGTTTCTACACAGAGAATTCAAAGAGGCTTCAGGTTGATCAACAGAGAAGACGAAGAGTCTCGACTGCCAGAGAGGCTAAGAAATCTAAGCATAATAGGCACTGATGATGATCTCACGAGCAACAAAACTGCCAGAGAAGCTAAAGAGTCTCGAGGTATCTGTTAGTGGTATGAAGACTCATCATAGAGAAAAATGACAAATGGAAAGGTGTCGAAGACTGTAGCTTCTAGACAAGCCAAAGAGTCTCGGCATAATGACCATGAATGAAGAACAGACTCAGTGTAATCGCCGGAGTGGACGAAGAGTTAGTTGTATGATCTGACAAAGGACTTGGATTATAAATATATGCAAAACAGAGAAGAGGAGGTTGTTGCTGTTGAGAGTGATTCATGCGGGTAAAAGAAGACTGTGTGCAGCAGCTGAAGGAGAGAGAAGAGGCATAACGCATAGAATAGAAATGAATATCTAAGAAAGAAAGAGGAGGCCGAGGCGTGCATTCCAGAGACAGAGAAGAAGAACAAAAATCTCAAAGAAGAATGCAAGCATGAAGACATTGAGGCAAGCAGAGCATGTCAATGCAGTAATACAATGATGAGACTGGTAAGCTATAGATAAACATTGTGTCACTGTAATAAGTTTCAGTAATAAAGTTTTTATATTTCAGGGTGGTTGAGAGGTGCTTGGGAGGATTGGTTTCCTCAGAGTTTCAAGTGGGTGCTTGAAGAACAAGCAATTGTATCTTCCATCTAGTTACAGCCAGAAAAACTAGGGTGGCAGGGTGGTGCAAGGGAGAACTATTGTTCTCTGTTATACAGGTTGGTTCCTGTGTGAATGGAAGTTGGTGCTTCCATCCAGTTGGTGCTAGAACACTCAGGGAGTTGGTGCTTCCTTCTAGTGGGTGCTAGAGAAACCAGAGAGTTGGTTCTCTCAGCAAGTTGCAGCTTGCAAGACAGAGGTGGTAGCCTCACAATGAGTTGGTTCTCATAATAATGATAATGTAAAGAAAATAAATATTACTTATCATATCAAGAAGAAGAGGTTTTTGCCTTTATGGGTTTCCTTAGTTAATATCTATCTCTGTGTATTTCATGTGTGTGATTGATGTTTAATATTCTAGTGCTTACTTCCCTGTATCATTGTGATCATGATTGAGTGTCCTGTGAAGAGTTTAAAATGGGTATAATTTTTTAAGCACAATAACAACTGATTCACCCCCCCTCTCAGTTGTCCAACAAACTTTATTCTTTTCAAGCATTATCCATTCGACTCCCATGTCCAAGCGCTATGATCCTAGCTAAACCCCTTATCTGCAAATTGACGGTGTAGATCCGTCTTCCCCCAGATCTAACAACTGCAATGGATTGTGGAACCTCAAATAGCTCGTAGTTTAATTGTCCCCCCGGTCTCCGCAATGAATATGGGTCGTCCGATCTACGATCGTACCTCAAACTCAAAACAACACTATGAATTTAAATTACGGGTACAGGTCTCAACCTTAACTCATGTGCATATGCAATCTCCGCAATGATCGTGAGTCGTCGATCTTAGCCCTCGATCAATTTTAAACCACACGATTTCCAGATAATAATAATTCCAACGTAGAAGTGTTTGACCGAGAATTTAGATTGAGAACAGAGCTTTGATGTGCTAAACTCATCGACATAACCTAATCGCAGTACGATTTTTATGTGAAATTAACATGTGGGTTGTTTGTAGGTTTTCCCACCGATCGTTCATAGATCAATAGTTCACAACGATTGCAGAATCCCAATATGCTCGCTCTTTATCGAAGAGTTCAATATTCGTAATCTAAAAAGTGCTTGCCCAACTCCTTTAATCATGGTCATTGATATTCCACCCCAATGAGATCAATGACATTGGTTTATTGTGGTCTATGAACTAGCATGCCTGTTAATTTCACCTCCACACTCCGCAATGATTCCCAACCATCAATCTCTATTCACAGTGATTGCGGGGCCCAACATGGAAAGTGTCCGTACGACTCTGTCTAATCATGGTTGTTGATCCTCCACCCCAACAAGATCAATGATGTTGGTTGATTGTGGGTCGTAAACTAGTAGTTCTGTTAATTTCATTTTCACGCTCTGCAATGATTCCCAACCATCGATCTTTGTTCACAGATCGACGGTTCATAGTGATTTTCGGGATCCAATCTGGAAAATGTATGCCTGAATCTGTCTAATCATGGTTGTTGATCCTCCACCCTGACAAGATCAATGACGTTGGTTGATTGCGAGCTGTGAACTAGTAGGTCCATTAATTTCACCTCCGCACTCCGCAATGATCCCCGACCGTCGATCTAATCGAATGACTGGTGTTTGATCCATTAACTCCAATGGATAGTGAAGTCAATTTGACAAATACGATCGGTCTTCCCTTTGATGAGTGGCTCACATTCATCTCCTCTATTAGTTTCTTGAGTATCTTGATTTGATCAGGGTTTTCTTCCTAAATCATACTCTACTTGGGTATCTGAGGCATACATATGCCTTTTCTTAACATGTCTTCAACCGAGCCTATTCAATGAAACGTACTCATTTATTCATTCATTAGTATTATATTCATTACATGATTCTTTCAAAATGTAAT
>SNQJ01S0003573.1:42132-76956 GCA_010110895.2 Picea sitchensis
TAAGCTTGTATATCACTTCTTAGTTCTCAACAGTTATTAAGGTTGTGATTTTGTCCTCTTGGCAGATTTTTCACACAGTTCTCTCCTGGGGAACTCCATCAGCATGAATCTTCTTTATTGGATGTCCATCACTATCAGTGATGACATCAAACTTGAGTTAACTTTAGTTGTTTACTAAATATTTCATAAGGAATATAAACATGCATCTTTGTCATGCACCCAAATCATGTATCTATACATATTCTGGTTTTGTTAACTTACATCCATGATGTACTTAACCATATTCATAATAAAATTTTGTGTGTATCTACCATGGGTATATTTCATAGCCTACATACATCTCTACTTCTAAGATTAGTCAACTAATGACTGTTCAAACTCATTCTTATGTGATCCTCAAGGCATAATCATTTGTCTATTATCCTGACATAGACCATCCTTGCTCATTTACTCTTTTATTTATTTATACTCGTATTTCCTGAGGGAATGTAGGGCATTCCCATTTAATCTATCATTCAAAATAGAACTTTCATGACTCTTAAAAATGGAGTTAACCATGCATCCATGGTATTCACTTAATCTTGGTAGTGAAATTCTTTCCTTACATATCACTCATCAAGCAATCCATAATGTGCCTTCAGTATACATATATCCTTACATCATACATGTGCATCACTTTCACATTTAATATCATTCATACCTAACTGGTATTACTATCAGGATTCATATCAAGAAGCTTCACAATGCATTAAATCCATGCATTCAAGCATAAACACACACAAACCTAACCAAACATTCACCATGCAAGCTCATTGCTTGCACCCTTTCATGTCATGCGTGCACATGGGCATCTCAGAATTACAGAGTATCTTTATGTCAAGATTGGTCTTGACCATTACATCTAGAATTTCTTCCTTATGTTCAGTATAGTCGGGGATGGAGGCCATTCTCCTCCTCCCACAAGAACTCTGGCAGATTAGTTTCCTATCCACCAAGAAAGGGAGGCTGTGGTGATTTCTCACTCAATCACTCTATATTTCTACAACTCCATTTATCATATTTATTAGAAAAACCATGTCCAACAATTACTATACCAAGAAACAAAATTTGTTTCTCTGTCCACATTGAAACCTGAGAGCTACGCATGCTCTCCCTTTTCAGGGAATGGTCACCTGACTCATTCCTCTGATTGTGAGGATTTATACACCTATACTAGGTTTAACCCTTCATTAAATCAGTAATCATTACTACTAGGGATCATATCCATCCATTCATGTTGCTATTTTAGTTTAAATATGAGTGTTCTTCATCATAATCCAATTTCTGTAGGATCGACTATCATTTCCCAATAAATGCTAGGATCACTTTGTCACAGACTAGCATGGTTCAACATCGTTGGGGTAAAATCCCAATTGTATTTTAAATCTTCATTCTTCTAATCAAGGAATTTATGAAGATGATTTATGTTTGGAGGTAACATTCTCCACGGGCTCGTCGTATCCTTGTTAACCAATTATTATGACTATGCAACAGTGCATACAATTGCACAGTGAAGTAAACTTATTTATTTGGGAACATTAGCAACATACAGTGCCAATTTCCAAAACATATATCAACAGTAAATGATCTCATTCCTCTTTTCAGTAGATTTTTTCTAATCCTCTTAGGAATGTGGTAAGATAGGGTGTTACCCCTTAAAGTTATCCAGAAATATTTTCATATGACTCATGCATGAGACCAAGTAGGCCAAGTGTTGTTGTCGTGCTCTGATACTAATTTGTAACACACCCACGGTGGGGAATCAAAATTTTCACTCTTCTTAGGAGAATCAATACCCTCATTTGGGGTCTCTATTCCTTTCTTCTCTTCCATAGCTTTCCAGCCATGATCTCCATGCTCCAAAACAAGCTTAAAGCTAGCAAATATCCTCTCCCAAGTTATTTGGGTTCTTTCATCCCCCTATACTTGCATATGACCGTGGGATATGTTCAGATGCCAAGACAACAATATCTAATACATCCACCACGTGAATCCTCTAGAGTGGAAAACCTATAAAGTTCGTGATCCGATGTCGCATGTCCTTAGGGATTTCAAAGACCCTAATTTACTTCGGGACTTCAGCATTTGGGAGTTTCAAACATTCCTACACCTTTTTTCTCCCAAGTACTTCGTACCTGTAGTTATAGATCAAGAACCATATGCCCCTTGTGATCGAAGGTTATGATATTCTTTGGGACTTCAATGTTCAGGATTTTCGAGCACTCCAACACTTTTTCCTCCGAAGTACTCCATACCCGAAGTTCCATATCAGGTGCCATGCATCCATCTAAATCAACGACTCATATCCACTTCAAGAATTCGAAGTTCGAGAGTCCTAGATGCTCACACCACCTTTTATCCAGGAGTATTTTCTTCCGAAGTTAAGGATCGTGTGCCATGCATCCCTCTCATTCGATGGTGGGGATCCACTTCGAGCATCCCTCTACTCTGCATTGCTTTCTCCCGCTTTCAAAGTACACAATCTATTGACGCATGTCTCTCGCAGATCGATGACTATAAATTACTTTAGCTCTTTGGGCTTCAGAAGTGTCAACCTCTCCCCACTCGCTTTCTCCTGGAGTGATTTCACCCAAAGTCAATGATCTTTCGACACGTCTCACTCAAATCGACAGTCATGATTTACTTCAGTAGTTCTCAAATCGTGTGACCCCACTTTCCTCTGAAATGCTTATCTCTCGAAATGGAAGATATACTGACACATGTTCTCAGCTGATGGATGACTTAGATGAACTCTGTCTCTCAGTCCTTCAGGAGTTCTTGTTCAACACATCCCCTTTTCTCCCAGAGTGGTTTCACTCGAATTCAACGATCTATCGATGCGTGTCTCCCACAGTTCGACGGTTGCAAATCACTTCATCTCTTCGGGCTTCAGGAGGTTCAAAATATCCACACTCATTTTCTCCCGGAGCAATTTCACCCGAAGTCGACAGATTTTTTCCACGCATCCTCTCTCTCATATCGATGGTACAGAGGGACTCCGTCGCTCTATAGATTTCCAAAGGAACTCATGGCTAACCGCCTCTTAATAACCCAGTGTGTGCCACTTCGAGTGGGACACATAGCATCACTGTCACTCAACACATGGGTTCCCACATACTCTCGATGTAATACCCACATTACCTCAATTGAACAGTCAAGAGGGGTCCCGAAGGATCCACAGATCCACTGTCCACATTCACCACTTCGTTCTTCAGGAGTTTTGGCGTTATTGAGCCTCTATTCTCCTGAAGTGGTCAACACTAGACTGACTACCTCGTAGATATGATTGTTGGGGTGACTCCCAGGAATCCTCAGATATAAGGCCCAGATTAAATTCGAGACTTCGAGACTTCAGGTATTTTACCTCCCTTACCAATAACTTGCTCAATTTGCCGAACTCGCGAATTCCAAAATACTCAAGGGGTTAACTCCCACACTCTTTCCCATATCCAACGGTCACAACATAACTTGGCTCTTCCTGAACAGATCTTATTCGTTTGTCTTCCAAACAAAGGAACCTTCCCTTTCGATACTTCAATCTTGTTATTCTTCCTGAGATTTGTTAGCTCTTAAAGGCTTAAGATCTTTGTACTCTTTCTCTTGAACTCAACACTTAGAATAATTCTTTTGCATACCCCTTGCGCTCATTCATCAACTCTAAAAATTAAGAGGTTCTTGGTTCTTTCCCACCTTGCAGAGAGAGTTTGTATACGTGCAATACCTCTCCTGAGCTTAATTGACTCCTTCCTCTAGGAGACTCAGAACGACTGGGAGTGTCGAAATGCACATGTGAAACTATGCCCAAGGTTGATGAACTCACAGTTCATTTATTTTAACTTGAGCCACCACAGGGCTCAAGTATTTATGTGTATAGGCTAGATAATTTCTTATTTTCTTAAATACACAATTAGGCAGAATTGAAGGGATAGAGTATAAATCATTAATAAAACATATCCATCCTTGCAACATTCATAGGATATCCAACTTTAATTCATGGTTACCACTTAAATACACAAGATATGTGATTACTTAGATATTACAGGTGGTATCCAACTAACTGACTGTGGGTGTTCATCCTTCCACCCAACCATAGTCTCAAAGGAATTCATTCGTATCACTCTGGCCACCCCCGTTCCAAGCCATGATATCACCAGGGAATTTATGCCAATTTTCATCGATCCTTTCTCTTTCGCACCTTCTACAAGGTTTATCATATGCTTTCTCAACATCAATCTTGCGATATTCCACTCAGGTTATGTTATCTACATACTCTCAGATATCTCTCTATATGTCACAGCCTTGACGAGGTTTATTAGATGCTTTCTCTGCATCAAGCTCATGGCCCTCTGCTCATTCTTTACTATAATGTTTTTCTCATTCTCCACTCTCCCTTTACATTCCCTCACATTACTTACATGCACCTCCCTCCTATCATGTTCCTTCTGTCATAGGGAAACTTGATTCAACCTTGTTTGCTAGACCCAGTGGTACTTCAGGCTGACATTATGCAACTAGACCATGCTTCCATTCATGGGGGTGGTTTATAATTCAACCACTAGTCCTTTCTTCATTAACGGATTTCTCTCCTTGGGATCCAAAGGAGGTTTATTATCCTCATCAAAGGGAAATTTGGGGTTATTTGATATAATGAAGCCTCTCTTATAGTTTTCACATTCTTTCCTCTAGTGATATCATGGCTAGTATTTTCAAGGCTTGACCCCCATAATCAGTTATTGGTAACTCAAACAATAATACATTTACATTGTTTCCATGCCACAA
This sequence comes from Picea sitchensis, assembly GCA_010110895.2. Taxonomy (NCBI): domain Eukaryota; kingdom Viridiplantae; phylum Streptophyta; class Pinopsida; order Pinales; family Pinaceae; genus Picea; species Picea sitchensis. Next base: position 46,951 of record SNQJ01S0003573.1, read on the forward strand.
CATGGTAACCCTAATAAACGATTAATTACAAGTTTGGGGAAACATTGGTGTTACAAGGGCCCATGGGAAGTCCCTCCCACTTTTCTATGGTCCTTACACTATCACCAAGGATGTGGGTAGTAATTCTTTTGAGCTCAACACTCCACCCTTCCTTGGCTTGCACCCAGTGTTCAATGTGGACCTCCTTCGGCCATATTTTCCATGATTATTGGAAACCTCAAAGATTGCAGAATAATTGAAACCAACAGAGCTCAACCCTGAATGCATGGAACAGGCATCCAATGATAGTATAGTGCACACACATGTCAAGGGAACTCGCCAACAAAGGATCCAAATTTATCAGGTTGTCAAGGTAGGGAAACTCCTACACGAAGGAAAGTGGCTCACCCAAGTCCAAATTCAACATAATTTTCCTCGTCTGATTGGGGCACTCATCACAATGGAGACCATTTCTTCCTAAGGGGGGGGGAACTAATCCAGGTGGATATTGGTGGCCACCCACCTATTCCAACTGGCTCCTCCTGATAGTTGTTAGTTCAACACACTCTTCTGTAATTATTTTTAATTGTGGGTTATACACTTTCAAGGATTTTTGAAGCCCTACACATCTTCCAGGTGGATATTGGTGGCAACACACTTAATCCAATTGGCTTATTTTGGAAATTTTCATGTCAGTACATCTTTTTGTACTTCCAGGGTCGTTTTGGGGCCCTAAACAATGTTTTTTTGTCTTTCCATAGTTAAACTATAGATGGAGTCAGATTTTGATGGAATAATGCGTATTTCTCAAAAATACCTTTCCAACGGGTTATCATGCACCTAAAATGGAGGTCGTATGCAAAATTTACAACCCTGAGAAGTTGAGGTACCAACTTACCCATCGGGGTAAAATAAATTTTGGCGTTTCATCTCCTATGCCAGAGATCTACTTGACAAGTTTAAAATGACATATTTCAAGCCAACCATAACACCCTTTCAATCATGGGTTATACTAGAGGATGTCGATGCATCACGTTTGGTTGATTGTACTAGATATTGACAATTGGTGGGGAGTCTTCTCTACTTTAAAGTTTTAAACACTCTTGACTGGACATATCTTATGCAGTTGGATCATTTTCCAAGTACATGAAGGAGCCTCATGAGATTCACTGGAAGGAATCTAAGAGGATTCTTAGATATGTCAAGGGGACTACCATTTTTGGTATACACTATGCAACATGATCTTCCTTGGATCTTGTTGGTTACACCGACTCAAATTGGGCAAGAGAGAGCATTGATCACAAGTCCACTTCAAGATATGTTCTCTACCTTGGATCAGGACCTTTATGTTGGTCAAGTAAGAAGAAATAAAAAATTTCTTTATCATGAGCAGAAGTCAAGTACAAGGGTGCAGTGAATGTTACTACTCAAGATATTTGGTTGCAACACTTTCTTATAGAGTTGGGAGTTCATTTTCATTGTCTGGTAGTTATATGATGTGATAATCAGAGTACTCTCAAGCTATGCAGAGACCCAATTCAAATGCAGTTTACCAATCACATCGAGGTTCATATGCACTTTGTTCGAGGACAAATTCAAGATGGATTCATTGATATGCAGTTATGTACATCTTCAAAGGTGAAGAGATATTCACAAAGCCTTTCACCGAAAAAAAAAAAATTGTCTCATTGAGGGACATTCTAGGAGTGAGGGATACATCATCTTATTAGCTGGACATGTTAGCATTATTTTCTTGTTAGCAGCATATTTTTAGGGGGGGGTTTGTTCCCACTAGGTTTTCCCTCTTTACCTCACTTTTGTTCAGTTGTTATGCATCTATACTTGTACATGAGTACCTAACAAGGCTTCATATTTCCAGGACTCATAATTGTTCACACCTCGATTGTGTTTCAAGGGGGTGTTGGGGTACATGCTCAACTACATACTTAGTGACATAATCATTTTCTCCATTTTTCCTACTATTTAGGAGGACTACTATTTATAGCATGTCTATTTATAGCAGGTCTATTTTTAGTCGGTGGATTCCTATATGTAATACCATGAGCTCATAAACCACCATTAGAAAATTCCTATTTTTTAGCTATCATTGGGCCAATTCCTATTTTTTAGCCACTATTAGGAAAATTCCTATTTTTAGGAGTTAATTCCTATTTCCTTAATTTTAGGAGATATTTCCCATTCCATCGCTATAGAGAAAAATTTAGTAAGAATATTAGACTCCTAGGTAAGTGTGCATTGTCCATCTAATACTTGGAGTTAACTCACTTCACCTATTTAGTGACTTTCCATAATTAGCAAATTCTCACTCAGTTAGGACTTTAGTTCCATTATTGGACTTATTCTTGTTCTAGGAGATTTTTTCTATTATGGAATTCATGTTGACTTCATGTAGAGTTCTCACTAAGTTCACACCTATATTTTTTACCTTTTCTTATTATTAGCAACTTTTGACTTTAGTTAATTGTTGCTATTGGGAGAATTTACTTTTTTACTTGAGCATGCACATGGAAATCCCGACCTAGTGTGCATTACTAACCATGTGGAGAATCCTATATATTATACTCATTATCAAGTACTAATACATTGTGATTAGAGGTTGTTTCTTAGTCTCTTGTGTGTGAAGATTGATTCTATTTTTCTCTCTCCTCTCTCTCTTTTGCAATTAGCTAGTGCAGTATTTCCTTCTCACAATTAGTTCTTGGATTGTGGTTTAATCCTACAGTTACAAATGCAATAACTATGGACACAAAGAACGATATTGTAGAATAAGCATGACATAATTTTCTAGACCAGGATACAAAAGGGTATGGAAGAGAAAACAAGAGGAGGAAAATAAGGAAGAATGTGAACTAGCTTTGTATGTACAAAACAAAGAACAAAATACCATCAACAAACAAAATAAAGATACTACAAAAGTTTGGAAGAGGAAAAAATAACAAGACGAAAATACATCCATATTGGAATAGACTACACTCCTATCAAAAAATGAATGCTCAAGTCACATAACCAGTGGACCAAAGTTTGTAAGAGGTATGATCAAGGAAATGGAGTCATGCATTAATGGGGTTGTTTCTTTTAATCCCAATCATACCAAGGAACAAAACCAACACACTAAGGATATATATGAAAATAACTTGATATTTTGGGTAAGTTTTGGGAATCACACAGGAGCAAACCGCACAACAAGACAACAAAGGAGTAGCGCGCGTGAAAGATAGTTAGTGCATATTCATGAGCAAAGGTGCAGAAGGAAGAAGTTATTTAGTAGTAGTTAGACTTTTTGGTCCATTTTGTAATGAACTAAGCCCTGATATAAATGTATAAATATGTATGGGTTTTGGGTAGAAGGGAGTTGTTGTTGGAGTCAGTCAATTATAGGTGTGAAATCATGGAGTGAGAGTATGAGCGAATGGTATGAGTAGAGTTTGAGAGTATGATTGGAGAATTATCTAAGTGTGTGTTTTATGAGAGAATGGATAGGAAATTTTGGATATAACTGATGTATATTTTATGAGCGCGGTGTGCACCTATTGTAAGGATTGAATATGAATGAATAAGATAATAATACATTCATTTTGGACATAGCCCAGTTGGGGTGAACCACATCAAATTCCTGTGTTATGATGTGTGTTTTGTTATGATGTGTTGGTTTACTATGTTTGTTGCACACATGTAATAGATGATTAATGGTTAATATGAATATATATATGATGGTTTTGTGGACATGTTGAATGGTTAAATAAGATGAATATGTCTTATGTTATTATGTTGTTATGATTTTGTGCATAGGGTATATTGCATGTTGAATAAATGTTAGAATGGTGTCCATTCCCTTCATGAATAAAGAACGATGGTTCCTGCAGTCCCCATAGGTACCTTAGGTGAGACTTCACCTACTTGCAGGTGATACCAAAAGGGTCAGTATCTTGGGATTTGTTGGTAAATTAATGTTGAACCCTGATTCTTCCCACCATGCACCAACAAATGTGCTTGTTGTTGGGACCGAGATCTATGACTGAGGGGAATGTGTAGGCCTACTAAGGAGGAGATTGGACAATGGTTGGACATGAAGGAGATAAAATTTTCTATAGATCATAATAAGAACCCAAGGATTGACATAGAGAAATGGCTACAAAGGTATGTGTTTACAGATTTGCATGAAATTTTCTTTTTTAATTTTTTGAATATTTTAGAAGACTGGATCCAGAGATTAGTGGAACAGATCAAAATATTTTGAACTTTTGTTCTGAGAAATTGGAATCCTGAGTTAATTAGGAAAGTCAATTCTACAAGAAATTGGGTATCACACATAGTAGATTATTGGTTGGATAGTGTGTTGAGAGGTTACGTTACTAAATTTTCCATAGATTGTACTCATTCGTATAGTTTTGTTGAAAGGGAATTATTTAAGGGACCGTGTAGAAGATACTTGAAATCACTAACTACTTGGATTAATATGTTATTGTGTGACAAGGGAGTCATAAATATGGAATCTAATTTCCCTAGAAACTAAGCATCTTCGTGCACATAAAATGAATTGGGGGTTGATAAGGGGATGGTCAGGGTGTAAAGAGGGATGAATAGAAGGAATGAAGAATGGATGGGATGAGGATGTCGAGAGAAGAAGAGTGTGCAATAAACAAAGATATTGGAGTATTTTACATTGGTAAGAGATTTAGACTGAATAAGAAGAAGATTGTGGCTAAGAGAGAGGGGCAACACAATGATAATGAAGAAAGATACATTGGTGTGATACTTCATATTCAAGGAATTCTACACATAGAAGAAAAGATCTGTCAGCTTAGTCTAGTAGAATAATATCCCACTCAGATTAGACTCTACATCAAACCCATGACCTTGTGTGCATAACCAAGAGATGAGGTAAGATCGGAAGCTTTGTCAATTATAGTTAGTGAACTAAGTAAAAATAGTAGTAAGAGTAGTTAGAATAGTGGAAGTAGTGCATGAATCAGTTAGTGTTATCAAGAAATAATACCACATAGAACACAATGGCAGGAGTAGATCCCACTTTAAGAATGCATGTCTTACATGGATCAAGGGAAGAGGATCCAAAACAACATTTGTTCATTTGTGAGACAATATGGATTGTGAAAAACGTCCAATATGATGATGCGAAGATTTCATATTTGGAAACAACATTCAAATATTGTGCATTATTATGGTACATGAAATATCATACTATGACACCTATGGGACAAACAAAAACATTGGCAGAGGTAAGACGAGATTTATTGAAAGACTTCCAAAAGCCTAACTCTGAGTCGCAGTGCATTACAAAAATGAAGGATATCAAGCAAATAGTGAATGAATCAGTGTGGGACTATGATCAAATATTTAATATACTGAGGGATCGGTTAACATTCCAAGTTCCAGATGAACAACATAGAGAGTGGTTTATTGTAGGATTATTTCCACATATATACTACCCTTTGATGCAACAGAAGATTGTGTCGCAATCAAAGCCTTAGAAATTTATATGAAATTAGAAGAATACCTAGTAGGAGAAAATGGTGTAGGGATGGCTCAAGTGCAATCACAGTTATCAACATTGACTATTCAATTGCAGGAACTTCTAAAAGGAAAAGAAAAGTGAAACGATGTTTGGTGTGTCACATGTAGAATAGAAGGGCATCATAAGAATGAATGTCCTTCTTTTCAGCAGTATTTGAATACAGGAGATTCAAATCCATTAGGGGTATGGTGGGATATTTTCAAGACAATGGGTCACCACCCTACTGCATGCTCGTTGATGCATAAGTACCAGAGTACTACAAGAAACCTATTTTATAACTTGTGTAAGTCTATCAGACATGAAGAGAAGGATTGTCACACATTTGATTTGATGAGAGAGCACACCGCAGACACACAAAGTCCAAGGAGAAGAATTCGAAGGATGATCTCTATAGTACAATACTCCAAGAGGTTATAATCAAGCAGGAAGAGGAGGGTTCAAAGGCTATGGAAGAGGAGGATTTGGAAGAGGTAGAGGACCTATTATATGTTATAACTATAATAAAATTAGACATTTGGCATGAGACTACTCGAATCCATGCAAAACGTGCACGTATTATAGACAACTAGACCATGCAATGAAGGATTTTCCATAGTTGATCGCGAAAAAGAAAGAAAAGAGGAACACAAATGTACATATGATCACAGCAGAAGCATGTGAAGAACAACCCAAGATAGAAGCGGTTACACACAGAGGAACTAAAACCGGAGTTGATGTGACAGATCAAGAAAATAGGATCCACCAGTGGATCCACTGTCATCTTAGTCCCTACTGGACTAAGCTAACAGATCAAGAAAATAGAATCCTCAAATGTTACTTCTGATCTAGGTGACACACATAGGGTCGTGGAATCGACGTAAGATCTAGTATGAGTAGGAATCAACGACTCTTATATTATAGGATTAAACTGATAATTCTATTCATTTCCTTGTATGTATGGTATTCCTACAATTTGGACTATTGTGCAGGGTTCTCTCCCCTCAAACTCACTATGTCACTCTCCTTTCTTAGCCCTAGTCTTCAGCCTCTTGTATCTTCTTCCACTATGCAGTACTCCAAACTCACATTCATCTTCTGATACACCTTCTTTGTTTCTCTTCATCCTCAGTCCCCCCCTTCCTTCATCATTTCTTCCTTCATTCTTTCCTACCTTCATACTATCTTATGGTCATCCCTTGATTCCCCTATGTGAGGACAGCCCCTTAGTAATCAGAATCCATTGGAAACACACACTTGTAGCAAAAGAACATTTTTATCTAGGTACCCAATGTTTTCATAAACCTTCTGCATGGACCTTAGAAGAAATACCTCTCTGCAACACTATATTATTGGGTACAATCCACTGCAAATTTTGTAATATAACCTAACAACATGTTTTCCAACCATAAATCAATTGCATGAGAAGTATTATTACTTACAAAATTCAATTGTCTTACCAAATCAGGATTCCAGTTCCTCGGCGTTACAATTATGTACCTTCTAGTATTATCCACTAATATTTTTAACCACTTAGTTAAGATAATCAAAAATTCACCAAAGAAAATCTCATGCAGCTCTGTGTACACATACTTTTTTATCCATTTCTCATCACTCATCTGAGGGTTTCTATTTTCTTTCTGAGAAAATTATCGTTCCTTCATTTCTATCCATTTGGTGATCTCTTTCTTAGTCGACCTCCAAAACATTCCCTAAATCATAGATATTGGGTCCTGAAAATGGAACCATTTGTTGGCATGTGGTTGTAAGACCCTGGGTTTAGTTTACTCTACCAAAAAACCTTGTATACACTGGCCCTTTCAGCATCACCTGCATGCAAGTGAAGTCTCACCCAAGGAATATATTGGGGATGCAGGAAGAAAGTTTCTATAGGGATGAGGGGATGGGAGGCTATCATTATCTTCATTCTTACCTATCTACCTTGTGTGTAATATTCTTTTTCCCTTTTCCCTTGATTAACTAGTAAACTTTAACTCTGCAGCATCAGTGTGACACATATTACACCATAAATTTTTCACCATAACATTCATCTTTACCATGCATAAATCATCTACTACACATATCTAGATCTAGTTATGCATACATAGAACATTCATGAACAATTGCATAAATATAAATCCATACACAAAATTTAACGTGGTTCACCCAAAATTTGGGCTACGTCCACAAAAATTGGCTTCTTTATTATTCTTTGTGCAATCATCTCATGCTTTCACACTACGCTTACAATAGATACATCATGACATACTTCCCTGTCTTTCCTACTCGCTCTGTAGTGCAAGCCTCTCTCTACAAAACTCTCCCTAAACCTTCAGACATAGACTCTTTCCCATTCTTAGTCTATTCTCTCAACATCAATAACTTTCATCCTTCAACATCCTATTCTACCTGACACATTACATATTTATACATAAAATTAGGGATCAAAACCATATTTTCTTATCCCAAAACCCTCTGACAACTCATGATTACAACTCAATGTTTGGGCATGATTTTCCTATATTTTTTCATGCATGCCACTTTTACATTCTTGACTATTGTCCTTCGTACTTTTTCACATCTATTCACTTGTTGGCCCTTGAACAAGTTTTGGGAGATTCTTGGTCATGTTGGCCTATTTTGGACTTCAACAGACTGTCAACGGAGGAGTGCAAGATGAAGAGGATATCACGGGATCTCGACCCCTTTTTGGGTCCTTTTTGGGTTTTTGGGATTATGTAACGACCATGGGATGTCATCCCATGGGTTTACCCATGTTTAGGCCTATTTTTTAATATATATATATATATATATATATATATATATATATGTCTAGGCAATATAGAAGAAGGGGAATGGCTAAGTTCTAGATCCATGTGATTGAAGGATTGTAAGCTATGTGCATGTTGTGTGAGACTTGCAGAACTGAGTGCAAGTCATTGTAAGAGGATGTGGAAGGCTCTGTGCCTAGATCTACCGAGGAAGGAGGATCTAGCAGGCTGCACAGATATCCTGTCCTAGGCGAAGTAGGATTTTGAGGCTCTGTTCTTGTAACCGATTGATTGAAGACAATAAAGAAGAAGAGTTGGTGGACGTAGCCCCAAGGTGGGGGTGAACCATGTAAACATTGTGTTGGTCCTTTTTGTGCTTGTCTTGATGTGTTTATAACTTATTTTTCTAATTACTTTGATAGAGATAGATAAAATCTTCTTATGCTTAGTGTTAATGATATGTGAGAATGTTAGATCTAATATGTATGAATATGATTAGTGCTTGATCTGCTAGATCTGATCCATTTACCTATGCTAAGTTCTTAAATACATTACATCAGTGTGAATGTTGTGAAGCTTTGTTTTATCAGTGAAGTAGATATTGATTGCATATTGAGGAACTGGCGGTATTAAGTGCTCTATTAAGTATCATAATAACATATCTATGTCCCAACTAAGGTTGCAAACACTTGAGTCTTGCAACCACCCCTGCCTCTACCTCAGGTGAGACTTCATCTACTTCACAGGTGTTGCTGAAAGGGCTGGTAGTTAGGGTTTTTTTGGTGCGTTGTTGTAGCGTTGAACCCTGGTTCTTCCCCTGTGCCAACAAATGGTTCCGTTGTCGGGACCTGAAACTGTGATTGCTGGGAACTGTGAAAGAAGAAGCTTTGTGAAAAGATTCGTCCTAAAGTTGTGAAAACTTCGTGCATAGATCTGTTGCCCTAGTGCACAGTATTCTACTTGACCTGTGAAGATTTGTGCCAAGAGGAAGGTCGAATTTGAAGAAAAGAGGTCAGATCTGAAGAAAAGAGGTAAGATCTATAAACTATGTGCTCTGATAAAGGTAAGAATGGTAAAAAAAATCTAGATCTAAAAGCTTTGTATTATGTAAAAGTAAGATAAGTGGAAATTTTTGTTTCTAAAGTATGGATCTAGGTATGTTTGATAGGTTCTATCCTAGCTTGAAAACTAGGGCACTAATATATGAAAGAAGGCTTGACATGAGTAGATATGATAAGAATAGTAAAATATATGTTATACCTATGTATAGAAAGAATTTTTGGACTAAGAAATGGATGCAAGATCCTAGAAATAATTTGTTGCAGGTTAGCTCCTATGATCCTAGCACACAGTATAGGAGAAGTTGGGGATCATTTAAAAGAAAGAGAGGATTAACCCTCTGTTATCACTCCAGGAAACTCTCCTAGGATGTAAGTCAGAGATGCCTAGTAACTTAATCTTTTTGGAAACTATTTTCTCAATAATAGGTGTGGGTTTGGATCAAGATGGATATCTTAACCTATGGATTGTATTCTCAAGACAGTCTTAACTATATTCATGCAACACAAGGCCTTCAAGAGCTATTGTCAGATAGGTTTGTATAATAAATGGATAAGAAAACTAATTAGTTAACCAAAACATACATAAACCATATATATGATGGGTCAACAAACAAGCCAAAGATGCTTATGATTCTTGCTTAAAAATAAAAAGTAAGATGACAGTTACCATAGGATCATTAAACAGAGACAAAAGAACTAATTCCACTCATAAGCATAGACAAATATGAAAGAAGGTCTGACAGTAACAAATGAAAGAAGCTTGCAGGCTGGTATATTAAAGAAAGTGTCTTTCATACAAAACAGTAGAATATAGATCTCAAAATCGAACCATGTGTTCATCTTCAGTTTTCAGCTTTATAGCCTTTACAACACAGTATCTAGATCCTGAATTAATGGATCAGATATGCTTAAAATAGAAAGTCAAAACTAACTTGCAAAAGATAAGGAATGATCCTCAAAATGAGGTCAATCCCACATTTCATGGTCTTCATATCTTGTAGAGTCCTTGTGCAGTGCAGAATAGCCTTCCAAGGCTGATTGATGACTCTTCCAAGAGAAAAATTCGAATTTGTTGAGATGTGCAAAAAATCTCGATTTGTTGCCACCAAAATAGGTGCCAAAACCAACTTGGCTACCTTTTCTAATCCTTATGCATCAAAAATGGATCTTGAAACTGAATATATAATTCATCATCTATCCATCATGAGTGTTTTCAAATGATTTGGATTGGAAAAACCTCGATCTGTGCAAAATTTAGCTTCCTCTGTCTAGTTACAGGTTTCGGTGGTTAACACCCTCTATTACAGTTGCAGAAGACCAGGACATCTTGCTAAGGAATTACATGGAATAAGACCTAGTTGTATTTTTTGCAAAGCTATGGACCATGAAGTGTTAGATTTCCCTAGAATGATTGCTAAGATTGAAGGAATGAATCTAAAACAGGAAAACCCTAAGGCAAATCCAGAAATGACAGAATCCCAAAAAGAATTAGAGAAAGTATTGTTACAAATGAAAGAAACCCTGAATGAGCACCGAAATATCATCTTATCAGAGATCTTCAAAGATAAAGAATGCATCGAAGAAAGAATAAGAGACTTCAACATTGATTGTGTTCTAGATGAAGAAACACAGGTGAATATCATGACAGAGAGAACTTGGGAAGCTATAGGGAGGCCTACTATGATTCATTCATTAGGAGGAGTAGGATTATTCAGAGGAAAATTGGTAAACCTATGTGGAAGGCTCACTCAGATACCTATGAATGCCAATGGAACTTCGACAGAGGAAGATTTTGAGATTATTAAATTTATTGAAGACAACGCCCCATTTACCATGTTACTAGGAAAACATTGGATTGATAGAGATCAAGCCAGACGAAAGGAAGAAGAAGAAGTTTTGGAGCAGAATAAATAAGAGTTAAAAGATTTCATGACCAGAAGGATCACACACTTGATTGAAGAAAAGGAGAAAAGATCGAAGCTATTTAACACTAGAGGCCCAGATGTCGAAGCTAGAAGAACATTAGAAGACCCACAGAAGACTAAAGTACCTATCCCAGATAAAGAAGAGGTATTACCCCTAAATCCTAGGAAAGAATCTCAACAATGCACAGTGACTATGTCAAACAAAGATGAGAATCAGAATGGAAAAAGACATACCAAGATGAAGCTCACTAGAAAGAATGCTAGGAAGATAAGTCAGAAGATGGCTAAGATTGAAAAGTTACAAAAAGTTCCAGAGGGAACTCCACAGGGGGGAAAGTTTCAAAATTGGAGCTTCATCAGGATATCGAACAACGACACATGGCACTTCTCCATGGTGAAGCAATATAGCCATTTGGGACATTATAACCATTCGATTTCCGCCATGAACGAGTAGAAAGGCAATTAAGGCTCGACACCAAACCGTTGGACCATGCCATAACGGACCAAATAGAGTTAATGAAGGCTCCATACCCTTTGCAAGAGACCCATTTCCAAGTCACCTATTTATCCTATCACTCCATGCACCGAGAACACTTTTTCTAACCAAGATTTTGAGCCCACAAACTAAGTGAATTGTATACAATGATCATTGTGCTCTTGTTGTTTATTCTAGTACAGTGCCTAAGTTAATTTGACCCCGATCTAATTAATCCCGAGCACGTATGTCTTAGGAACTCAATGCAGTTGAAGAATCAGTGACAGAAGTTCTCCTTGACTTAATGATTGAAAGAGTCATGTCAAAGAGAGGATTATCCACAAGTGTACAAGCATCATCCACGAGAGGACTACTAGCCTCTCCATCAACTTCTTGAGTCGAACCATCCCGACCATCCGATGAGAAGTGAGCCAAGAACAGGGATGATATTGTGAATGCTAAGTTGATTCTAAGCATATTACCCACCTATATACCACCTCTGAGTGGTACAATAAATCAAGACGGTGTGCCCAGAGATTTTGATTACACCTTGGTCACTGCGTACCTCCAAAGGGGATATGCACAGTTTGCACAGACCAAGAAAATATCGCAGCGTTGAAGTTTAGAGATTTCAACCTTGGTGAGAGGAAGGTCTATAACATAATTTACCCACATAAATACCTAACCAGAAAAAAGGGAAAGAATTCTAAGATCGTCCCTTAGTCATGGACTATGAACCTCGTGCAGTCTACACTACTCAACGTCATGAAAATTCCTCATTTTAGAAGACACCAAGAGGTGAATTCATGTGTCAAGCTTTTGTTTTCTTGTTACCATGGAGGATACTTGTGGTTAAACCGTCGTATCATAGTGGATAAGACGTTGATCAATCGAATCATAGGGCTGAGTATACAAGGCCCTGACCCACAGGATTTCTATCCCAGAAAAACCATGGATTGTGCTCTCGCATAGAGGATCAAGGAAACCTACAACGATGTCGAGAAGGGAATGCGAGGCTACAAGGTATCTTCTATCCAGAGCAGCGCAGTGCACCTCACCTATCAATTGATTGCAGGAAAGTTAGTACAAAAGAACCAACCCATCCAAGTCATTGGTTTTGTATTCGACCTTGCGGGGAAGTGTGCAGAGGGCTTACAAATGAATTGGGTGCAGTACCTGGTGAACCAATTAGAACTCAATTGCATAGAAGCCCAAGATCAAGGGTACGAATTACATTTCAGCTGGCTATTGATCCTAATCACTTTCATTGCCTGGGAGATGCCGAAAGGTGCGACCTTCTTGGACATCGAGCCCTTTGAACCTTTGGCCGTGAAGTTCAGTACATTATGGTATTCCAGTGACATGAATAAGAAATGGTAGTCAAATGTTGTGTTCCACACATACTACAACCATTTGAAGGTATCCATACAGTCCGAGCCTTACATAACTCCAAATAATTTACACAGGTTCCGACCTTTGATGAAATTCAACGCTGATAGGCATTTCATTTATATCACAATGTGTGCTGATGAACATAAGAAATAGTTGCAGTCCTACTACAAGTTAACAGAGGAGGACTTGGAGGAGATCACCAAGGAATGGTCAGCAGACCTCCTTATTCCAGCAGACCCTATAGATATATCCGACATAGATAGCCCATAAACTGTGTCGGATACACCCAGACCTAGCAATATAAAGAAGAATGAAGAGGTCCAGGACTTAGACAGTACATCCGTGAAGACTGCTTCCATCTCACCTGAGAAAGGGGGTGATGGAGAAGAGATAGATGGCACCGAAGATGAGAAAAATAAAGGCGAGGTAACATCTCCTAGAGACGAGGAGGACCCCTCAAAGAAAAGGAAGGTTTCCCCTCTGAAGCCTTCTTCCCGGAAGAAGTCGAAAGAAAAAATGACCAAGTTACAGACTATACTCACCACAGATTATTTTGATTTCATCGTAGTAGCCCTGAACGATGCTTCCCTTGAGATAGCAGAAAAAAAAAAAAAAGGCTAAGAAGGAGGCGATGTACAATATAATTGAGGTTGAGCTCCAAGGGGTGCAGCAAGCACTACAATCCATCCATGCAGTCTTCACTGTGCCTCTGCCATTAGGAACACCAGAACTGGGAGATGAGCCAACTCAAATCCACCGAATAGCTGATACAGTTGAAGCTCGCCTTCAACGAACACAAGAAGAAACAACACAAGCCACCCAGGCTTTGGCAAAAGTACAGGGAGTCCTTCTAGAGAAACACAATACTGAAGAATGGGAAAATCGTTCTCTCTAAGTGAAGTGGGATGAAGAAAAAGAACAATTGCAGCAAAGCAAGGAACAATTTCTCACATAGCAACTTGAAGTAAAGGAAATGGTCAACAAAGCACTTCACTCTGTAACGGTTGTAGAAGTACAAACCAAAGAGATATTTCCACAGCAGGTGGCACAACTTAAATAAATGATCTATCATCTCCAACATCGCATAGCATATTTAGAACTACGCACTGTGACCAAGACCCCGCAATATGTAAGAGACCTAAGGGAAGAAACTTCCTGCAGTGCAGCTACCAGACTAAAAGCTCTTTCCCTTGAATGCAAGCAACTGAGTAACCACAATGCCCAAACATATGAGAACCTCACCGAGAATCTGGAATTACAGTCACTAGAATCACAACTCAAGGAAGTGAAGCAGCACGCAGACACACTACAAGTGCAACTGAAGGCCCTATCAACAACTGAAAGAATGAAGCGGTCTCAAGAGAATTGCACCACCTAGCAGCAAATCCATACAATTCAAAGAAAAGTTATGGAAGTCACTCAACGTCTCCAACCAGTACAAGATAAGGCATGCCAATTATTCACAGAGTTCGAGAGCCGAGGAGTAGAGATAGAATAGGTTGTCACCGCAGCAGAACAATGCCTAGAAGGGACAGTGAATGATGTAGTAATCCAGGAGTTCACCGAGTAAGAGGTTGTAGCATAGCAGCTCGAGCCAAGCTCGAGGCATTTGAGGAAAAACTAGTCAGACCAGAGTGACTCGGGATGAGTCATAGGCGAGTGTTGGGGGCATGTTGGCCCTTGACGAAGTTTTGGGATATTCTTGGTCATGTTGACCTATTTTGGACTTCGACAGCCTGTCAAAGGAGGAGAACAAGACGAAGCGGAGATCACGGGATCTCGACCCCTTTTTGGGTTCTTTTTGGATTTTTCGGATTATGTAATGGGCATGGGATGTCGGCCCATGGGTTACCCATGTTTAGGCCTATTTTTTAATATATATAGATGTCTAGGAAATATAGAAGAAGGGGAATGGCTAAGTGTTAGATCTATGTGATTGAAGGATTGTAATCTCTGTGCATCATGTGTGAGACTTGCAAAGCTAAGTGCAAGTCATTGTAAGAGGATGTGGAAGGCTATGTGCCTAGATCTACTAAGGAAGGATGATCTAGCAGGCTGTGTAGATCTCCTGTCCTAGGCAAAGTAGGATTTTTGAGGCTATGTGCTTGTAACCGATTGATTGAAGACAATAAAGAACAAGAGTTGGTGGACGTAACCCCAGGGTGGGGGTGAACCACGTAAACACTTTGTTGGTCCGCTTTGTGATTTTATTGATGTGTTTATAACTTATTTTTCTAAGTACTTTGATAGAGATAGATAAAATATGCTTATTCTTAGTGTTAATGATATGTGAGAATGTTAGATTTGATATGTATGAATATTCTTAGTGCTTGATCTGCTAGATCTTATCCATTTACCTATGCTAAGTTCTTAAATACATTAGATCAATGTGAATGTTGCGAAGCTCTGTTTTATCAGTGAAGTAGATATTGATTTCATATTGAGGAAATGATGGTGTTAATTTCTCTGCTAAGTATCATAATCACAAATCTATGTCCCAGCTAAGGTTGCAAACACCTGAGTCTCGCAACCACCCCTGCCTCTACCTCGAGTGAGACTTTGTATTATTCGCAGGTGTTGCCTAAAGGGATGGTAGTTAGGGTTTTGTTGGTGCATTTCTATAGCATTTAACCTTGGGTCTACCCCTGGTCCAACATCGCTTTTGCATGCCTAACTGATTTTGCACGCACCCTCATTCTTCGTTCTTCAAAATGCATGTCCAACAGTATATATTAAAAATTTTTGTGAGCTTATTGTTAGCTTGGATACAACCTTTTTATAATAAAATATTATCCAATTTCACTTGATGATAGGGCCATATAAAATTTGTCACCAAAATTACCCCCAAGGGTTAGCTCAGTTGGTCATGAGCCAAATGTGAAAACTCTCCCCTAGTGAATTGGTGAGGCCACTAGTTCGACTCTCTTAATTTCCTCAAGGTTAGGATCCATTAAGAGGGATGCATATTTACCCTGTTTACCATCCATGGATCATGGGAAAGTACTTGAAGGGTTTTCTATAAGGATTTTCTTGGAAAAAAGTTATCACCACAACACCCTAATAGGACACAAGAATGGCAATGTCAAGGGACATTCAATAGGAAAATTGAATCCAAAACTTACAGAACATGCTCCATTAGTGCCATGAAATATTTTAGGATATCCAAAAAATTAAGTAGATTAGTCTCCTTACAAAAACACATCCTTTCATTAGATTAGAGTATAATAGAGAAACATATGCCTAGGGGTATTTCAAAGAAGATTGTGAAGAATATTATATGGATAGTTGTCATTTCTAGGAAGACAACTAATCTTGTATTCTCTTTGCTAAATCTACTCTCCCATATGATGTTAACATCATTGAATAAGTTAGGATCATGTTATGACTACTAATTTTATGTTTTCATCTTCTCTTGTGGTATTTTTCCTCCTAGATCCACACCGGACCTATAAAAACTATGTGGATGATATTTTGGATATATATGGCTCTATTTATTTAGATCCAAATAACCATGGAGGGTAATTTGGAACACCATACTGATCCATTTGTTACATTTAGGAGTCATCACTTGATAATCAACATGAGCACCTATACATGGGACTCACGTTTATGGACAACTTCTTGGACTACTTCAATGTTGCAAAAAAAACTTGTACATGGGAGATTGGTTTCCTAGACTACTTCAACATTTTGGTCAACACTCGCATGTGGGACTCAGGTTTGTGGTTGTACATAGCCACTACAAGTGTTGAGGGTAATGTCTTTTGAAGTGGGGTGGAATGGTGGGATTCTCCCTAGGGGTGTAACAGGGGAGAAAAGGGCCCACTAGAGTTAATAATAGTGTATGTATAGTGGAAATTTAATGTGAGGTGGATTGGGTCCATTGTGTTTGTTATTATTAAATAATTACCACTAAAGAGTCAACCTTTAATAAATGTATTTTGGAATCATTAAATAAGGCCCACTAGGTAGTTATCATTTGGTTATGATTACAGTTTTCTAGATAGATATAAATAAGGATGGAGTCCTTATGAATTAGGTATTGGAGTATATGTTTTTGGAGCTTCTCTCATTATGAGGTTGTCGTGTTAAAGAGGCAAGTGAACATGAGTTGATCCTTCCATAAAAGGATCATTATATGGTTTTTCCCTGCCTTAAGAGTTTTGATATGAAATAATGTGTAAACATTTCTAATATATTATTTATTATTCAATTTTAATGGATAACGATCATAATAGTTATCATATCAAGTGAGGAATAAAATTAGGTTGATGGAAATGAAGCGTGAGATGTACATGTTCGATTTGAACATTTAACTTGTGGATGTGCATTTTATTATGGATTCTACTATGCTAATTTTATTATGGATTCTATGTTGAAATGTTCTTAATTACTATAACACATTATAATTTAGCATTAACATGTTTTATTGTATTATAATGAAATAGGGAAATAAAATTTAACATATAAGTACAATTTTTCACCTACATATACTCCTTCATGTAAAAATAAAATTAATACAATCAACTAGTATTGGCAATATTAGATTATGTTTCATTATGAAACAGGATGTAGAGTACCTTTTAATATTAATACACTACTAATTAATTGGTTTATTCTTTGAAAACATCATGACCCTATCTTAGCACACACCCTCCATATCAGTCCAGGGTTCATATATGGATTTCAACCTTGGAGGGGGTTACCCTACTTGTTTAAATATAGAATCCCTTGTCTTTTAACCATTGGTTTCAGCATTGGGAAAGGCCCCAAAACACCAACCTTCACAGTTTGTGAAGAGATTAGAAATTATTATTGAATTCATGTTACTTTCCTCCTCCTCTTGGCTTATGGATTTTGTCTTTAGTGGATTATGAATTGAATGAGTAGTTCACTAAAGTATGTTCATCACCTAGATATATGGAAAACTAGGTTCAAAGAAAATGGAAATTTTTTATCAAAGGAAAACTTACCCATTACTTTTGTGGCAGACGTTTCTATGCATTTATGTTCAAAGCCAAAGAAGACAAGGACCTCATTTTCAAAAATTACCCATACTTATTTGGAATCAGAGGAATGTATTTAAATTAATGGACATTAGATTTTAATCATGAACATGATGTTCCCTCACTTGTCCTAGTTTGGGTTTGTCTCCATTGCTAGAATGAATATATGATGCATAGCATTGGTTACACCATGGACCATTACATAGACTAATTTGAAGCAATTATGTTGACCCTAGACAACTAGAAGCACATTCAACCCATATAATATGAAAAACTTCCATTTATATCCAATATATGTCATGAATATGTTCATTTCACGAAGGATTAAAACAAAAATATACATGCTACATAATTGATCCCAAATAAGGAAGAATAATGGAAGACCATCAAGAACAATCTGAATGTTAGGTAGGTAGCCTCCACATCTATTCTAAAAACAACCCCTTCATCTCTAGGCTCAATAATCCCTTTTGGATCTAAACATGCAATCATGCAACCTTAAGCAACTGAGCATATACCTAAAAATTTATCAACTCTAGCACTAAAGTCACCACAACATATCAGGGGAGGAATATCGATATATAAAAATAACAAATAGGAAATCATATCACAAGAAGACCCAATTCCTTTATTTGAAATATTAGTTTCCTCAAGACCCACTTCAACTACAACAATTCCACCCAACATGGATGTTGAGGTAGAGAACCATGGACTCTTGTCTCCCACAGTAAATCAGGATTCTCTATCAAATTGGTTGAAAGAAATTAATAATGTCCTTCAAAACAAATATTTTCCTTCAAGCATTATAACTAGAAAAATTCCCATCAATGGCATGAAGGAGAAGACAAATAGGATGATGAAACAATAGAAAATTTTCCTAAAACTGCAGGTAGGAAACCAATAAAAAAAAAAGAGAAGTTGTAGCCAACAAAGAAAAGGTTTTGGGAATTCAAACAACCCTATAAATTTCCCTAGGAATTGGGTCTATAAATTCCAAAAATCATGGTGTAAATTCTTCATTTCAAGGAAAAAGTGAAAATTACATACAGAAATAATGATTATAGTCTCTTGGAATTGTATAGGATTAAGAATTCAATACAAGGAAGAAGCTTTGAGAGACCTAATCAGAGCCAAACATCCCACCATTCCCCTTCTCCAGGAGACCCTTGTCTTGGGAGTTAAATTTTTCTTTAATGTTCAAAGTTACATTAAAATCATAGCAAGTGTTGGTTTGGTGTTTTGACTATTTTTTTTCAATGGACAAATCCTTTTTGTATGTGACAATTATATATTATATTCTATCATTTAGCCATTTTAAAGGTATTATAAAGATTTATACATCAATTCACCATGGAATCCCACAAGGTATGTATAATCATCATTTTTTCAATGGTTTTACGATTAATTCATCTCATTTAATTGATTAGGAAGATCTAACGTTCTGGTTAGCTTGCAATAGGTCGAAATCATGATTTGATCCTCCATATAGTCCCTTGTCTGGAACTCCATATGGCACTCAATCCGACACTCGGAGCGCACAAGAGTTGGTGGTTAGCACATCGGTGGCCTTTTATGGATTAATCATAGATATGGTTTTTATTCCCACTCATTCCCTCCAGCTATGAAGCTCGACGCATTTGGGATTGGGTAGTTGCAACAGCTGCTGAGTGGAGCACGCAAGACTATTAAGGAAGATGCTTGTGTTAGAACAAATTTAATGAAATTATTATTTTTAGAGAGTGTTGACCCTTCCAGTGGTCGACCTCTCAAGATCTATAATAATCTATAAATACCACTATCTATGACACGAAGAGGACATGGATTTTATTATTTACATAGACATTATCTCTATTTTGTTGTATACTCTATTTTTATGATCAATGCTAATGTTGTGTTAGCTTAGTGACTGTGTTTTCCTATTGAAGTGTTTCCACAACCNGGCATTGGTCTGGATCACTTTATAGACTGTGTGTTTCACAAAGTGTGTGGGAACATCCATGGTTGTGTGTTGATATTTAGACTCCTAACATTTTGTTTGCAAGTTGTATAAGTAGTCTAATTATATTGTTATATATTTTTCTCCCTAGCTGTAAATTACTCTGCAGAGTACTAATTTAGATAGTGTTTATTTATCAAGTTGTAATTTCAAATACTCTCTATAGGTTTGTTTCATTTGCTAATAATAATAAAAAAACTTTTGGGTGTTTTAAGAACTCTAGACATTAATCCCTGTGTGAGGCAGGGCCCATCAACCAACATAATGGATTTGAAGGTGACCATTAGTTTGGGAGAACTCTCTCAAATCCTAGAAGCAGCTGGGATTTCTTCTTTTCAAGAAGAACACATCTTGACAATAGTCATGAACTTATCTACCTCTTTGGAAATGATAAAAGAACCAAAGTACCATGAGCTAAAAAATGATTTTACTTTCCAAAATGAAAAGGAAGATGAACAATTATGGACTACATCTAGTTGAGAGAAATCACTAATACCTGAGATTAAGGAGTTCTAAACCTTCATCTCAACAGATCCTTTATGTACTTAAGAAATGAATCATCCATAAGAAGAGGATCTGCATAGCATGATCAAGGAGAGCATAGAAGTTACGGTTGATGAACATCAAGATTACATTGAAATTTGGTTTCAAGAGGTCATCAAGCCACAATTCTATTCTATTCTTCAACACCTTCTGATGCCAAAACAAGTAGGTTGGTTGGTTCTTCAGATCCTGGTAATCACTGTGGTAAATTTTTCATATGTGGATATGGGTATGTTTCTTATATTGCTTCGCACATGGTTACATTTCCAAATTTCTTACACTTGAATAAATGTTTTCCTTTGTTTTTAGGTAGAGTAGGATAATGAATAAATATTGTATGTTGTTGGTTTAGCTTAAATTTTAATACAACCCCACTTTGCGTTTTTTTTTTTTTTTAATAAAGGAACTAAGATAAAGATAGTATTGATAGTTTAATACTGGAAACCAAAACATCTCCGGATCTTTATTTCCCTTATTACATGCATATTTCGGACCATCAATAATAATAGTAGCCTGAAGGGCAACTTAAAATACATTATGGGGATTTACTTAAATTTTCAAGGTCTACATCGTAATACCTATAGGTAACTTGTAAATCCTAGTTTCATATCAGATCTTATTATTCAACCATCCTTATCAAATAGTAGCAGGAGAGTGGATGCCACTCTTACTTGTGAGGGAACACTACTATAATTATATATGAATAAGATATACTTTGGGACTAGAGACACCTTTAAGTCATTCTCTTACAGCCTCATCCACTTCACATTAAGTAGGTTTGACCATGATATGTCTTTGTATTAATATAAATGCATAAGTTTATTTTTCATGCGAACAATATTTTATGGGAAATTTATAGAATGTCCTCCAACCCATATACCATCCCATTCCATAAAACGGTTTTCAGAGTTGCCTCCCCATCTCATTGTGAAAGAAATACATACATACAAATATTAACGATGGTGGTAAAGGCTGTAATATGGGTGTAAGAGGCTAACCCGCCGAGATACTGAAAAAGTCTGTTGGCAGCGCGTACTAGCCTATGATATGACTAGGAAAACCCATCAGGGTATTGAACAGGCTTGTTGGAAATGGGGCATTCTGCCTGGAAGAGGATATTTCTTCAATAACAAAGTTACCCCATCGGGGTACTGAACAATCTTGTTGGAAATGGGTTCTAACTTTGATGTCTCTTACTATGCCTAATCTATATTTGTATGTATGAACGATATACTTGTGTAAATCCTTAAGAAGAAGCATGCATGGTTGAACAAAAAGGGATAAATAAATCTCATCTAATTGCCATTTGAGAATGTCTGTAAGTTTCACTTAAGACCCTTTCATTTAATTCATACTATATCTAGGATGTCACTATCCTAGTAGTGGGACCCATAAGTTTAGGAGTCCAATAAACTCAAATGAAAACTTTATCCATAGTACTTGAATAACAATAAGCCTTTGAGAAAGTAAGAAGGGATGACTGGTTTTCCTATGGGTTTTATAGATCATCTATACCCTCATGTTTTCTATCCAGGGACATGAGGAAAATCCCTTGTCACTACTTATATGGTCTTCATGAGAATAAACTATTACTATCTGACAAAATTTTATGTATTAAGAAAGATGAACTAGTATGGTGTCGTTTCGGTTATTCCCGTAACATAACATTAATACTTCATTTTTCTAAGTTCTATTTTTTCTTAGAATAATAATGTTGGCTTCATTTTCATGAAGATTTCTTACTGACTATTGTTGAAAATATATATTTTTTTTTTCATGGCACAAGGATGTGCCATATCTTAGGCATGGGGGAAAGGGTTTCGTGAGCTAAAAAAAAAATTAAAAAATGCCCATCTGTATTGCAAGCCCATGAGAAGAGGAAGTAGGATTTCTGTCAAAATTATGGCATATTGTCTTTTTAGAATATATCGGGCTATTATATAAGAAGGATTTTGTATTGGCATGATAAAACTTTATACTTTTGACATAATTTTATGTGTATAATTAAAAAGATTGTTCATAATTCCCCATTGCCTTCGACACCTATTGATTTTAAACCTAAGAAGCTACAATATTTTCCTTCACTTCCTACAAAGAGGAGAGGATATAATTGATTCAAGGGGAAATCTTTTCGAAGAAGCACCCAAAGTATGAGTGGAAAGCCCAATATAAAACCTCCAACTACTTCAGATCATATTCAATTGTCTTCTGATCATGAGAGCCCCCATAAAAGACTCAAAGAATTTTCTGTAGAGGAGTTTAAGCTCGATAAAGAGGTCAAATATGAACTTATTACACTAAGTCTCCCTCATAAAAACATTGTTACTCATTCCTCCCAGATTCCTATACCGTCTTCTAAAGTTGATATACCTTCTACATGTATCAAGGAACCCAAGCCTTCCTCTCTTGAGACATATGATCAAACCCCAACTATTGAGAAATTTCAACAAGAAAATGCTCATCTTCTTCAACCATTGGCAGAATGAGAAACTGTGGATCAACATTTGCATCATGACAATGTTGTCCTACAAGAAAAAGTAAACTCTTTTTAGTGATTGGTTAATCAGATGACCACCACCAATCACAGTCTCAGGATGTAATTGAAACATCACAAAAGACCTAAGAAAAAGTCCCCAAGGCAAGAGGGATAATCTTCTAAATCCAATCCACCCCCTCCTTCATGAGTATATCTATGTTAGGTGATCCATTTTTGTTTGCAGAGGGACCTGCAAATCCTTAGGCATGGGAGAAATGTTGGTTTGGTGTTTTGACTATTTTTTTTCAATGGCCAAATCCCTTTTGTATGCGAAATTTATATATTATATGATCTCATTTACCATTTTAAAGGTATTATCAGGATTTATACATCAATTCGCCATGGAATTGCACAAGGTATGTATAATCATCGTTTTTGTAATGGTTTTACGATTAATTCATCTCAGTTAATTGATTGTGAATATCTAACGTTCTGGTTTTCTTTCAACAGGTCAAAATTGCAATCTAATCCTCCATCTAGTTCCTGGTCCAGCACTCCATCCAACACTTGATCCAACACGTGATCCATCATTCAATCTGGAACTCAGAGCACACAGGAGCTAGTGATTCGCACATTAGTGACCTTTGATGGATGAATCAAAGATATAGGTTTTATGCCCACTCATTCCCTCCAGTTATGGATCTCGACGCATCTTGGATTGGGTAGTTGCAGCAGCCGCTAAGTGGAGCACACAAGACTGTTAAGGAAGATGCTTTTGTTAGAATGAATTTAATGAACTTATTGTTTTTAGAGAGTGTCGACCCTTCTAGTGGTCGATGTCTCAAGCTCTATAATAATATATAAATAACATTTTCTATGACACGAAGAGGACATGAATTTTATTATTTACACAGACATTATATCCATTTTGTTGTATACTCTATTTTTAAGATCAATTCCAATGTTGTGTTAGCTTAGTGACTGTGTTTTCTTATTGAAGTATTGCCATGACCTTTTGGGGGGGGCACTATTGGTTTGGATCACTTTCTAAACTATGTGTGTCACGGAGTGTGTGTGGACGTCCATGGTTTTGTGTTGATATTTAGACTGCTAACATTTTGTTTGCAGGTTGTAGAAGCAATCTAATTATATTGTTATGTCCTTTTCTCCCTAGCCATAAATTACTCTGCAGAGTACTAATTTAGATAGTGTTTATTTATCAAGTTGAATTTCAAATTCTCTTTGTAGGTTTGTTTCATTTGCTAATTTTGTTTTAGCATCAGCATGATAGGATAGAAATGGACTTTGAATTATGATCTCCAATAGCATTGTTATCACTGAAATTTCGTCCGCACATGGCGACAAGAACTCAGCATCGTCAAACAGGAATGAAGTCATTCATGGCACTGAATTAATTTCACAGCATTGCAAAAGGGTCAAAAACTATACAAAGTAGCCAAAAATTGAAGGGCGCTTTACAGAAGCTGGGTGCGCGCGCATATGCGCGTAACAGAAACGTACAAGGCGTGCATGCACGCACGACGCGCGGCTGTTGGCGCAAAAACCCGCGCACCTGCTAAACAGCGCATTTATGGAATTGGTCGGCCTCCCTACCACTAATGGATCAGCTCCCAAGCCGATTTGACTCCCAAATCTGAGCTGAATCCGCATGGTAGGCTGGTCAAAGACCTAATTAAGCCCTAAAGAGCCCCTTTTCACACCTCAAAGGAGTTACATAATCACCCAATGCTATGCTTTTCACACCTCAAAGGAGCTACATAATCACCCAATGCTATTATAAAAAATCCATGAGGCCTCATTGCATGAATTCCCATGCAATGCTACTTATATCATTTTCTAAGGACTCCACCGACACAACACATTAGTACCATTCTTACTGGAGCCATTCACCTCCATCGAGGAATGTGCCTGGGAGTCCCTTTCTGGCACCATCATTCCTACTCTTCATTGTACAGAGCAGCCTATTGTAAGGAGAGCAAGTTTGTGAGGGCACAAGAGCCTTCCATTGGAGAAAGAAGGGACTCATAGTCCCCTTTCTTCATTGTGCTTTGATTTCATCAATTGATCAGCCTAAAAACATTGGTGATATTGGTCTTGTTGTCTTTTTATTTTCTTATCCACATGCTCATAGTTCTAGTTTGTTTTAATTTAATTCTTGTTTATAGTTTTGTTGTTCTTTTCCTAACCCTTTCCTCTACAACTGTCATGCTCAACAAGACCCAACTGGGCATGTAAGCACCCGTTATTTTCTCACCAAGTGATGAATTGGGTGCAAACAAGCATCTTAGTTGATTTTGAGCATGATCTTCAATGGTAGCTTAGTTAACTTTAGGTTATGATTTTTAATGAAATACCAGTTCTGAATTTGAGTTATGATTTATAATTAGCATTAGTCAAGAGTTTGTAGGTTTTCATGGAGTATTTTCATCACCATATTAGTTATGAGTTTGAATTAGGATTTATGATTAAGTGTTAATTATGAGTTTATAGCTTTGCTTGAATTACTGATTTTGAACAGAGTATTTTTCAGTATTAGTGATGATGGATGATTGAATATCTTATGCACTTTGTTTGTAAATCATATGGATTCCAAGAACACCTAATGTTGCTTTTATGATGGAAAAAATTTCTATAGACTCCCTTATCCATACTCTACATTCCTTTTTAGAAGTTAGCATTGAGTTAATTCCACTTGAATTGTCATTAGTGGTTAGATTCCATCGTGATGTCATTCGACACCATAGACACAATCATCACATTTGAATATTGTCACAACACTCTTGCTTTCAGTTAGATAGATTAGTGTTTATTCACTACAAGATAGAAATAATTGTGAGTTCTTGCTTTTCTTGCTTGCAGTTAGGTAGATTAGTGTTTATTCTCTACAAGATAGGAATAATTGTAAGTTTTGATTTAAGAATAGATTTCACTATAAAGAATCGATTTTTAACGATAGTTTTCTTTATGAGTTCACTGCCCATGAACATAGGTTGTTTTTAAAGAAAGATATTTTTCTTTTATTCAATATTTGTTCACTTAGAATAATGAATTTATCATTCCTAGTTGTAGACTACTTTGTAAATTTAGAGTAAAGGTCTTCATTATTTGAGTTTATTGGCATTAGATTATATTAGGCTAGGCTAGGATAGATTAGAGCTCTAGACCCGCACATAAAGTGTTGGCACCTTGAAGCCTATGAGCCACGGGTTGACAATTTAATATCGAAATAGATAGCATATATTTTACTCGACATTTTTGAAATGTTGGTTTGGTGTTTTGACTATTTTTTTTTCAATGGCCAAATCCTTATTTTATGCGAAAAATATATATTCTATGCTCTCATTTAGTCATTTTAACGGTATTGTGAAGCTTTATACATCAATTCGCCATGGAATCACACAAGGTATGTGTAATCATCATTTTTGAAATGGTTTTACGATCAATTCATCTCAGTTAATTGATTATGAATATCTAAAGTTCGGGTTTGCTTGCAATAGTTTGAAATCATGATTTGATCCTCCATCTAGTCCCTTGTCTGGCACTCCATCCAACAATCAATATGGCACTCCATCCGACACTCAGAGTGCACAGGAGCTAGTGGTTAGCACATAGGAAACCTTTGATGGACGAATCAAAGATATGGGTTTTATGCCCACTCGTTCCCTCCATCTATGGAACTTGACACATCTGGGATTGGGTAGTTGCAGCAGCCGCTAAGTGGATCACACAAGACTGTTAAGGAAGATGCTTCTGTTAGAACGAATTTAATGAACTTACTGTTTTTATAGAGTGTCGACCCTTCCAATGGTTGACCTCTCAAGATCTGTAATAATCTATAAATACCATTTCCTATGAAATGAAGAGGACATAAGTTTTATTATTTACACATAAATTATATCCATTTTGTTGTATACTTTGTTTTTATGATCAATTCCAATGTTTTGTTAGCTTAGTGATGGTGTCTTCCTGTTGAAGTGTTGTCACGACCTTCCAGGGGGGCCACCAGTGGTCTAGATCACTTTCTGAACCGTGTGTGTGTCACAAACTATGTGTGAATGTCCATGGTTGTGTGTTGATATTTAGACTCCTAACATTTTGTTTGCAGGTTGTGTTGGCAAATGTTTAATAGGTAGCGTATGCTTGTCATTGATGGCAAGTACAACAATGAATATGGCATGAGTATAGGAAGAATGTAACAGACGGGCATCAGAAGTAGTTTGGGAAGACGCTGTAGAGCAAGCTCGATAAGATCAAAAAAGATAATGCAGAGGATGGTTGGCATGCTTTATAGGCAGTATGCACTTGTCATTGATGGCAGGATCAGAGTGTGCATCGATTCAAAAACAGGAACAAAGTAAGCTCAGGAAGAATTAGCACAGAGTCGAATGCAGTGCGTAGGTGTGCACCAGGGATGAGGTTAACTCATGGCTAAAGCTCAAGGGAGATAGCATACTTAGGATCACAGGCGGATCAAAGGTCGAGGCCTTTGACACTTAGAAATTATTCCAAGTAAGGAGGATGCATAAGCTTGGAGGAGAAGCGTCGGTGATCGTTGGATCCCATCCTGAATTCCCGATGATCGTCAAATCTCAATGTAGACAAGAGGAGCACGCAGATATGGAGGATAGATCTCTGGAGTTAAATCCAAGCACAGGGTCTGACCACCGTTGGATCGAGGATAAACTGCACGTTCTTTAAAAGTGCAAGAAGTAGAGGGCTCACAAAATCCCGAAAGAAGGAGGACCGTCAATCTTCAGGCAGGACACGTGGGGATAGATCGCCAATTCACTGACTAGAGAGTCAAAGGAACGATGTTCCCTAACCTCTCGAAATCACGATATGCGAAATTGCGATTTAATCTCAACTGTCAGATTAAGGTTGAATCTGGACCGTTGATTCCAGTCCATGTCGGAGTTTCGGGGATCAAGATTTGGAGATGTCAAGTAATATCATCCACAAGAATCCCAATTTCGCGATATGAAAAATCGTGACTTAATCGCAGCCATTGAATCAAGATCGGATCTAGACCATTGATACGACTCCATTATGGAGTTTCGTGGATCGGGACTTTGAAGTGACAAAAACACTGAACGAAAAGAGTGTCGAAATCGCGATGTGTGAAATCGTGACTGAATCTGAACCGTCAGATCAAGAAGCGATCTGGACCGTTGATCCAAATTCTTTACGGAGTTTCATGGATCGGGATTTGGAAGTGTCAAGAACATTGAACATCAGGAATGTCGAAATCGTGATATGTGAAATCGCGAAATGATCTGAGCCATCAGATCAAGTGTTGATCGGGATCGTTGATCCCATGCCATTTTGAGGTATTAGGGATCGCGACTTGGTGAGTCGAGATGCCCCATCTCCAGACTCACGAAATGCGAAATCATGAAAGTGACTTATGCATAAGGCTGGGGTCACTGCCCTTGGTCACATCAGCGAGAGATGGAGGAAAGAGATAGAGAAACCAAGCTCCGTTTCGGGGATCGCAACTGGGAATGTCGAGATGCATGGTCACACGAATGCTGAATTTCCAAATGTCGAAATGCCGAAATGAATGCAAAATTCCATGGAATCAATCCAACGGTGCAGGTGAATTTGAACAAGATCGGAGGGCTACTGTAGCACATCGCAGTATAACTGCTAGAAATCATTGATGGTCTATGCTAGAGAATTCGAAGAGACCTTTGTGTGATTACTAGAGAAGATAAAGAGTCTCTAAGCTTCGTCCAGTGAAGCAAGACGATTGTTAGGGGGATTGATAGATGGATGAGCATTGAAGCCTGTAACCAAAACAGAAGGCATATGCTCGACTGCGCCAAAGAAGACGAGGAGTCTCAACTGCTAGAGAGGTTGAGAAATCTCAACAGAACACCCAGTGATGCTAGACGCATGGTGGAAAATGACCAGAGAAGCTGAAGAGACACAATGATGATTAGACAGAGCACTCAAGTTGCGGAGGAATTTTGCGCGGAGTGTGCATGCAGAGGCATTGCGAATATTGCATGCACAAGGAGCACAGGTACTATAAGAATGAGTAACAAAGAAGAGATGGGAGTTATTGTCGTGGGGGAGGATTGAAGTGTGAGCAAGGAGGCAGAGCGCAGGAGCACAAATGCACGATAGAGGAAGGTTGCATTGAAGGGATATGGTGCAGAGAGTATAAAAGGCAGAAGAACAGAAAGTGCAAGGGGCGTGCAGAAGACACTAATGCAGACAGGGCAGAGCAGCGTAACAGAACAATAATTGGGCTGGTAAGCCATTGAATAATGTTATATCACTGTAATAAGTCTCAGCAACAAAGAATTTATTATTCAGGGTGGTTGGGAGGTGCTAGGGAGGATTTGTGTCCTCAAAGGTTCAAGTGGGTGCTTGAACACAGGGAGTTGGTGCTTCCTTCTAGTTGGTGCTAGAGAAACCAGGGAGTTGGTGCTTCCTTCTAGTGGGTGCTAGAGAAACCAGGGAGTTGGTGCTTCCATCTAGTTGGTTCTAGAGAAACCAAGGAGTTGGTGCTTCCTTCTAGTGGGTGCTAGAGAAAACAGAGAGTCGATGCTCTCAGCAAGTTGCAGCTTGCAAAAACAGAGGTTGTAGCCTCACAATGAGTTGGTGATCATATGCATGATAATGTAAATAATGTAGATAATACTTATCATATAAAGAAAAGGAGGTTTTTACCCTATATGGGTTTCCTCAGGAATTATCTGTCTCTGTCTTTCTCATCTATGTGACTGATGTTGAACGTG
The DNA here is from genome assembly GCA_010110895.2 of Picea sitchensis. NCBI lineage: Eukaryota > Viridiplantae > Streptophyta > Pinopsida > Pinales > Pinaceae > Picea > Picea sitchensis. Next base: position 76,872 of record SNQJ01S0003573.1, read on the forward strand.
CCTTTGTTTATTTCTCTACATTATTGTGATCATCATTGAGTGCCTTGTAAATATTTTAAAAGAAGCATAATTGTTTAAGCATGGT
>SNQJ01S0003573.1:76966-101073 GCA_010110895.2 Picea sitchensis
CCCACGGGATTCTCATAGCCCGATCTATATTCTTGGAGAGTTTCAGAGCATTTGGAGGCCTCCTTCATCAGGGCTGAACTAGCTAGGGTTTCAGTCATCGAGTGGGGCACCCCATTCAGTGGGAAATTCATATCTACGGGGTTTGAGAGTGGATTTGGGAATTTGGACATCTGGGTTGTCCTTATAGTTTCCCGATCTATCATTTGGCATATTTCTCGGGATGATTGGAAACTTTTTGTAGAAGGGAATAATTATTGAGGGTTTCATCATTCTAGCAGGACGTGGCACTTTCCAGCTTGGAGGTTGAGCATTAGTACGGCTCAGATTTGCTTGATTTAGTCTTCATTATATATCCAGCCTTTGGAGGCTTATTTTGTATTGTGGGGATCATTTTGTAGCAGCTCATATCTATTGCTTGTACGACCATCTGAGGTTTATGCCATATCGGCCATCTATTGTATTGATCTTACATTGCTCATAATAAAAAGGTCAGATCTTTGCTTGTGCTTCTACATCTTGAATATCTTGTGATCTCCATGTGTTGACGAATCTTGTATGCACTTAATAACTCAACAAATTAGTAGTAGTTAGTGTTTCCAAGAAAGAATTTGTCTTGGGATCATTACATCACTGCCCATGAACATAGGTTGTTTTTAAAGAAAGATAGTTTTCTTTTATTCAATATTTGTTCACTTAGAATACTGAATTTATCATTCCTAGTTGTAGATTACTTTGTAAATTTAAAGTAAAGGTTTTCATTATTTTAGTTTATTAGATTAGATTAGATTAGTCTAGGATAGGTTATATTAGAGATCTAGACCTGCACATATAGTGTTGGCGCCTTGAAGCCTACGAGCCTCGGGTTGACAATTTAATGTCGAAATATATAACATATATTATTTTAATGTAACTCTAAAGATTAAAAAAAAAAATGATTTTTATTGGATGATTATATTATTTTTTATCTATCTCTATGCTTTCATAGTTGAAAAAATAGGAGGAATCATCTTGCGGGGTCATTTTAGTGGTAGATCCCAATTTGGAAAATTGGGGTCTAAAACCTTATGGAGCCTTTTTCAGGAATTAAATGGATTTTTTTTGGGTTTTAGTTTCTAACCCATATAACCACCCCGTTGACGGTGTTGTACACTCCGATACCTTTCCAACAGTGAAAATTGTGCATCAATCGAAGCTCGTATGCAAAAGTTATTCTTTTTGCAAGTTGACCTATCATGTTGACCACCATGGTACTAGAGGATGCCATGTTATCCCTCATTACTCACGCATATGGGCCTAGCCACATATGAAATTTCAAGAATATTATAGAAGGTACAAAACCCTATCACAATTGAGGGTTGAGGAAGTCAAAAACCTACTCATAGATGGCTATTGGGCTATGTTAAATATCGGGCCACTAGGAGGAGAAGGGGTTCCATTATAAGTTATTGTATTGTTCCAATGAAAATAAGAAAAAACAAGAGTGGGAAATTAGAGAGCATAAAAGAGGGTTTTTATGTTCTAAGTAGCCTAACTGGCCACAGGTATTAGGTAACTCCATAGTGAGTTCCTTCTCCTTTGTACTTGCATTGTTTCCATATCAGAGAAAAGAGAACAAAGAAGCCTCACCTTTTAGTTGGGTTTTAACTCATAAGGGTTTCCCAAAGAAAATATTTGTGTCATTTTGTTGATGTTCTATGATTGTATTTTACTATTCTATATTTTTTTCATTTTATCAATTTCATGCATAAGCAGAAAATCAATAACTAAATATTCTGGAAATCTAAAGGAATTTAACCTTCATAGGTAGATTTAGATTTTATTTATTATATATGTTGTGACAAACTATTCCAGTGGAATATCCATGGAATTTTACATATCATATTGGTATCAGAGAAAAAATTTCTTTTGGTTATTTGTGGGAAGTTGTAGGATCCAAGAATCGGCTTAAAGAGAAGTCACAAAAACCCTAGAAATGACAGAAAAGTTTGTTCATAATAACCTCGAGATATAGCAGAAGAGATATTTGAGAGATTGGAAGTGAAATTCATTGACATCACAATATGAATATCCTCATGGTGGCTCTAGCAAGCAAACTCAAACCATTCGTAGATGATGGAGGCTCTAACTTAGAGTTCAAATCAAAGGGGAAATTTGGAGATCGAGAAGAATCAAGAAAGGAGTCGCAAAAATAATTTGAGAAAGAGAAACCAAGTTCAAGTGTTTTGAACCCTTCAAATTCTCTAATAAATATGGAAGAAAAAGTGGCCATAAATCCATACCAAGGTGAGACCATTTCATTAAAAATGAATCATTGGTTGCAACATCTATAATTTTATTTTAGTATTCACTGTATAGATGAAGAGAAGAATATTTCATTTTCTATATTGAAGTTAGAGGGCCATACTTTAACCTAGTGGGAAATCCATACATAAATACTTATGTTGGAGGGTGATCTTCCAATAACTATGTTGGAGGAATTTGAAACCCTCATCAAGTCCCAATTCTACCCTATCGGGTATGTAGAAGACCAATGGATCCGGTGGCACTACTTTAGGAAGAGGCAGGGGCAGAGTGTACAAGAGTACACCACTAAGTTCAAAAATATGGCCATCATGTTGGATATCTCTCTTAAGAAACTAGATGTACTCAAGTATTTGGGGGTTTTACATAGTCATCTACAAAATCAGGTGATTCTCTTTAAGCCAAGGACATTGGATAAGGTGTGTGTAGAGGCACAAAACATAGAAAACATAGGCCAAAATAAGGGGCATTTAAGTGGTTCAAAGTAGAAAGAGCACCAAGAAGCTTCCAAGGAGGATAATAAGTGGAAAAGGGGGAAATATAAGAAGACAACAGCCACTACACATTAGTGAAAATATCCCAGAAACTATTGTAAGCATTGCAACATTGATGGTCGCACCAAGGAAAAAGGTTAGAAACTACATCTAGAGTTGAACCTGAAGAACCATAAGAAGGATGGAAAGAAAAATAAACTTCTAGCCACATATTCAAGTAATCAGGTTGAAAGTAGCTCGGATGTGGATGAAAATATTGTTTTCACATCTATGCAGAAGGAGTTGAATCTGAGTAGCCCTTATCACCAAGAAGAGAAGGAGATAACTAAGCTCTTCCACATCAATATTCAGGTCAAGAAGACCAAGATAGATGCTTTATTTGATTCTGGTTCACAGGATAATCTCATAGTAGTGAATTTGGTCAAAAATCTTGGATTGGAGGTTCATGATCATCGTATCCCCTATCCATTAGGTTTGGTAAAAAAAATGTAGATATTAAGGTAATGAAATGGTGTAAGATTAAATCTGTTGTAAGTGTTTATTTTATTAATGAAGTGGAATTGGACATAGTACCCCTTGATGTATGTGGAGTAGTGTTTGGAATCCCTTACATGTATATGAGGGATGAAATATTCATGAAAAGAGCCAACCAATATTGGTTGATCAAGGATTGGAATTCATACACCATCAACACACATAAAGGCAAGTCAAATATCTCACTAGTAAGTGCCAACCAAGAAAATAAGTTGATTAGTTCTAGTAAGAAATATGTTTTTCTTTTCTTAAGAGAAAATCAGTATGATGATCAGTCTATGAAAGTAAATACATCCCTAGAAGGGTGTTCTAAATATCATAAACATCAATTGGAGGAGTTGCTATAGGAATACAGAGGAGTGTTCTAGTATCCTAAAGGGATACCACCTAAGAGGGAAGTGGAGAATGAAATCCAATTGTTTCTAGACTCCCCCTTGTTGAATATTGGGTTGTACAGACAGTCTATTATGGAAGAAGATGAAGTAAAGAAGTAGTTGCAACATTTGTTGGAGCAGGGTGTGATTTGACCAAGTACCTCACCTTGTGGGTCACCCATCATAATTATGCCTAAGAAGCATGGGACTTGGATAATGTGTCTCAATTATAGGTCATTGAACAATATTACACTGAAGAATCGATACCCTCTGCTAAGGATCGATGATCTATTGGACCAACTAAAACATGTCAAGTACTTCACTAAGATGAATTTGAAATCAGGGTATCACCAGGTATGAGTAAAAGAAGAAGATACATGGAATATTATCTTCAAGACAAGGAAAGGTTTGTATGAGTATTTGGTTATGCCATTCCTTTTATGCAATGTGTCAGCTACATTTATCATACTGATGAATGATTATTTACGCCCTTATCTATATTCATTTGTTATTGTCTATTTGGGTGATATATTGGTTTATAGCACTACCTAGGAGGAACACATATAACATCTAATGTAGGTTTTAGAGACTCTAAAAAAGCACCAGCTGTTGGAAAATCTCAAGAAATGTGAGTTTTGTCAACAATATTTGTTGTATTTTGGGTATGTGATTGGTGGGGGGGAGCTCAAGATAGATCTCGCAAAGATGGAGGCCATCATGAAATGGCTAGTTCCTACATATTTCACTAAAGTTAGGATTTTATTCGGGAAGAACAATACTTGTGGAAGTTCATAGCTTCATTTTCAGTGATAGCTGCACCACTCCATGCCATAACAACCAGTGGTAATATTTTATAATGGGGGTATTATTAGCAGGAGGCCTTTGATGAGATGGAAATAAAGATCAGTCAAACACCAATTCTCACACTACCTAACTTTTAGAATCCCTTCGAAGTGGAGGCAGATCCAAGTGGGTATGTCATGGGAGAAGTTTTTATGTAGGGAGGAAGGAACGTATGCTATCATTCTGAAGTATTTCATGGGGTGAATATCAACTACCCTACCTATGAAAAGGATCTTTATGCCTTGGTATAAGTTGTCAAAAAGTGGAAGCACTTTTTTATGGGAAAGGAGACTATGATCAACATGGATCACCATCTACTATAGTATTTGCAGGCCTATAGTAAGCTATAGAAAACCAAACATTACAAGTGGATGGGGTTTTAAAAAAAATTATATTTGGTGATAAAGCATAACAAGGGTATCATAAATAAGTTGGTAGACATGCTTTCATGGCCACCCACATCCAATAACACAACTTTTGGAACTCTAATGCACATGGATCCTTTTACCCATGATGCATATAAAGAAGCATTTGAGGACTTCAAGGAGGTATTTCAACAGCTACAGGGAAAGTATTTCCCTGGATTTGTTTTGAGATTTACCAACAACTAGGAATGGACATGACTATTTATTTGTGGTAGTTGATAGGTTCAATAAGATGTGCATTCTCATGCCTTGTAAAAATACCATCAATATACAAGAAGCAACAAACAAGTTCTTCGAACAGTTTTGGTTGCACTTTGGGATACCAAGGAGCATCATCTCAGATGGGGATACCATATTTATCAGTGCATTTTGGACTAAATTATGGGAGAATATGAACACTAAGTTGAATAGGTCTACAACATTCCATCCATAGACATATGGGCAGACAGAGGTAGTCAATAATATTTTGGTGCAGATTTTGAGGGGTTACAACCAGATGCATCAAAAGACATGGGATGGAAATTTGATCTATATGTGGCACTCTTATAATAAAGAAGTACACACTTATACTAGTAAGTCACCTTTTGAAACTTTCATTGGGTATTTTCCACTTTCACCCTTAGATGTTGTATATGGACAGCAAGGAAGTGTGAGAGGGGACCTCACAAGATATTTATTAAAGGAAAAAAAAATATTGAGAATATAAGGTAGATCTATTTTCAATTACAGGAGACACTAAAGAAGTCACGGGAATAGTGCAAGGATAAACATGACTAGCATAGAAATAAAATAACATTTAGAGTGGGAGACAAAGAGAGACATAGTATGGCTATAGATGAATAAGGAAATAATATAGGGTCCTGGTAAGAATATCAAGGCTTTGTGGTATGGTCCTTTTGAGTTATTGGAAAAAGTGGGAGATAATTCCCACATACTCGGTCTACCCTCATACACATGCATTTACTCAGTAGTGAATGTGGAGAATCTCAAACTCTATGAGACTTCCATGTTGGATCGGGAGGAGGAGCATGTCATACCTTCCATATAGGACTTAGCACTAGATGCTCAGGAAAATTAAGTAGAGGACATGGTTTTGTAGAAGTGTTCCATAACTACAAGACCTTTGGTAGATTGGGTTAAAAGGACAATTTCCAAGCAAAGAAAAAGTGGTACTCCAAGGAGAAGGTAGAGGAAAATTTTCCTCACCTCATTCAGGAAATATTTTTGGGACCAAGATCCTCCCTAAATGGGAAGTTATGATCAGGATTAGATCATTATATTATGTTTCATCTATGTTTATTCTTTTAGAGTGGAAAATATTGGAGCAATATTCTTGCAGGGTCATTTTAGTGGTAGGTCTCAGTTTGGAAAATTGTAGTCTGGAACCTTTTGGAGCCATTTTAAGGCATAAAATGGATTTTTTTTGGGTTATGGTGTCTACAATTTACTCCCGCCGCCTTGAAGGTGTTCTACACTTCTGAGAAATTTTCAATGGTGTATACCATACGTCAATCAGAGCTCATATGAAAATGTTTTGCCTTTCGTAAGTTGACCTATCATGTTGATCACCATGGTACGAGAGGATTCCATGTCATCCCCTGTTACTCACACATATGGGGATAACCACTTATGTAATTTAAGGAATATTATAGAAGTTATAAAACCCTATCAAAATTGAGGGTTGAGGAAGTCAAAAACCTACCCCTAGATGGCTATCAGGATATGTTAAATAATGGGCCACTAAGAGGAGAAGGGGTTTCATTCTATGTTATTGTATTTGTTCCATAAGAGAGCATAAAAACTAGGAGTGGGAAATTAGAGATCATAACAGAGAAGGTTTATGTTCTATAGTAGCCTAACAAGCCACAAGTATTAGGTAACTTCATAGTGAGTGTCTTCTCCTTTGTACTTGAATTATTTCCATAGCAGAGAAAAGAGAGCAAAGTGGCCTCACCTTATAGATGGGTTTTCTCTCGTAAGGGTTTCCTAGAGAAAATCTTTGTGTCATTTTTTGGATCGTGTGTGATTTCATTTTATTGTTATCTATTTTCTACATTTTATTTATTTCATGCATAATGATAAAATTAGTAACTAAATATTTGGGAATCTAAAGGAATTTAACCTTCATAGGTAGATTTTGGTTTTATTTATTAGATCCATTGTGATGAACTGTTCCAGTGGAATATCCATGGTAGTTTATAGATAAAAAATGGAGGGGATTTATAGTCATATATCCATTCTTAGAAAGAATGGAGTACATCATGGCATAATGGGATTTAATAGACATAAACCTTTCTAAGGAAAATTTACCTAGTCGAATAGGAGGCTTGGTCCAGGACACATCAATGTATGTCTATATCACTTCCTTATTTGAAGTGACCTCTTATTGGAAGACAATATTATTACATAAAAAATAATACCTTATATCATCTCATATCACAAGCCAATTGTTTTGTAACTCTAGGATTCTCCATATTATAGGCCTCTCCTATTCAAATGAAATCCCCTCTAGTTGCAAGATTACATGGCCATGGACATAATCTCATCATGGTGGAGGAAGTATATCACTAGATCATATGTATACATTTGGGAACAATAATTGAAATCTATAAAATTAGCTTTAAAGGATTGGGTGAAGCACTCATATTCCCCCCCTAAGAGGTGGAGAAAGAAAACTTAAAATCGCAGTTAGAACTCCTTTAGGGTAGAATGGAGGAAGAGATTAGTAGTTAGCATAAAAATTTAGAAGGCATAATATCCCACAAACTACATAAACTCCCATATGTGAAGAAGAAATGTGGAGACTCAAGTCATATACTATATGGTTAATATCTAGAGACAAGAATACTTCATTATTCCATAGAAAGGCCAAATCCAAAACACTTAAAAACAATGTGAATGAAATCTCCTTGGAGGATGGATCTAAGATAAGTGATTTTCTGGAAATTAAGAGGAGTTTAAAGTGCACTATGAAGCTCTGTATACATAACAAGAGGGAGTTGATCCATAAATCATGGCCTCTATGTTGGAACACATTCTGATGATAATCACCCAAATGGAGAATGTTGTGTTGATGAAGGAGATTGAAGAAGATGGAATAATAAATGCAATATGGATCTTACACCGTCACAAAGACCCAATCTCATATGATTTTTATATTCACTTCTACAATCTTGTTGGTGCATTATAAAAATAGATTTTAAGATAATGCTATAATTTCTCCAAAATCCCTATAAATTGGGTGGTAACACAAACTCCTATTTTTTAGCTCTTATTCCTAAAGAACACAATCCCTCCACTTTCGTTGGATTTTTCCCAATCTCTCTCTAAAATTCCTATTACAAAATCATGTCAAAGATCATAGAAAAAAGATTAAAAAAAATCCTTTCTAAAGTCATATATGAAAATCAAAGAAGTTTCATGCAAGGGAGACAAACAATAGTAGATAATATCATTGGTGGGCCTTGGAATATAAAACATAATGCTACCCCTTCCTCAAATTGGTACTTTAATTATCAACTCAAGGTTCATACAAAATTCTAAGGTACCATGCAAAATATATGTACAATACACCTATTTTTTTCTTATGCACCTACTAAATGTTTATGTATCTATCTATTGGCTGGGATTTGTTGTTAGAAAAATAGGATCATGGAGAAATAAAATAAAACAAATGCAAAAATAAAACATAGAAGATACACAATAAAATAGAGACACATATATACGTGGTTCACACAGTGTGGGCTACATCCACCAGAAAAATTTCCAGGTCCTTCATTTTTATTATCTAGCAAAATGAAGGGACACAAACTACAACACACCCGTTGTAACTTCCTCTTCTTTCTCTCATAGTCTCCTCTCTCAGAATACAATATTTGCAATAATCCCTAGCTACAATACAATTCCCTCATAAAAGAGGGTTTCCTTCTAGGGAACAAAACCCTAGCGTAACTTCTACCATCATATATGTGACCTTATATTGAAAGGTCCAAATTGACTACGAAATTACAATTTTTTACAAGCCAATGTTTCCCAATATTTCACTTCAGGGGCACTGCCCCTGAATCCCCCACCAGGGGGAGCTACAAAAATTGTCGCCACCCCCCCTTGGACCCCCCTGGAAACATTTGTGGGGGGGGGATCCCCCCCACACCCCATCGTTAGGGAATGAGGTCCAACCATGGCTAAAACAAACCTCTGAATCGGGAAGATAGTTAGGCTCCACAACCAACAATATCCCACTTGGAGAATGATCACAACAACTCCATTGTTGTTGTACTTGTTGGACTATACTCCACCTTGGACCTGGAAAATTTCACGTCTTCACCTTCATGATTGAAGACCAAATAAAACTAAGCAAGAAATTAGTTTCTCCCTGGTTACTCCCTTTGTTAACATGTCTGGAAGATTATGGCTAGTATGTATCTTTTCCAACTTCAAATGTCCATCTTCCAAGATGGATCATATGAAATGGTACCTGAGTTGTATATGATTATTCATTGAATGGAAGGTTGATTTTTTGCAAGATGAATGGCACTCTCATTGTCACAGTACAACTTGATATTTGTCTGCTTGTTTCCCAATTCCTCCATAAACCTCTATAACCAAATCATTTATTTACTAGACTCTGTAGAAACAACATACTTTGCTTCTGTTGTTGAAAGTGAAAAAACCTTTTGTATTTTTTAAGTCCAACTTACTGATGTTCCACCTATAGTAAAAGCATACCCTCTAGTGCTCCTCCTGCTATCTTTATCACTTACCATATATGAATCAACATATCCCTGTAGAACAGTGTCTAAACCTCAAAAACATAATGCATGAGTAGAAGCACCTCTCAAATACCTAAATACCTAATAATCCACTTTATGTCCTCCCATTTTTATTTACCTAGATTGTTCATAGACTTGCGCACAACTCCCATTGCATGTGAAATATTTGGTCTTGTTAAACCATCACATACAACAAGGTGTCAAGTGTTGATGAATAACGGAACCTGGACATGTATTTTATCTCCTCCAGTGACTTGGGACACATTTCCTTAGTTAATTTTAAATGGCTAGCCAAAGGTGTACTAACTGGTTTTTCATTCTATATTCTAAACCTCTCCAACACCTTCTCTATGTACTAACCCTGAGACAATGTCAATTTGTGATTTTTCCTGTCTCTTGTTATTCTCATACCAAGGATTTTCTTAGTAGCACCCAAATCCTTCATCGCAAATGAATTAGCTAATTTATTCTTGATCACATTTATATCCTGCATATTATACCCTTCAACAAGCATGTCATCTACATACAATAGCAAGATAATATAGATTCCACTTTCTAGGATTTTAAAATAAACACAATGATTAGAATGACATCTACTATAACCGTGTTCTTTCATAAACCTGTCAAACTTCAAATACCACTACCTTGAAGCTTTATTTAGGCCATACAAGCTCTTTTTCAACCTTCATACCAAATTATCCTTCCGTTTGACCTCATACCTCTGTGGTTGTTGCATATAAATATCTTCCTCTAAATCCCCATGGAGAAAAGTTGTTTTTACATCTAACTTTTAAACATGCAAATATTCTACTTCCACAAGACTTAAAATTGTCCTAATTGAATACATCTTAACAACATGAGAAAATATTTCATCAAAATATAAACCTTTCTTTTGTGCAAACCCCTTTACAACAAGTCTAGCCTTGTGCAACCTTTTTCCTCTATCTTCTTCCTTAAACCTATAAACCCATTTATTCTGCAATGCTCTTTTTCCTGTAGGAAACTGAACCAATTCCCAAGTCTAGTTATTTACCAAGGAATCCATTTTCTCTTTCATGCACTGCTCCCACTTTTTTTTAGTGTCTACATGCACTCCCTCTTCATAACATTCTAGTTCACCAAAATCAATCAACGATAAATAATATAATGAAGGAGAACATCATTCAGGGGGTCTACTTAACCTGGTAGATCTTCTAAAAATACTTGAAGGAGTTTGAGGTACATGTTTCTCTTGTTTTTATACATTTTTATTTTCTGGTACCTTTGGAATTTCTTTTTCAATGATCTCATCAAGCACTGTGTATTCTGGTTTTTCTTTTTCATGTTTCTTTCCTTGCAACTGATCTTTGTACACGACCTTCTCATTGAATATGATATCTCTAATTATAATTATTTTGTGATTTTCATCATCCCATAAGCGATAACCAAAATCATTAACACTGTATCCAATAAAGGTACACTTCTTGGATTTTTCCTCAAGCTTTGTTCTATTTTCTTTATCAATATGGACAAATGCTTCACGACTGAAAGTCTTCAAAAAAGAATAATTTACCTTTTTACCCGTCCATGCCTCCTCTATAATTCCACCATCCAAAGATATTGAAGGTCCTCTATTTATTATGTAAACAACAATATTTACAACATCTTCCCAAAACTGTAAGGGAAACCCAGAATGCAATCTCATACTCCTTGCACACTCCATGATTGTCTTGTTCATCCTTTCTAACACACCATTTTCTTGTGGTGTTCCTGGAACTTTTTTCTCTCTACGAATCCCATGGTATGAATAGTAATCATCAAAATATTTGTTACAATATTCACCTCCATTTTCTTATCTAAGACACTTCAACCCTTTTCCTATCTCATTCTCAACCAAAGCTTTCCACTTCTTAAAAGTACAAAAAACATCAGATTTTTTTTTAATGCAATAAACCCAAGTTTTTCTAGGTGCATCATTAATAAATGTAACATAATAATGAGAGCCACCAAGAGATGATACCTGATTTGGTCCCCATACATATGTATGCACAAGATCTAACCTTTCTCTCTTCTTTTCTTTTCCGACTCTGAGAAATATGACTCTCTTATGTTTTCCATGAACATAATGCTCACAGAAATACAAACCAATTTGTTTAAGATTTGGAAACAAATTCCTTTTGTGAAGTATCTGCATCCCCTTCACTCATGTGTCCAACCCTATGATTCCAAAGCGTTATATCCATTCCTATAGAAGCTAAAGAGATAGAATAATTAGTATTACCAATACACAAATACAATGTACCTACCTTCTCTCATTTTTCTATCACCAGTGATCCTTTGGTGACCTTCCACGCCTTCTCTGTAAATATGGATATACAACCTTCGCTTTCCAACTACCCTGTTGAAATTAGATTTTTCCTTATATCTGGAACATGTCATTCCTCTTTTAGCAGCCATTGGTTTCCATTCCTTTGCTTTATTTGTACCTTACCCATTCCAACAATTTTGCATGGTGAATCATCACCCAAATGAGCATGTCCAAAATCACCTTGAACATAATATAGAAAATGTTTTCTATGGGATGTGACATGAAATGAAGCCCTAGAATCTACTACCCAAGACTCGGGAATATTATCTACAGAAATAATCAAAGCATCTTATAACACATCACATGTTACATTTTCTTCCTTATTTTTCTCCTGTTGTCCATCTCTTTGTTTGTTTGGAGCTCTACAGTCTTTCTTCAGATGTCATTTCTTCCCACAATTCCAACACTCTCTCTTTCCCAATATAGATTTGGATCTTCCCTTACTAGAATTCATGTGGTTCCCTGAGCCCTTTCCTCTATCCTTTTGTCTTCCTATGTTCACCATGTTTAACGCATTACCTGATGTCTCACCTTTGTTTTTTCGTCACATTTCCTCGCTAAGGATAACACCAACAAAATAATCAAATTTTAGAGTGTTTGAACCAGAGACATAGTTACTTACATCCATGACCAAGCCATTCCATCTTTCTAGCAACTATCACACAATTAGAAGATCCCTAACCTCATCATCAAATTCCACTTTCACATAACTTAGTTGATTAGTGACCATATTAAATTCATTTAAATGATCTGCAACAGACCCAACTTTTGACATATTCATATTAAATAATCTCTTCATTATAAATACCTTATTGGACGCCAAGGTTTTTTCATACATTTTAGTCAATGTGTCCATCAACTCCTTCATAGTCTTTTATTTTGAAATATTGAAGGCCACCGATGCTGCCAAGCTCAACCATATCATTCCTAATGTATTTCTGTGAAGAACTTCCCATTATTCGTCCTTCATGGTCATCGACTTCTTTTTATTCTACCTAATGGTAGGAATATATCCTTCTGATATAATAATCTTCCATCTGCATCTTCCATAACTAGTAGTTTTTGTCGTTAAATTTTTTGACCCTAAAATTTCCATCTTTCGCCATTTCTCCCACTCGAACCAAGAACCCTCTTTTCCTGTGAGTTACCTTTCTCTCTGATACCAATTGTTAGAAAAGCAGGATCATGGAGCAATAAAATAAAACAAATGTGGAAATAAAAAAACAGAAGATACACAATACAATAGAGACACAGATATACGTGGTTCACCTAGTGTGGGGTACATCCACCAAATAAATTGTCAGCTCCTTCATTTTTATTATCTAGAAAAATGAAGGGATACAACCTACAACACACCCATTGTAACTTCCTCTTATTTCTCTCACGGTATCCTCTCTTAGAATATAATATTCGAGATAATCCCTAGCCGCAATACAATTCCCTCATAAAAGAGGGTTTCCTTCTAGGGAAAAAAACCTAACATAACTTCTATCGTCATATCTGTGACCTTATAATGAATGGTCTAGATTGACTATGAAATTACAATATTTTACAAGACAATTTTTCTCAATATTTTGCTTCAGGGGAACTGCCCCCGAATCCCCCTTCAGGGGGGGCTACAAAAAAATTTGTCGCCCTCCCTTGGACCCCCCTAGCGACATTTTTTGGGGGGGAAACCCACACACACCCCCCGTTAGTGAATGGGGTCCAAGCACGGCTGAAACAAGCCTCTGAATTAGGAAGATAGTTAGGCTCCACAACCAACATTTGTGATATCATAGGTCTCACTCGAAGCACTTGAAAAGGGGAATAAATCACTTAAGAAAGAAACTATGACTGAAATGAATCAAAAATCATGGAAATAAATGAGCGGTATATAAGATCACACATTACTAAAAGGAAACTATTCTAATATGGAAAGCATAGCATTTATAATGAAAACATTTCATAAAGGAAATTAATCTAAGAAACATAATTTATTTTGTTGAATGAAACTATGCTAACTATATAAACATTTGTCTTCTATATAGGTCCCTATCCCCTCATGAAGTACCATAAATTTATATAATCACATTAACATTAAGGATCATCAATCATTAAGAGAAATAATAAAAGAAACCTAATTTGGGATGACCTACAGGAACTGTTGACATATCTACGGGAATTGTTGATAGTTCTACAAGAACTATTACAGTCCTACGAGAAAGTCTATAGGAAAAGTAAGAAAGGTTCAAACAATCTGTTAAATCCTTATAAAACTGATGAAATTATCAAAAAATGATATAATGGTATGGAAATGGAATTCTAACCCTAAACAAACAATCTCAATTAGTTCCTCTAAATTTGTAATAGCATCTATAGGAAGTAGAAATAAATTATAGTCAAGAACAAAAATTTGTGTTGGCATGTGAAACAAAGTCACATTACAGTCATGAATATAATTATTTGTTTATATGTTAACTACTTAAAACAACTAAAAGATGAAGCTAAAACACAACACCATGAAACAAAAGTACATATGGGTCCTTGAGCCCTCTTGAGTGAGCCCTACCCAAGCAACACAAGGAACCTGAAAAAGACTAATGAGTTGAGAAATAAATCATTTTTATTGATCAATCACAACAAGTACATCATTGGATCATAGCCCCAAGTTTTCAAGGTCTCTAAATGGAATGACAGGATACAATACTGCAATCTTCTATCAAAAACTTAACTTCTCAAGGCTAATCCTTGAGTTTTATTTATGCTCCTAGAAATCACGACCCTATCCTTACATCGAGGAGGAATTGTGGGTATTTTCTCCCCAACATTACTTCATTCATATACACATCTTTGTTGGATATATTTTGGATCCTTGAAGTCTGAGTTTCAAGATAGTGTCTCTATAATATCTTGGTAGTGAACTAGTGGTAGGTGGGGACAAGATCCCTTGTTTTTCTCCATGTGCTCAAACCTCCATCCTTCTATGAGTGGTTCAACCTGTTGAGGTTAGGATACACATACAATTTTATCATGAAACTAAGAAAAAACATAAGCATTACTCATCATATCTCAAACTCAAAATCATTCAATAAATGAATTGCAAAACAACCACATTTTATATTAGGCATGGCCAAAAAGGTGCGTTCTTAGGTACATAAGTAGTTAAAAAGTGTTTCTTTTATGGGCCTTTTGATAGGCATTATAAAGGCCCATCATTATCCCCTAGTTGAATCTTTACACACCCTTATGCAATAAAAGGATGAGATGTCCCCTATATATCAATGTTATTGTTGTTGTTCACTGCACTCTTGTTTAATATCCCTAGTGATGGCCTATTGATCATAGTATCCTTTGGTTATTTATATATATTCCCATTCCTCCTTTTCCTTGTCCCTATCTAAATCAATTGGAGGTAAAATTGGGAGGCGGAGATGGGGATTAACTCTCAATAAAATCCATTTAGCCTTCATCCTTTTCATGGTTTCTTTGTATAACGGAGTTATAAAGAATGCAACCTACAAGGAATTGGGAGAATGTGGATCCTTTAATTGGAGGTCATGGGGTAAGGAGTGACATATTGTATGGAATTCTTATGTTTCCTCGTCTCCTATAATCCTCAAGGTATCCTCAAGGTGTTTCATAGCTTCTACATGATTTTCTTCCCAAATTGAGGCTACATCCTTGTATGAAGAAAGAGTGTCATGGCTAGATATAACATCCTTAGGCAGGGGTCCTTCATCCATAATCCAAAGGGGGTTGTTGCACTCTTCTTCCTTGTACCTTTTCATATGAGTTTCCTTGATCTCCTCATTCCTCATCCAAGATGTAAAAGTCATTATATGAACATCCCCTACATATGGATGAGGATTCCATTTGTATGGGTGAGACATAGAAAACTTATGTAGATAAACTTTGCATAGCCAAGCCTTCTCTTCTATGTTTCTATATTGGTATGCCTCCAAAAAGATTTTAGGAGTCTCAATGTAGGATTTGACTTGTTGAGCTATGTTTGTGATCTAGTATTTGTACCATTTTTCCTTGAGGAAGAATGTGTACACCCTCGCTAGTTGGTTGCATTATAGTATGTTTTGAGATAATTGGGCCATGTTTGCCAAAGATGCCCCCATAATGTATATCTTATCATTCTTATCAATCATATCCTCACAAGTTTCTTCCAATTCTTTCCTCAATTTTTGAATTTTTGTCACTAACTTCTTGTTGTGTTGTGTCTCTTGCATTTTCATGATTTAATTTTTCTTGTGAATGTTGGAGTTGTTCCAAATCCTCTATGTTGTCGTATTTCAATTTTCGAATGCTAACCTTTTCCATATTTTTCCATTGGATGGCTTCTATTTTTACCTTCTCTCATTCCAAAAAGGAATAATGTAGAAGTATGTATGTTGGTGTCCCACCTCTTGATGTCCCTTCTGCTTGTTGTGACTTCTTCTTCTTCTATGGCGATGTTTCTTTTTTTGGTGATTTCTCCTTTTCTTGAGGTGTCTTCCTTTCTCCCTATGGATCTTTTGGGCTAGAAGAGTCCTCAATTTTGATTGGGGTAGACATGGGGTTATCATTTTAGGAGTGATTTGTGTTGATCCCTTTCTTAACATTCTCTTCCTGTAGGACTATCTTCTCCTTCATTGAGTAGGTTCTGTGTCTTTTAACTTCAAGGGGATTGTTGGTGGTGTCCTTATAATTATCAAGGTGTCTAAAAACATTTTATATGTAGTCTCTATGTTTACCTTCTACTTATTTATTTTTTGTTTAAGTGATCATGTCATGTTGGCTTTCTTTGTTTTCCTTTCCCCTTCACCTTCTTCTTTTTCTTCTTTTTCAAGGATTTGTTTACTCATGGCCTTTTGTGCCTCCAATAAGGAATATCTATCCATGTCCACAAAATATTCTCAGGGGACTCTATATCTCATATTTCCAAAGGCATATGAAACTATCAACTTGATGATATCGTGGCATGCTAGTGTGTCCTTTTTTCATCCCCTTACCTTGGTACTCGTTTCTTTCAAAGACTAGAGAAGAAAATAGGGTATGTTGAGGCTTTTCTCTAGTTTTTGGTGGTAAAGGTGTCTTAACTAATGGAGGAGTTTAAAATTATATGAATAGGCCACACCCATTCTCTCTTCATAGGATATGTATTTGATAATGCGGTAGGCCACCTCGGGCCAAGGATGGGGTAGAATTTCCCTTTTAACGTCATTTTTGTCTTCCTATGGCCTTTCATTTCTTTGGAAGAAAAGTTTCTTTACCCCATTTGGGGCCTCTCGTATCTCCTCCTTTTCCCATGAAAAACCCATAGGCAAGCTGGAGACTCTTCTTATAGAAGATTCATCAACCAATATCTCCAATCCCCTAATTGTAGTTACATGTTCTTGACCTATGAATATTCTAAAAATTTAGTGAAAAATCTAAATAAAAATCATCATCATATCCCCTCAGTCTCTCAAAATAGCCTAAATAGTGGCTTCTCTGAAATATCTAAACCACTTCATGGTTCTCATAAACCTTGGAGGGCTATGTGGGTTCCCTTTTGTTGAACCTAGCCCCCATTTCAGTTTTTGAAGCTTTAGAAAATAAGGAAATTGTATGGGTGTGTTTACATGATTAAAAAGTTGAGTTACTTTCTATTTTCTACAATTCGAATTATACCAATTTTGTTATTTCAGATTGTCTTCAATGATTTGAAAGCACTGTGGTTATGGTTTCTTTTTATGGTAAGAGAAACTAATCCTCAGACTTACTGTATAGAAGGCCACAATATTCTTGACCAGAGATCTAAGATGCAATAAAATCTAGCCAGAAAATAGCCAGGTATGAGGACCCTGATCAATTTCCTATAGAAGACAAGGTGCATGGCTAAGGTGGCCTATGGAAAACTATGCTCTTCAAAAGAGATCACTTCTGAGTGGAATACTTGAAGGGATGAGTTATTTTGTAGAAGAATTGAGGCAGCATGGAAGTTTGCATATAGAGGTAACAAACAGGTTTTATAGTACCTTTGGAAAAAAATAAGAAGGATACAGGATTATAGTTGCATCGAAGGTTTCAACTTCATGGTGCCTTGTGGAGTCAAATTTTAGTGAAAGATATTGGTCGACTTAATTTAGGTTTCTATGAGAGAAAAAAATATGTCATAACCTAAGTAGGATTGTAGCTTGAGTAGCGCATGTGTATGGAGAAAAAATTCAAATGATACCCTGAGCTCGAATGTGAATTTTTGGGAAAACGAGAGAGAGAGAGAGCTTATGGTATTCCATAGTGAAGAAATTTGAAATATCGGTAAGATTATGATGTCTCTGTAATGCAAATGAAGGGTTATGAGGGTAGTTTCTAAGGGAGAAAAAGCATACACAATTATGCAGTCAATGTTTTAATCCAACCTAAGGAAAGTAAAAATTTCCAACAGAGGTTGAGGGTTTCTACCAACCTTTTCTTGTAGGCCTGATTTTATGTATGGTTTTGAATTTGTTGGAAGACTAACCTTTGTTCTTACAAATCATCCTATTGTTGTTTGTTAAATACTTTTCATGTTGAACCCTTGCATGTTCAAAGAAAATGTTTGTGATCTGTATAGCTTGTTGAGATCGAATATAGTTGTTGAGTTTATGAGTCTAGTTATGGAGATAAAATATCAAGGGTGGCAGCTCTTAACTTGAGTTTCTTGATGTGACAGTCGTGTCATTATTGTATGTTAATGTTCGTTTGTATTATATATACTATTGTCATCATCTCAAATCATTGCGTCATTCCCATAATCATCTCACACTTTTTGTCATGAAGTCACACTTTTTTATCATGAAGTGACACCCTTTTGTCACAAAGTACCATCTCCCCCAATGCGTAGATTGAAGCCCACCTCGATTTTTCCATCGTGTACATGTGGAAATTTTTGTTGAACATGCAAAAAATTATGTGTTTCTTTTTCAAATTATAAAATGAATAATATGATATTGGATTGAGAGTACCTCAGGGTTCTTATGCTTTATTTGTTTTTGTTGATATATTTTGTATGCTCATTATTGATCCTATTGTCATTTTAATGTTGTTTGTAGGTTTCTTTTGCTTCTATAGGGAATCATGTGAGTGTGAAAAGTATCCTATAGATGATGGGAGTTACATTTTTTTTTGTTTTTTATATGGCCTTGACCATGTTGATGCTCATTGTACAAGGAAAAAATCATTTTGCATAAAAACAGTGCTTGTAGATTTTTGTTAATTCATGTAGTTGATCATGTAGAAAACCTGTTTTTTGTAGGTTTTCCTATAGGCTATTATATTGTATGGCGCAATAATCTTGAGTGATGTTTTAAATATTTTGTAGATTGCGTCGAGAGGTATGGAAGTGATTTTGGGGAAAATGTAAAGTGATATTAATGAAAAGATGAAAAGAATGGAGTTTATGAAAGGTCTGGTCAAATAATGAAAATGTGAGAATGAAAAATGTGTATAATGTGTATAACAAGAATGGTGATATAATGTGGGAATGGTATGAGTGAAACTTTATATGGTGATGATGAGTATACATGAGATTAAAAACTTGCAGGTTCTACTCATCCCTTAGTTTTGAAAAATAAAGTGATCTTTGTATGTCATGAATTCTAGAAAAATACCCATAGGTTAATATTATGATATTTATTCATACTATTTTGTTGATTTGTAAGGTGTCTTTTCTTGTTTTTAAAATGTGTGGTATGTTATTAGCCTTCAGATGCTTGTGAGATCACTTTAATGCTGGTAAACTGAAGGAAAAGTATTGAGTTAAAATCATTTCAAAAGTGGCATGCTTACATTGAAAACTCAGAATTGTTGTAGATTCCTTTTGGCCACCCAAAATTGTTGTTGGATACCCAGAACTATTGTTGGTTGTCCAAAATTGTTACTATGGAGAGGTGGATTTTTCATCTTTTTTTTAGTTATCATTCTTCTACTTTCAAATTGAGTCGTGTTTGTTCTAATGTTGATTTTTCTCTTCTTATTGTGGATTGTTGATAATGCATATCTTGTTTCCTCATATATTGTGTCGATACTTACCTTTTTGTTTTATGCAAATGTTAGAGGCCCTTGGTTGATCCGCATTTCCCTTGATACCTACAAAAAACTTTTAATATTTTTGTCTCTTTTGTTTTTCTCATTTTTTCTCAAGGCAACTGTACCATTGCTAGTTTTCACCATTGCCTTGTCACATCGTGCCTTTGAAGGTTTTTATGAGGAGGTATATATATATATATTTTATTTTCTCAAGTCTAATACTACCTCCATGGATGTTTTCAATCATATACTTGTCCTAGATGACTCAATGAGTTTTTCATTTGGGTATTTATTATTATTTTTTATTTTTATTTTCTTTTTAGTGTTTGGATGGGTTGATAGCATCTCTGCTATCAATCACATACAAATTATTAGTTTTCATTGTGTTTCTAAACTCTTCCTTTGTTAGAGGCTTGTTGTGTCTTTTGAGTGTAATTCCATTCACCAATAATGGAATCCCTTCTCCATATATAGTCTTGATTTGGAATAAGCCATTGTCATGAAAATTCTCAATGATGTATGGCCCTAGCCATAGTGTCACCATTTTTCCTTTGAAGTCTTTAAATTTGAATTCAAATAATAGAGTCCAATCTCCTTCTTTGAATTTTCTAGGATTGGTTTTATTATCATGCTAGATTTTTCTTTGCAGTTGTACTACCTCAATGTGGAAGAGTGCTTTCATTCTATACTCATCTAAGGAATTCTAAGTCCATATTTAGTTCAAATATTGTTCTCAATGTGACAAATTCAAACTCAATGGGAAACATGGAATTCTTACCATAAACTAGCTCATAGGATGTAAACCATGTTATAGTATTCCATGTTATATTATATGCCCATATTGCCTCTATCATAGTTTTTGCACAATCTTTTTTATTCATGTCGATTGTCTTGCTGAGAATGTTCTCTAACTCTATTAGTCACTTCTACTTATCCATTGGATTTTGGGTGATAAGGAGTGGAAGTTTTGTGGTGAGTATGATGTTGTTGCATGATTTTTTCTATAAGCTTGGAGGTGAATTGATCTCCTTGGTTTGTGACTATCTCCTTGGGGAATCCAAATCTTGAAAAGTTTTTATCCTATAGGAATTCAAACATTTTTTATTCTATATCTACCTTCATTGCTTTCACTTCAAACCACTTGGTTAGGTAATCAGTGCATACAAGGTTGTATATTTTATATCCTAAAGGGGGTTTAATAGGCCCTAAAAGGTCCAAACCCCACTTGTCAAAAGTTTTTAGTGATATTTGGGGTTGTAAGGGAATTTCATTCCTTTTTGTGGGTTTCCTCATCCTTTGAAACTCATCACAGTGAGAGGTATATTGCTAAGCATCCTTGTGTAAGGTAGCCCAATAGTAACCAACCTGAAATGTTTTGTAGGTTGTCCTCTTTGCTACATATTGTCTTCCACATGGTTCATCAGGGTAGGCATGGAGGATGCCATGCACCTAATCTTCTCTTATACATCTCATTAGGATCTGATATGGCTCAAGCTTGAAAAAATATCTTGCAATCCAAGTGTATGTTGTACTCTTTCTTACAATTTTTCATCTATCCCTATAGGGAATATGCTGAGGAAACCTCCTTGTTATAAAGTAGTTTTCTATGTCAGCAAACCAGGGGGTTTGTACTGAAATTGCAAAAAGGTGTTCATCTGGAAAATGATCATCTATCATGTCTCCATCTACAAGATTTGTTAATCTTGATAATAAAAAAATCAGCAACAACATTTTTCCTTCTTGGTTTGTCAAGAATGGTTAGATCAAATTGCTATAACAACAATAGCCATATAATTGTTCTTCTATTAATATCAAGTTTGCACAAAAACTTGATATCGAGTTACATAATGTTTAAATTTGTTTAGAGCATAAACTACTGCAAGAAATTCCTTTTCAGTGATTGTGTAGTTCATCTCTACATCAGATAAGTTTTTGCTTATAAAATAAATTGCATAAGGCTTCTTATCTTCATTTTGTCCCAAAACTTCCCATGTTTCTTTATCTAAAACATCAGTGTCGATGTGGAAAGGAATATTCCAATTGGGACCTTGAAGAATAGGGATTGTAATAATTTTTTCATTGATAATTTCAAATGCCTTTTGACATTATGGTTTCTAACAGAAGCCTATATCTTTAGACATTAAGGAAAACATAGGAGAAGTTTACTTGCAAAAATATTTAATGAATCTTCTGTAATAACCTACATGTCCAAGGAAGCTTATGACATATTTTTGTTTTATAGGGGTAGACAGATGTTTAATTGTTTTTACCTTGTTTTGATCTACTACAATCCCTCTAGAAAGCAAGTGGTGTTCGAGAACATCCATAGATGAATTTAGGGGATACATTTCGCAAATGGGATAATTTTCCATGGTTTTTCCTAAAAAATGATTCGCCAATTTCCACTTTTTCTAAAAACGATTTACCCAAATTCCATACAAAAAAAAGATTTTACCTTAAAAATCGCCAAAACTTAATAGAAAGTATATAAAATCCTTAGAAATTTGAAAATTTTTACAAAATTATCACCAAACATTTTACATTTTCCATATTAAGGACTAGTAATATTATCCCATGTTTCTACTTTTTAATGAAAATTTTCATCCTTAAAATCATCCCTAAGAACATCCCCCTCATTCATAAGCATGTTGCATTTTTCCTAGATAAAGGAGAGGTTCATTTCTTCACACCTCTGGAGAACCTTATCATGATTAATTAATTCTTTTTCAAAAGAGTTTCCATAGGGATTCAATTCATCCATGTAGATGTCTATTGTGCCATGGATAAAGTCTGAAAATATGTTGAGTACAACCCTTTGGAAAGTAGTCAATGCATTGCATAGTCAAAATGGAAGGACTTTATAGGAAAAGACACCCCAGGGACAGGTGAAGGTAGTTTTATTCTGGTCTTAAGGGATGATTTGTATCTGATTATATCCACTCAATCCATCTAGAAATGAAAAGTATTATTTCCTTAGTAATACATATAGGACTTGGCCAATGAAAGGTAAGGAAAAGGGATCTTTTCTAGTGGATTTATTGAATTCCTTGTAGTCCACACATATTCACTAATTTCCATTATTATTGGGGACAATGACTAAGGGTGAAACTCATCGACTATCAGAAATTGGGTAAATAAATCCACCATCTAGGAGTTTTGTAATTCTTTCTTGACAATATCTTTTAGTGCAGGGTTCATTATCCTCTAAGGATACCTAATTGGTTTGAAATATTCATTAATGTATATGTGGTGGGTGTATATGGAAGAGTGGATGCCTCTCATATCCATGTAGTCCCATGCAAAAGTTTCAATGTATTTCTTGAGCACAACTAACAATTTTTTCTCTTAATCATCAGTAAGGCTAGTGTTGATTTTCAGTGTTTTACATGGGAAGATGTTTATGGTGTTGATAGTGGAATTATTTTATTTTGCTGTAAAAATGTATGCCCATGATTTCCCTTCTTGATCAATAGAGATTTAATATTTATCTTCATCATTTAATCCCTCTATTTTTACATCAACAAGGTACTGATTTTGCAGAAAATTTGAGATGAAGGTTTCTTCATCAAGTGGGTCATTGGCCAAAGATATACTTATGGTGAAATTGGGATAAAAAAAATTCTAAACTAGATCCTCTTCTTCTTCCTCTACCCAAATTGGAAAATTGTGTGTTATTAGTGATTGAGCAAGAGGGTAAAGAACAAGTTTTGTTTTGGAATGTCCATTAGTAACGGTCATATTCCCTGCTCTACAACTGATATATGCATTTGTTGTGGCTAACCAAGGTCTTCCCAAGATGAGAGGATATCCATTAAATTTAAGCTTGGGTTGGAGAACTAAGAAATCAGTAGCGTATTCCCAAGAATCAATCGAGACCATTATATCTTCCATCATTCCCTCAAGTTTCACTGTAGACCTATATGTTGAACAACTGAGAGGGGGGGGTGAATCAGTTGTTACCGTGCTTAAACAATTATGGTTCTTTTAAACTCTTT
>SNQJ01S0003573.1:121693-166510 GCA_010110895.2 Picea sitchensis
AATATTATTCCCAAGGCTGAAGCCCACTAGGCTTAACACTTAGCGCCTTTTCCCACCTTCCATCCCCTAATCCCTTGCCTTCTCTGTGGAAGCTCAATCCCCCTTCACTCATTCATTGTGGTTGGTCTGCACCTAGCGATGTTTACAAATTTTTATTAATTTGTTCTGCGTGATTACATATACATCAGCAGGCTCCTGGCCTTCAACACTGAGGCTCCCTGGCCTAACAAACACATAAGCCACCAACTTATAAAAACTTGGGTCACCATCCTATAAAACATAATTACAATTCCTTTCAGAACATGATTTACAACAAGGCTCGGCCTTGGGGACACTACATCGATGGTGGATTTGGTTCCTACTGTTGATTCAAGGAATCTAGGACCCATCAATAGAATTGGTGCTAGAAGGAGGGCCTGAGAATGAATGGTTGAATACATATTTTATCTATCATTTCAAACAACCTACAGATTCGTTATAGCCCACATGCATGGCTAGTCCTTCACAAGACAGCCCACACACATTGAGTATTCCCAAAATGGATAACTCACCCCAGCCCAAGGAAGAACCTTTTCACCCTAAAATACCTTATGCCCTTCCTCACGAGGAAGTGAATTAATTCAGGAGAATCACTAGAGCCTACACTCGACAGATCAGTATGTTGTCCTTAGCTCCCATCCTCCCTCGAAGAGAAAAACAAAGAAGAGCATTGGTTAGCACTCCCGACGAGGTTTTCGTACACTTCATAGAAGACTTAATAGTTTTTTCAATTACCAAAATCCAAGAACCTCTCTCTCTAATACTCGAAACGCCAATCGATGATGTATCCGAGACAAACGAATTTTCGGAAGAAGAAGAGTTCGACTCAGATTCCGAATATATGGAGGGTAATAATAACCATGACAAAGAAAGATAAATCCCACTTCATAACAACCAGCCCTAGTTGGCTAGAGACGTCGTGATCGTCCTTGGACGAATACATAATCTTCCCTGACATCCGGAGAAGTTGTTTCCTAAGTACTACCCCAAAACTTCAGTTTTACATGAAGATCATATCAAGACGTTCATACTCGCGATCAAACTTATTAACGTTCAACATGAAGATGTAGTCTACAGACTCTTCCCCTACATGTTTGAAAATTCATCTTCCATGTGGTATTTCAATTTGCCAGTAGGATCTATAACCAGCTGGACCAAGTTCCAGAAATATTTTCTAGATAAATTTGTAGAGGAAAGTACTACGGGATCCCTGATGGATGAGTTGTTCACAACCACCATGAGTCTGAAAGAGAGGGTCAAATATTTCAATCAGATATTCATGACCATATTAAACAAATTCCATCTCGTGACAAAACCAATTCAAGAGTTGCAAATCGAGGTTTATGCCAACACGCTCCTAGCTTATATTTCTATGTTTGTAAAAAGAACCGCTAAGAAAAACCTGGCAGAAAATATTGAAGAGGCCAAAACAATAGAATTCCAAATGAAAAGGAAGTAAATAAGGCCAAGCCTCTCTAGTAAAGAAATAAACCCACCCCCCTCCTAGGAGAGGACTCCTTTTGACTAGACTGCCGATAAAACGGGTTGAACAAACTCTCGATAAAGGTAATGGAGATATAGAAGATCTACAGCGCATGGTTAAAAAATTATCAAATGAAATCATAGACATGAAGAGAAATGCAGGAGAAGGAAATCAAGGCCAAAGGCCCTATAATCCTTTCTTTAAAATAAACCCACCTTTCAAAGCAATTGAACCTTCCCCAGCCAACTTAAATATTGATCTAGGGAATGTTGCATCTGATTCTTTTTGTACTTATCATCAGGAAAACCACTTCAAAAGATACTTCCCTCAATGGGTACATGCCATGAATTTAATGGTCAATCG
This sequence comes from Picea sitchensis, assembly GCA_010110895.2. Classification (NCBI taxonomy): domain Eukaryota; kingdom Viridiplantae; phylum Streptophyta; class Pinopsida; order Pinales; family Pinaceae; genus Picea; species Picea sitchensis. The sequence continues at coordinate 123,579 of SNQJ01S0003573.1, forward strand.
GTTTCTAGATGAAGTCTCCCTTACTGAATAGCCAAGCAGTTTGGTTATCAATATTGTTGACCAAGAAGAAGTCAACCCACCATGAGATACAACCATGCGGATATGGGATCTCGACCTAATCATTCCTTCCGACGATATGTTTGCATCTTGGGACCAACGCGTGGATGTTTCGGTGATATAGACATGCAGTAAGGGCCCACCCAGCTCCAAATATATTGACTCCACCCGATCCTCACAAAGTAATTTAAATCTTGACCACGTGAAAAAATCTTTTGCTCTCATTAAAAATCCTATAAACATTCATACCCGGGAATCGCCCAAACTAGATTACAACGTGGTCAAAGATTTGAAGAAGCTAAAGGCCAACATTTCAGTTATGGATATATGCAGGATCCCTCAGCAAAAATACTTTTTGTTACGGGCCTTGAACTCTGCGGAAAACCCAACGACGGGCAATGGCCCAGAAAGAAGTTTGACTCACACAGATCTGGTGGGCAAACCAACTGTTAATACATGTTTGGGAGATAGAAAGGAAAAACCTATTGTCCCCCCATTCCTCCTAACATTTGAAATATTCAATGGAAACCTCCACAACTATTTGGTAGACTCTGGGGCATCCTCCAATGTCATTCCCTTGACTATTTGCAAGAAATTGAATGTTGTTCCTCTCAAGAGTGATAAACATGTCATACAATTAGATAGGACCCAGGTCAAGGTCATAGGAGAACTCAAAGGCATGATGATCAGGATATCGACACACCTCACATTTGTGCTAGTGATCAACATTATCATAGTAGATATCCTTGAGGCATATGGGTTATTACTGAGTCGAGATTGGTCTAAAAAGATAAATGGATACTTCAGTACGAACTGGGCACACCTTTGGCTACCCCTGAAGGGACACAAGAGCATGATCAGAATCGAAAAGGAAAGGTATCTAAAACATATGGTCATTGATTTAGAAGCCCCTAACGAACCCTCATCCACACATTTCCCCATATTGGGCAATTATTCCTACGAATCCTACTTCAGAAACTTCACCCCCCTCTTATCTGATGTTCCTCTTACCCAAAACTCTGAGTTTATTTTTCAAGAGAAATCATCGATACCAATAGAAGACACCCTCTTCTGCCAAAACACAGCGCTAGAGATTGTGAAATAAGAGGTCAGGGAGCAAGAAACTAATACGGGAAATGAAAATAATGATTCTCGTTCACAATTTTGGACCCTCTATTTTGATGAATCTAAATCTGAAGAAGGGTCCAGAGCACGATGCATCCTCATCGATCCTATTGGTAAATGCCATTTCTTTTCTTGTAGGCTAGAATTCGAATGTACCAACAACGTTGTCGAATATGAAGCTCTGAAACAAGGATTAAGGAAAGCAATAGATTTGGATATCAAAGAATTTAAAGTTTTCGGGGACTTTGAAATTATTGCTAGACAAGTAAGAAATACTATACATTGAAATTCTCCTCATCTAAAGAACTATCAACAAGAGGTGTTGTTACACATTATTTTCATCACCCTTATGACCGTTAATTATGTAAATCTATTTGTTTCCTTCAGATAGGTTAGTGGCCTAAATTCCTGAACAAAGAAGGGAGAAGAACTTTCCCTGAGAGAAGAAGTTGTATTTTCCTTTGAAAAAACCCTATTAAGGAGGATTTATGCAGGCTTCTATATAGAGAAGGTGTAGAAATGCCTTATTTCTGTAGGTTTCACTATAGCTAGGTTGCATAGTTTTAGCAGGTTTCACTATAGCTAGGTTGCGGAGTTTTCGCAGGTTTCTCTATAGCTGGGGTGCGGCGGCCTTCGTACATGGGGAAAACGGGCTTCTTCTCGATGCTTCTAGAAGGAGAAGATTCTATGGTGAGGTGGCCTCTGAATTGTTTGTATCTTACTCACTTTCATGATTTAGTGGCATTATCCTAACCTCCTCACCTTATCCTCTTCATCTTATAAAAGGAGAGGAGCTCTCATGGAGAAAGTTAGTTGTTTTGGCTTGATTGGGTTGGATTGAGCTTGGGAAATTTATGTTGGCTTTGAGCTTTTCTTTGTCAAGATAGATTGTGAGTAGCTATCAGATACACGGTCTCAAAATCCATTGGATAAAGAAGTGTGTGGGAAGCAAGGAACAATTGGAAGGAACCTGATGACATCAAGGCATCTGGTTGTATATTTCTTCCACATTATATAATGCAGTGGCATGTTTCTTTCTCATAAAATCATTCTCATTTTATTGCATAATTCCTTGATAATATGCATAGGTTGTCATTGAATATACTTATATTGCTTTCACTTTGGTTGGTTTGTGTCTCACTGTAGGATCAGTATCACAAGAGCACCGGAGTGAAACAGGAACAACAAAGACATAAGGAAGCGACACTTAAAGTTATGTCTCTCATCTTTTGTTTGGTAGTAAATTCGATGATTATAGCCTAGAGAAAGTGCCATGTTTTGTCTTATTTTGTTCTAGATCTAGGTTTATCTAGGGAGATTAGTTTATGTCTGCATTTACTGATTTATCCTACAACAAAATTGGCAACTCCACTGGGGAACAGATTGTTTTCCTAGTTTGTCTTTCTTTCTTGTTTTGATTGCTTGGTTTCTATTTTATGAGTCACTGAGAGATCCAACTTGACTCTCTAACTGTTAAACTTCACTGGAAAACCTTCTTAATTTTTAATTTTTTCCATTTTTGTTTGATTTCCGCACACTTCTTTGAGGGATAGTGCAATGACTTAGGATTTTTGCACCCTACTTGTTTAGACCAGTGTGGAAACTCTGCACCCTACCCATATCTGGCCTGTGGAAATCAGGGATTTCCACACTGTGTTAGTCTATAGCCTACGGAAATTGTGAAAATTTTGATTTTTGATGGTTTTTTCCTTACCCAGACCTTGGATTTGGTTTTGGGGTGAATTTTTGGGTTTGATTATGATTTGTTTACAGTCTTCTTGATATCTTTGAAAATGATTTTATCCATATTTGCTTTGTTTTCTTTTGAAATATTTGGTCTCTTGATTTGAGTGTCTTTCAGTTACAAAGCATCGTTTTTATTTAGAATTGTTTAGTGAAAGAATACTTCTTTTTATGAATAAATCGTGTTAAAAGAGAAACTTAGTTTGGGTTGTTTTTGTTTTGAAGTGATTTGATATTTGTTTTAGTGTCTCTTTGAAATAAAAAATTGTAATTTATTGCCTTATATTAGATTGGGGGAATCCTTTCATTTGAAGTAGCGAAATTGCATGATTCTTGGAATTTTTTGGTCTTAAATTTTGAATCGTGCATTGGTCTACAGTCTCTTTTTCTCATTTCTTGAGAATCCTTATATTGATGAGTTGAATAAATTTTGGGACATTGTGCATCTGGGAATTATAAATGTTTTCTCCTTCTCGTAGCATAGCTTTCATCGAAATGAAAAGATTCCATATTCATCTCTTTGCATAACTTTCGAGTTAGTCAAAACACCATATTGTCCATGCCATTTTCCTCTTGAGTAACAACAACCACAAAATAAAGTGGTTATAAAAATTGATTAGACATTTTTTATTTTTTCTGGTAGAAAACCTACATTAGATTAGTTGCAGGGCTTTGGAATAGGTGTGAAAGATAACTTTCCAAAGCTACAAACAAACATAGAATCTTGCATTAGGGAGTGGTGAAATCCACTTGCTACATTTTGTCCTAGGAAGTCCTTCTCACACAAGGGTCAATCACGAGGTCGCATTGAGACTGGTAGAGTTACTCACCCTGCTTTGTTGGTCTTGGTGTAGAGATTGTGCGTATTATGGGGGTCTCTTGAAGGTATACCAATAGGATGAGTGGAAGCCTTTCAAGTTGATTTTAGGCTAGATACCCTGCCTTTGCATGTGGATCGGACTATCGACTGTTTCCCCAGGAATCACTATAGTAATTGGTAACCTTAGTGGCATATCTCTCTAGGTTCTTTACACGAGGTGATGGTGGAGGGGAAAATCTTCACGGTACCTGGAATCGACATTTTCCAAACTCACTCGGGATCCTTGGAGGGTATACCCACGTTTATGTGTGGGAGCTTGCACCAGGGTGTAAGTCCATTAAGCAGGTCGTCAACGTAAATTTTCCACCTGCTCTATCTCAGCCCCTTCTTAATTTTTTCTTGCGACATTGGATTTCATCACCAACTAGTGTGTTGATTGTGAGAATGTTTTGTGTGTTGTTTGTTTTCCCTAAAGGACTCTAGGTTGAATCTTTGTTTTAATGGCATCAGTTCCCAAAATGAAAAATGAAGTAATCCCTTCTCTAGGGGAACCTTTTGTTTTTCCTTCTTATGGAAACATTGGTCCTCCTCACATCGCTACTTTGAGCCTTCCAAGTCTCACAATTGGATTACCGATATGGCTATTTTCCTCTCAGGTAATCCTGAATACAATTAGTGCTTCAGTTGTAAGAACTTCCCCCCAAGAACATCAACCTCATGTTGATCCTTCACCTTCTTCACCTTATTCACTTGCAAGGTATTCTTCCATTTCATCTTCTTCGCCAAGTGAAAGCTCTAAAACTAGTAAATTGGTGGATAGGAAGAAGAAGAAACAAAATATTAAGAAGAAGAAAAATAAACAAGGATCTAAATTTCCATCCATTGTCGGACGTGTTGGAAAGAAACCACTTAATATTGATCATGTTGGGAGTGTTGATAATGTCAAGATCACCCAAACAACTCGTACACCAAGGTACCCTTGTAGGATTTGTAAGGGTATCCATATTCTTAAGGATTTCCATGGTCTATCCAAGGTTATAGAAGTATGGTATACACACCCTCGCCAACCCATGTCACCAGCCTCTCAACAACATGTTGATGACCTGTCGTCAACTAGTCAAGATGTCGTTGGGAAGAATAAAAGTCGAGTCAAGTTCCCATGTATGTTATACAAAGGGTGTCATCTAACTCATATTTTCCCTCATATGGAAGAAGCCTCGAAATTCTTGGAAGACATGACTCTTTCACAACCTCAACTTCTAGCTGCTTATCACAAACTTACTCTCGACCCACCTGTAGTTGATGGAATGATCAATCTGGTCCCTTCATCGGTCAGTAGGGTTAATCATGTCGTCAATATAGTCACATCCTTAGTTGAACTAGTTGACAAAGTGGTCGATCTGATCCCATCCTCGGTCGATCCCACTCTCCCGTTAGAGAGTGAAACCCAAGTGGTCGATTCGATCCCATCTTCGGTCAAGCCCACTCTCTCATTAGAGAGTGAAACCCAAGTGGTTGATTCAATCCCATCTTCGGTCAATACCACTCTCCCGTTAGAGAGTGAAACCCAAGTGTTAGACCTTTTTCCACCCATTGACCCCATTCTCCCCTTGGAAAATGAAACCCAAGTGGTCGATTTGATGTCATTATGAGTCGATCCTACTCTCCTGCTCGAGAGTAAACCCGATACTGCCCACGTTTTCCTCATTGATACAGACTCTACCATGACAGGGGGTTATTCCTCCTTCTCCTGTGGAACCTCCTCCAAGTAATGATGCCATCCATTTTGATTGAGGTGTGGTAACTGAACCTTGTCTTCCCTCTCACATTCCTTTCCAGATTACAGTACGGGTTTGTGGTTGGGACGTTCCTTAGACATTGATATATGAAGGTGTGTATGTTAGTATTTTTTCCTCTCTTTCTTGGCAAGTTTTGGGTTGTCCTCAGCTTGCGCTAGTTACGCAGAATCTGTTAGCTTTTAACATAAGAACCAATCAACCTTAAGGGACCCTTCCTTAGTTTTTTGTAACTTCGAGAGGGGAAAATGTCTTTATTGATGTCATGGTAGTCCAACACCCCTTGGATTTCACTTTACTCCTTGGGTAGGATTATGTCTATTCCATGAAATCTATTGTGTCCACTCTTTTTCACCAATTTTGGCTTTAGGTAAATAGGTAGATGCGGCCATGAACTAATCCCCCTAGATCTGCCTAGATCTAGAAGAAAACAAGATGGAACAAGATGCTTTCCCTAAGTTGTGATCATTGAGTTTAATACCAAAGGTGGAATAGATAACATACCTTATGAATCACTTCCTTATATCTCTGTTGTCCCTAATTCACTCCAGTTCTCTTGTGGAATCAGATCTGTGATAACACAAACCAATCAATGTGAAAGCATCAATAGTAGAATTCAATGACAACCTAAACATGTGATCAAAAAATCATGTAATAAAATACTAATCATTTTATGGGAAAGAGATGTGCCACCGTATAATATTAATGAAAAGTAGAAGATACAACCGAATTTCCTTGATGCTGCAAGTTCCCTTTTAGTGGTCCTTCGTTCCAACACACACATACACTTGCTCTGAAATTCGCATGAAGATAATCCACAAAAGATTGATAGACAAATAGACGCATCAAGCATCACTAGGAACAGGATTCTTTACACAATATTCAACCTATTCTTTCATCAATTCTCTGCTTAATCTTGCTTAACCTTTGCCATGAGAAGCCCATGATTATATAGGAGAAGGTGAAGTGGTTAAATATATGAGTATGATCCCACCAAATCAAAGAAACCAGTAGGATCGCAACCATACAGACGCCACCTCACATTCTAGAAGATTCTCCTTCTAGAAACTTCGTGAAACTTCTTTCCTCTTTTAGCTTTGGAATGTTGCCACACCCTACCTATATAGCATCTTGTGGAAATCCCATGGGATATCTATAGAGTAGCCTACGGAAATCATATATTTCCACACTGTGTAATATATGCAGCCTGCAGACCCTTTCTAAAAAGAAGTCTTGTAGAGGAGGAAAAAAGTCATGTTGGGATCCTGAACACATGTTTGTGAAATAATTATTAGGGTGACCAAAATAATTTGTAACAGAATGCCCCCCAAAGTATGAGGTTGGAACTCGTGACAGCTGAAATACTTTGTAAAAATGCGTGTGTGTGTCGGGAACAAGGAGCGCACCAATTGGGAACCTGCAAACAATCAAGCATATGCACAATATTATACCATGTATGAAGTAGGAATTCCCATGTTCAGACTATAAATGATTGAAATCATAAATATAAGTCATGGCCACCAATTATACATTGTGGATCCATGTCATCAAGATTTTACATAGCCACCAGGAATACACTGTGGATCTATGTGTTGAAAAACTCAGATACAAACATAGCCACGAGACATACAAAGTGGATCTATGTGTCAATTCAAATCATAAATACTCCATATCAACCTAGATAAAAAATTATGAGGTCCAGGGTCTTCAATCCCATCGTCCATTAGTACAAATATAGCCATGTGATTACAGTTGCTGAAGTCGAACATGGTTAGAAACCACTTGATTACCGATCGTTAATGAAAATCATTAAGACCTGCGAGGGAAATCACCATTGATGTCAATGACTCCCAAGGTACAATAGTACAATCTAACGAGTGTGAATAGATTATTTGAAGTCAAACACTCGATGGAATCCCTCGATCAGGTATCAATGATGTAAATCCATTGTCAAAAGAGAAGAAACCTATCATTGAGGCATGTAGGATCTAAGGCACTAAATAATTTCTAAGTCTTGTTCCTGGATAATGAGCTGAAGTTGACAGGAAAAGACTCGTCACAGGAGGGCCTTGATGTATCCCCCATCAAATGACATGAAATAAGTAACAGATTTAGGGTAGATCAAAGTACGAACATGATTTGAAATTGACACAAGGAAGGTTGACATGGTAGGAATTGACAATTGCATATGGTCAACTCAATAGAGGGCTTGGTTGAACTTCTCTTGAACATATGAATAGTACGACACTAGTCTTGGCAGCATTGACTCAAATATGACCCAAGATATGAACTTGTAGAAAGTCAGACAAGAGACAAATGGATTTCCCAACCCGGATTCAATTGATGAAAGGGGTGCCATGTTCAAGAGTGACGCTTACTGCCACTAACACAAATAGAAAGACACATCTCTTTCCCAAATTCTTCCCCACCATTTATGGCGAGTACCTCTTTATTTTTATGCAAGCTTGAGGCGGATAACATATGCTTGTTGATGTAAGCTCATCCTTTGGACGAGTCCCTTGAAGTGTGTTTAACGAACCCTAAGAAGGAGTGGTTCAGTCCCATGTGGGTCTTTCAATGTTTTTTTAATGAGTCCAAATATAGAAAACTCATGGGTTCTTCATATTTTGAGAGTCTGAAAAACACTTATAGAGAACTCTCCCTGTTCCTTTTTCATAAAGTACTTTTATAGGACTGAAAAAGTGATAAAATATCGCCCATCAAATGTTTTCTTCAAATACTTTTACGAGCGTGAAAAGAACAAGTTCGCTCGACAATATTTTCATTTTTATGGAGTGCGAAAAGAGCTTAAAGGTTACTCCGTAAGTTTCATTATTTTCGTGTTACCATGACGAGTAAGAAAAGACAACAAAAGTATACTTGGTTAAGTTCTCATTGATTTTTGAGCATGAGAATGAACAAATACTAAGCTAGAGGTTTTTTTAAAAAACCCTAAAAAGTAATCATACACGCGACGAAAAAGAAAAACAAATCGCAAAAACTGTCCACACTTTATTGTTTGGAACCCTAGTCTTCCCATCTATGAGAAAAAAAACACTCACGAGATCATTAGGTTGGTAGATTTTTGAGAAAATGTATTTAAATGATATAAAATATTTTTAGAAAAAGCAAAAATTGAGATAAATAGGAGTAAGAACTCATTTTCACTATTTCATTTGTATTTGGTCAAAAACTTGTCCAAGAGCCCTTTTTCACCTCATATTTCAGCGGTCGATTGTGGGGAGCATATGCGATCATTCGGTGAATGGTTTGCATGAAAATGTCAAGTACATCGTCTTGTTCCTTTTTAATGATTTAAAATTCATTTTAATCGGTTAAAAGATGATTTTTGGGTGAACTTTTGGGCCATAGGTTCTCTATATCGGGGCTTGTGAAAATCAAGGATTTCCACAGGTGCCCAATAGTTCACCTACGGAAACCCACTCTATAACTGAAGCCCAATCACGGTGACCGAAAACCCAAAAATAAAATGATGCATTGGACCAAAAAGAATTCCAAAAAATGATGATTGAAGGTGCTAACTTCTTTCTTTCATCTCCATGCAGGTATTTTTATTGCAAAAATGTTGGAGTGGAGAGAAAGAGAGAATGAATATGGTGATTCTATGGCTTTGAATGATCCGGGCACCATAAATTCCCTATGAAAGTGTGGTTTGTTAAATTTCTTCAAGATCCATGGCATGAGAGCCCAACTGAGACTGTTGGAATATTTGGTCCATATGTGGGACATGGACCAACAAGTATTTCATGTGGGTGTTCATGTGCTTTCCTTGGACATTGAATATATTTACTTCTTGATGGAGCTATCCTGTCGTGGGGCGCAAGTGACCTTAACATGAGGTCGAGGTGGTGGTTTTCCAATGAGTGAATACATCAGACGCTATTGTGAACTTGAGGCCGAGCGACGCAAGGGTAAAGTGGTTATTTTCATGATCTAACTCTCAAAACCATTCTTTTCACCATTACATGGATGGCAGGGAGTGTTTCTCCACACACGGCTCTACAGAGATACTTTTAGTATGCTATGGAATGAACAGAACCTTGTGTGTTCAAATGGTGCGATGGACTCCTTTGCAGTATGAAGAGCCAATTGACCAAGAGAAAGAATGGGGAGCTGAAGCAGTTTGGGTATGGATCCATTTTGGTATCTTTCTTCTTGGAAAGAGTCCCTCACTTACGCTTATAGGTAGATTGGAATATACCAGTGCCACGAGATCCGCGGATGAAGAGGTGGTGTGATCTCATGTCCCGACATGTAGTGGGCCCCATTATTAAATATAATGATACATTTTTTGATTGGATGGAGACCCAGATCTTGATGATCGATGACTATGCGTATGTCAGGCTGGATTTTCACAATGATCTTGACTTGGTGTTACCTGAGAATTCTCAGTGGGGGGATCTAGGTAAGATTTTTTTTTCTTTTATGGTGTTTTTGTAAAAAATTTCAAAATATTAAACATTTTTTATGTTTTCAATCCAATGACTAATCAAAATATTTTGACCATGCAGATGTAGGGCCATTCTGACCCCCGGGTACATCGCAATATTTAAAACAAAACAAAATTATGCTTGGGATAGATTTTATTTTTACACAAGCTTAAAAACTAAACAAAACTATGCTTGAACCTAGTTTCATTTTTACACAAGCTTGAACCAGATGAAACTGTGCTTGAGGTAGATGGTTTCATTTTTAAACAAGCTTGAACCATAGCTTTCATGGCATATACATAATCCCATCTAAGGAGTAAATCGAAGGAACCGAGTATATTTTTATATTTTTTGGTAGCACACCTACATTATATTAGTTATAGGGCTTTGGAATAGGTGTGAAAGATAAATTTCCAAAGCTACAAAAAAACATAGAATATTGTGTTATGGAGCGGTGAAATCCACTTGCTAAATTTTGTTCTGGGAATCCCTTCTCAGACAAGGGTCAATCATGAGGTCGCAATGAGACTGGAAAAGTTACTCACCCTGCTTTGTTGGTATTGGTGTATAGATTGCACATATTATGGGGGTCGCTTGAAGGTATACCCACAAGGATGAGTGGGAGCCTTTCAAGTTGATTTCAGGCTAGATACCCTGCCTTTGCATGTGGATCAGACTATCGACTATTTCCCCAGACATCACTGTAGTAATTGGAAACCTTAGTGGCCTATCTCTCTAGGTTCTTTACACGAGGTGATTGTGGAGGGGAAAGTCCTCACGGTACCTGGAATCGACGTTGGCCAAACTCACTCGTGCTCCTTGGAGGGTATACCCACATTTATGTGTGGGAGATTGCACCAGGGTGTAAGTCCGTTAAGCATGTCGTCAACATAAATTTTCCACCCACTCTATTTTATCCCCTTCTTACTTTTTTCTCATGACGTTGGATTTCATCACCAACTAGTGTGCTCATAGTGATAAGGTTTTGTTGGTTTTCTTTCTTCCTAGATTTTTAGTGTGGTGTTTGTTTTCCCTAGCGGACTCTAGGTTGAATCTTTGTTTTAATGGCATCAATTCCTGAAATGACCAATGAAGGAACCCTTTCTCCAGGGGAACCTTTTGTTTTTCCTTCTTATGGAAAAATTGGTCCTCCTCACATCGCTACTTTGACCCTTCCAGGTCTCACAATTGGATTACCGGTATGGTTGTTTTCCACTCAGGTAATCCCGAATGTAGTTAGTGCTTCAGTTTTAAGCACTTCCCCCCAAGAACATCAACCTCATGTTGACCCTTCACCTGCTTCACTAGTAATATCTTCTTCACTTGAAAGGTCTTCTTCCATTTCATCTTCTTCGTTGAGTGAAATCTCTAAAGCTAGTAACTTGGTGGATAAGAAGAAGAAGAAGAAATGAAAGATTAAGTAGAAGAAAAATAAACAAGGATCTAAAATTATAGCCACTATCGGACGTGTTGGAAAGAAACCAATTATTGTTGATCATGCTGGGAGTGTTGATAATGTCAAGATCACCCAAACAACCCGTACACCAAGGTACCCTTGTAGGATTTGTAAGGGTATCCATCTTCTTAAGGATTTCCCTAGTCTATCCAAGTTTATAGAAGTATGGTCTACACACCCTCGCCAACCGATGTCGTCAGCCTTTGAACAACATGTTGATGACCTCCCGTCAACTAGTCAAGATGTCGTTGGGAAGAAGAAAATTCAAGTCAATTTCCCATGTATGTTATGAAAACGGCGTCCTCTAACTCATATTTTACCTCATATGGAAGAAGCCTTGAAATTCCTGGAAGACATGACTGTTTCACAACCTCATCTTCCAGCTGCTTATCGCAAACTTACTCTCGACCCATCTGTAGTTGATGGAATGATCAATCTAGTCCCTTCATCGATCAGCCCGGTTAATCATGTCATCAATCTGATCATGTCCTTAGTTGAACCAGTTGACAAAGTGGTTGATCCGATCCCATCCTTGGTCGATCCCACTCTCTCGTTAGAGAGTGAAACCCAAGTGGTTTATTCGATCCCATCTTCGGTCAATCCCACTCTCCCGTTAGAGAGTGAAACCCAAGTGGTTGATTCGATCCCATCTTTAGTTAATCCCACTCTCTCGTTAGAGAGTGAAACCCAAGTGGTTGATCCATTTCCACCCATCGACCCGATTCTCTCCTTGGAGAATGAAACCTAAGTGGTCGATTTGATGTCATTATAAGTCGATCCTACTCTCCTGCTCGAGAGTAAAATCGATATTGCCCGCATTTTTCTCCTTGATATAGAATCTACCATGCCAGGGGGTATTCTTACTTCTCCCATGGAACCTCCTCCAAGTAATGAGGCCATCCATTTTGATTGGGGTGTTCTAACCGGACCTCATCTTCCCTCTCACATTCCTTTCCATATTACAGTACAGGTTTGTGTTCGGGACGTTCCTCAGACATTGATAGATGAAGGTGCGTCTGTTAGTATTTTGTCCTCTCTTGATTGGAAAGCTTTGGGTTGTCCTCAGCTTGCACCAGTTATGCAGAATATGCTATCTTTTAACAGAAGAACCAGTCAACCTTTAGGGACCCTTCCTCAGTTTCCTGTAACTTTGGGAGGGAAAAATGTATTTATTGATGTCATGGTAGTCCAAGACCCCTTGGATTTCTCTTTACTCCTTGGGCGGGATTATTTCTATGCCATGAAAGCTATTATTTCCACTCTTTTGCGTGTGATATCTTTCCCTTGCGATGGAAGAATTGTGACTATTTATCAACTTTCATTCATTGGTCCTGATTGGATTACCTCCCTTAGTGGTTATTATATGTAGATGGTATCACACCTGCCATAGGTAAATTATGTGGCATTGTCTCCCATGCCTTCCACTGTCGATGACAATGAATTGGATCCGGTAGTTGACATGGTGACCTCTTCGGTAGGGATATTGGAGCATGACCTCCTTACCCCTCTCGCGACCCTCGACATGTGTTCCTTCCATAGTGTGTTTCTTCCGTCAAATGAAGATCTCTTAGAAGCCATGGCGGAGTTTTGTCCCTTCACATGGTGTTCTTCCAGAGCATTGTCCTCTTGGAAGTCGTGATGAAGAAGAGCCTCGAGCATGATTTTTTGATTTCAATCTCATTAAAAAATGAAACCAACTCTGAGAATAGTTTTCTACTTTTAATATCATTAAAAAATGAACCCAACTATGAGGATAGTTGTTGCGTCTCTATAGCAACCTCGTTAAAAAATGAAACAGATCTTATGAGCATAGTTCTCGTTTCTGTGTCAAGCTTGTTAAAAAATGAAACTAAGGTCTGGGAATTGAACCTGGATTCTCGAGCATAGTTCTTCTCCTGTGTCAAGATCATTAAAAAATGAAACAACTTCCCCCTTTTTGTTTGAGTCAAGTCCTTCGTCTAGTATTTGAATCTTCATTTCATCCACTTTTGCAGTTGGAATAAATGAAGTTTGGGGGGCAATGATTTCATCCTCTGGACTTCATGTTGAAGTTACGCCGCTAGTTTCTTAAGCTAGGGGCTAAGTACCAACCATCCCTGTGTTATGCATTGAGAAGTTCAAGCATAGTTTTCTATGGTTCAATCTTGTTTAAAAATGAAACCACCTACCTCAAGCATAGTTTCCTATGGTTCAAGCTTGTGTAAAAATGAAATCAGTTTCAAGCATAGTTTTTTTTAGTTTTTAAGCTTTTGTAAAAATAAAATCTATCCCAAGTATAGTTTTGTTTCATTTTAAAGCTTGTGTAAAAATGAAAACAATCCTGAGCTTAGTCTTTGTTCTTTCTCATGCTTGTAAATACATAATAATAAGTTACCGAGCTTAGTATTCATTCTTTCTCATGCTCGTAAATACGTGAGAATGTAACCGAGTATACTTTTATCACTTTTTCGGACTCGTAAAGGTTATACGAAAAAGGAACCCCCTGGAGTCTCCTTTAAGCTCTTTTCAGACTCTCTAAACATGAAAAGATTGTCAAACGACCTTGTTATTTTCACGCTCGTAAAAGTATTTGAAAAAAATGTTCGATAGGCGATAGTTTATCACTTTTTCAGTCTTATCGAACTATTTTACGAAAAAGGAACTGAGAGAGTTCTCTTTAAGTGTTTTTTCAGACTCTATAAACATGAAAAACCCCCAAGTTTTATTTCTTTGGACTCGTTAAACAAACATAGAAAGACCCATATGGGACCAAACCACTCATTTTTAGGGTTCATTAAATATACTCAAAAGGAATCATCTAAAGGATGAGCTTACATTACAAGCATATGTTATCCTCCTCAATCTTGTGTAAAAATAAAGAGGTACTCACTATAAATGGTGGGGGGGAAATTGGGAAAGAAATGTGTCTAAACCTGTATTCCATGGAAGAGTCTCTTTTGAACATGACACCCTTTCACTCGCCTTATGTCGAGGTTGGAAAATCTGCTTGTCTCTTGATCATACTCCTTTATAAGGTTACAACTTGCTCTGTGATCCCTGTTGTTGAGTCAATATTTTCCAAGACAGTTGTCATGTCATCAATATGTTCAAAGAGAAGTTCAACCTGGAAATCCTTCTATTGTGTTGGCCATTTCTGCAGTGCTTAAGCCTTTTATTGTGTCAGTCATCCCTGAGTCAGTCCTAAAGAACTTGTTACTCTGACCTACATAAATTCTTGTTACCAGTTTTGTGTCATTGATGGGGGATACATTAAGGCCCTTCTGTGATGAGTCTTTTCCTATCGACTTCAAATCATTATCTAGGAATTAGACTTAGAAAACAATTGGTACCTTGGAACTTGCATGCCTCAATGGAAGGTTTCCTCGCTTTCGACAATGGGTTTTCATTATTGATCCCTGATTGGGAGATTCTGCCGAGTGTTCGAATTCAACTCATTGATTCACATTCATTGGATTGTACTAGATTACCTTGGGAGTCATTGACATTAATGGTGATTTCCCTCGCACTTGTTAACGATATTCACTAATGACTGGTAATCAAATGGCTTCTACCATGTTCGACTTCAGCACATGTATTCACATGGTTAGATTCATACTATAGAGTGGTGGAGATGAAGACCATGGATCTTTTCTGACAGATTCGGGTTGCGTTGGAGTGTATTCAATTTGTACTATTGCATAGATCCACATTGTGTGTCTTGTGGCTATGTTCAAATTTGAGTCTTTAACACATAGATCTGCAGTGTATTTTTGGTGGTTATGTTCAGATTTGAGTCATAATGGCATGGATCCACAGTGTCTGTTTGGTGGCCATGACCTGTATTACTTGACATGGATCTTTGCATGTCATCATTTATGCTTTGAGTCATTTGTATTCTGAGTATGGGAATGCCTACCTCAGTGATGATATATTATTGTACTGTATTTCCTTGTTTGTTGGCAGATTTTCGACCGACATGTTCCTTATTCCCTACACACACTCAACAAAGTATATCAGCTATCACTCTGTTATAACTTCATACTTTGGGGAGCTATCTGTTACACATTATTTTCATCACCCTTATGATTGTTAATGATGTAAACCTATATGTTGCCTTCAGAGGGGTCAGTGGCCTGAATTCCTGAAGAAATAAGGGAGAAGAACTTTCCCTGAGAGAAGAAGTTGTATTTTCCTTTGAAAAAAACCCTTTTAAGGAGGATTTTTGTAGGCTGCTATATAGACAGGGTGCGGAAATGTCTATTTTTTGCAGGTTGCACTATATCTAGGTTGCGGAGCTTCCGCAGGTCAATCTATAGCTGGGGTGTGGCGGCCTTCGTACATGGGAAAAACTGGCGTCTTCTCAAAGCTTCTATAAGGAAACGCTTCTATGGTGAGGTGGCCTCAAAATGGTTTGGATATTACTCGCTTTCATGATTTAGTGGGATTATCCTAACCTCCTCACCTTATCCTCTTCATCTTATAAAAGGAAAGGAGCTCTCATGGAGAAAGTTAGTTGTTTTGGCTTGATTGGGTTGGATTGAGCTTGGGAAATTTATGTTGGCTTTGATCTTTTATTTTTCAAGATAGATTGTGAGTAGCTATCAGATACACAGTCTCAAAATCCATTGGATCAAGAAGTGTGTGGGAAGCAAGGAATTGTTGGAAGGAACCTAACGACATCAAGGCATCTGGTTGTATCTTTCTTCCACATTATATAATACAGTGGCATGCTTCTTTCTCATAAAATCGTTCTTGTTTTATTCCATAATTCCTTGATCATATGCATAAGTTTTCATTGAATATACTTATACTTCTTTCACTTTGGTTGGTTTGTGTCTCACTACAGGATTAGTATCACAAGAGCACCGGAGCGAAATAGGAACAACAAATACATAAGGAAGCAACACTTAAAGGTATGTCTCTCATATTTTGTTTGGTAGTAAATTTGATGATTAGAGCTCAAAGAAAGCGCCATGTTTTGTCTTGTTTTGTTCTAGATCTAGGTGGATCTCGGGAGATTAGTTTATGTCTGCATTTACCGATATATCCTACAACAGGTGCATACGTTAATAGAGCACTTTGAGGATTTTAATATCACTGTGATCCCCAGAACAAAGAATATTCTTGTTGACTCCCTGGCCACAACTGCTTCAAGGCTGTCACCTTTAGAAGATTATGAAGCCTCCTAATTCACTGTGGAACTTCTCTACAAATAATCGATACCTAATAACATTTCCAATTGGAAAGTCTTCGAAGGAGATGAACAAATGATATACTTCCTATCTAACGAAGACAATTGCAAAGATATCACTATTGAGGATGAATAATTCCAAGAGTTTTCCACAGAAACCGATCCTCGGATGAGACGACCTATGGATAAATCAAAGGGTCACATGATCCCAAAAGGGATAGCTAATCTAGAAAATCTGTTTGATCTGAAAGTTCAATTTAGGGGACCCAAAAATGCAAAGACTGGTAGCTCTTGTCCCCTACATGAAACTATAAATCTTTGGACCCCATAGAATCCAATGAATGTGAATCTGGGGAAGACTATATCTAAGGAAGAGAGGAAATCTTACCTCAAATTATTCAGACAATACCAGGATGTCTTCATGTGGTCCTATAGGGATTTGAAAACGTATGATACCTACATCATTCAACACACCATCCCTTGAAAACTGGAAGTGAAACATTTCCAACAAAATCTTTGAAAGTATCACCCATCCCTAGAATCTCTCATGTATCAGGAATTAAAGAAAATTTTAGATGCCAAGATCATTTTTCAGGTTAGGCATTCCGCTTGGGTATCGAACCTTGTTTCAGTGAGGAAAAATTCAGGAGAGTCTCGCCTATGCGTAGATTTTAGAAACCTCAACAGAGCTTCTGAAAAAGAGAATTACCCAGTCCCACCGATGGAACAACTCCTGCAGACCGTGTCGGGCTCGTGGATCTTCTTTCTACTAGATGGTTTCTCATGATACAACCAAGTCCTTGTTTCAGAGGAAGATCATTTAAAAACCACTTTCCAAACCAAATGGGGAACCTTTGTTTACAAGCGTATGCCTTTCGGGTTAATTAATGCAAGAGAAACCTTCCAAAGAGCCATGGACGTAGATTTATGGGGACTAATCAATAAATGTGTGGTAGTGTTTCTAGATGACGTAACAGCTTATTCAAAGAATAGAGAAGAGCACATCCAACACTTAACTCAGATTTTCGAGAGGTGTAGGAAATACGGTATATCCTTAAACCCTAAGAAAACTATCTTCGGTGTCAAGGAAGGTAAGATGTTAGGTCACATTATATCTCAAGCAGGGATTCACATAGACCCGGAAAGGATTAAAGCCATAGCTCAACTTCCATTACCTCATAACAAGAAACCTATGCGGTCCTTTCTCATGCAAATCAATTTTGTGAGGAAGTTCACTCCTGACTTCACAGAAATCATCAAACCCTTACAAAAGATGATTCGCAAAGATGTCAAATTTAAGTGGGATGATGAGAGAAAATGCACCTTCAACAATATCAAAGTTGCCATTTCTCGAGCCCCGGTGTTGCGAAGTCCCGATTTCAATAGATACTTTTTCCTTTATAATTTCGCCTCTGATCAATCGCTAGTTGCAGTCTTGACTCAGAAGGATGATGACAACAATGAAGCCCTGATGTCATTTATGAGTACTAATCTTCAAGGAGATGAGCTCAATTATCCTATTGCAGACAAACATGCCTACACGGTTTATAAGGTAGTAAAACATTCCAGGTCTTACACTGTCAAGAATCACACTAAAGTAATTGTGTCACACCCTGCAATATGATCCTCATTTAACCAGCAAGAAATGGGGGAAATAAGAGGGAACTAGATGGCAATAGTCTAGGAATTTGATCTGGATATAAAACCTGCCAAACTAGTAAAGAGACAAGGATTGTGCATGCTTGCAGCTGAAGCCCGGGATCAAGTAAATGAATATCTCAGATGGGAGAACGAAATGGTAGTATGGTGTGGTAAAGTAGAATGCATCTCCCCAGGACGAGACTCATGTTATAAAGATTTAAATTATCTTCTACATCATAGAACTTGTCCCAAAAACCTCAACCCTAGAGAAAGGAGAGCCCTAAGATTAAAATATGCACAATATCGTCTTATAAATTCGGTGATATTTCGGATCAATTATGATGGGGTACTATTAAGATTTCTAAAACGAGAAGACGCAGACAAGGTATTGAAAGAAATCCATGATGGCCCCGTCGGGGAACATTTTGCAGGAAACACTACCGTTCATAATATTTTGAGAACCAACTATTATTGGCCCACCTTGTTCAAAGATTCTCATACTTACGCTAGAAACTGTAAGACTTATCAAATAAGCATTGGAAAGGAGAAAAGAGTGGCGATCCCTCTCCAACCTATTACTATCTCTCGGCCTTTCGAGAAGTGGGGGTTGGATATCATAAGAGAAATCACCCCTAGCTCCTCAAAACTGCACAAGTACATTCTTACTGCCATCAACTATTTCATGAAATGGACAAAGGCCATTCCTATGACTCATGTAAACAATAAGGTAGTGATCCAATTCATAGAACAACAGCTGATCACGAGGTTTGGTGTCCCTTATGTTCTGGTCTTTGATAACGCAACTTACTTTTCTTCCACCCTATTGACGGAGTTTTCTCTGGACAAAGGAATCATAATCAAGTACTCTACAAATTACTATCCCCAGGGAAATGGTGTGGTTGAATCGAATAATAAAAACCTGGTAAGGATATTAAAAAATATGGTTACGGATAACCAAATAAATTGGCATAATCTACTCTATAATGCTCCATGGACCGATAGGGTCACACCCAAGGAAGCTATAGGAAATTCCCCATACTTTTTGGTCTATGGGTAAGGATCCATCCTCCCAAATGGATTCTATCTTCCATCTCTTCAGTTGGCCTAAGATTCCAATGAAGAACCCTCATCGGCCATGCAACACCATATTAACACTCTGCTCATGTTGGAATAAGAGAGAGAAAAGGCTAAGTCAAAATTCCTAGCTCACCAACAAATAGTGAAAAGATGTTTCGATAAGCATAAAGCTAAAGAAAATAATTTTGAAGTAGGAGACTTAGTCCCGATGTGGGATATAGAAAATGAACCAAAAGGGAAACATTTTAAGTTTCAGAGTCTATGGCTTGGACCTTTCCAGGTAGCTGAAAAAATCGGGGCAGGCACTTATCAGTTGCAAAGTCTGAGGGGAGAACCTGACGCCCTCCAAATAAATGGCCAAACCCTAAAAAACTATTTTCATTAAAATAAAAAAGGGGGTGGGGGGTATGAGTTAGGGTCAAAGGAAATGAAGGAGGAACAAGGTTAAAACCCCATAGGAAAACCTGACAGTATCAACCAAAGGACATCAAATGAAAAGGTTAAGAGGTTCTGATTCAAGACCAGTTGCGATTCCTCATCAGTTTTCGTATCAACTGAACCTTGGAGGAGGAACAAAGATTTTGGTTTCGCCCAGTGAATTGCCATTTGTTGAGCACTCAACACACCCTAAAAGTCTATGTCCATTTTTTTTACTTTTTGGGTACCACTTGATTCTTTTCACTCTCTGTTTTTCCTTCATTATGAAACTGATGGTTGTGCTTATCCTTTATGTTTCATATTTGGATTTTTAAAAGAAAAAGAGTTTGAACATACAACAAAGAATCATCTTAACCATTAAAATGTACTTAACAACCGCTTAAGGAATCGTCAAACTAAATCTTTCCCCAACACACTTAGGGATTTTGACATCGGTAAATATTAAAGGTGATGAAGATCGTTTGAGAAATTTAAAATAGGCTAGCACCGATCTTCATCAACATCGACAGATGAAAGTCTTTATTTTTTGCAAATGAACTTTGGCAGGGGTATCGCCGAAGACCGATCCATTCGGCTTTGGTAGGAAAATGAAAAAGTAAGTGTCACGCAAGGGAGGAGTAGTATCACCAACCACTGACTCCCAAAAAAATTGCAGCGACGGGAGGTAACGAATATGATAACCCACCAAGGAGTTGCGCACCTAAAACCTTCCCCCGATCACCGATCCCCGACCTCCACGCCCAAAATACACGGCGTGATGAGATGTTTTAACCCTCAGATTCGTTAGGTATGACACATTTAAAAGTGTTAGTAAAATTTCAGATTGCACATTAGTTGTTAATTCATGCGCGAATCAAAAGAAACCATTTAAATCTTGTTGATGTAATGCATCTGCCTCCGCACCTTCGTCGTCAACCAGTTACAATTTAATTGCGGAGAACCAACGGTATTTTATTTTTGAATTGCATTATTACTCATATTAACTGGTTGATATGATGGATAGAGTCTCTCCAATTATATTCTTTCGAAGTTATTGTGTATGATCCCATTCTCCATGACAAATATTTCAGAACAAACAGAGGAGCAGGGCTAACAATCCGTAGAACGCGTCCAAAGTCTAGTGAGTATTAGACAACTAGCTTAGCAAGAATTATAGGTATGTATACACTTGTGGTGTTTTAGGCTTCCTTTTTATGTTCTCAACCCAACGCTGCTATGTACACATGTTTAAGGGTTGTTTTAATTGCAAGAACAATGCCTCCAAAGAAACCCTCCACCGAGAAATCCCCAAGAACACAAAAGCCGCAAGAACCAAAATCAGGAGAGGAATCCTCCCGATCAGTTGCAAGACAATTAAATTTCACCCCCAAACAAGTGCCTATCATTAATATAGCTACCAAGAATGCCTTCATCCAACCCAGGCCTTCGGAGACACAGAGGAAAACATTGGAACCAAAAAAACATTCCCTCACTGGGAAGAATTGTTTAAGAAAATAAAGAAAGAAGAACCCCTCGAGTATACCCCGCACAGCGATCTTGATACAAGGAAGCTAGATTATGATTTCGTCCCAAACATCCGTAGGGTATCTACACATGGTGGCAAGATGAAATCCAGTGTTTCCTTTCATTGAGCTCCTAAAGTGGCTCATTGACCACACTGATGCACATAAATGTTTGATTAATGATGATAATGGTGGATGCGTCAGGTTTTTCTTACCATCAGAGGTTCAGAGTTACTACAAGTCAGAGAATCGGATGAAATTTTGAGCACTGATTTCGTTTTGCATTTTTATGCATCACACGATATCAGCAAAATCATTGTGTCATGGTGGAGGGAAGACAAAAAATTCACGAACTGAACTGTCGGCTGGTACCCAACGGCCAATATAAGGGAACCATATATATACTTAATGGCTCTTCTCTACAGGTTTCATGGGGAGAAAGATTTCTCCCATTCTTCAGAGGCTTGGATGCCCCTAGCTTATACGGTAGCCATTTCAGGAATGGGTTTCAATTGGGGTGCCATCATCTCCAAACAATTGAGCACCTGCATAAGACAAGCCCAAACGCCAAAATAAGGGGAAACCCCCTCCTTCTACATGGCCTCGTATCTGTTAGACATCATCTATGCCAGGAAAATTTTCTCTGGAATGAACTTGAACTAGCACTCCTCAGAGCTCTTGGTCCATGTATACATCATCATCTTATGGGATAACAGGTACAAAAAATGATATGCTATTATCTGTGACCAGTTTATTGCATGCATCTATTTTTTGCTAGTCGAGAAAGAGTGCCCTAGGCTATCAGAAGAAGAAAAAAGGGTTATATCAAAAGTGGGTCACTGGTATCTAGACGAGCACAAAACCTACATCAGGGTTTTCGGAACCACAGGGGAACCCCATTTGTTACCCATATATGTTCTTGACCAACTAGTATTAGGGGAAATTTTCTATCAGACCATCCTGTAAGGATATAATGCCACTTTAGTAAAAGACAAGAAGCAGGACTTCATTCCCTATGGGTTTCATATTGGCTTCTACATGGTCAAAGATACCATGCATGCTAAGCAAGAAGGACTAATTCAACTAGAATTTTGGTTCCAAACTAGATGATTTCACAAACACGATCCAAAGGACCTGGTCCTACAACACGCATCGTAGGTATCATCATGTTGGCCTTGTGCCCATGATCAGTTCGAAGATGAAATTTTCACCGAAAAGGCTCAAGATTAGAGTGAAGTGGCATCAAGGAGGGTTGATCCTCGAACAATAAGGTTCAAAGCTATGAGTTGGGAAGCACAAGTGATGTCTTTGGAGCAGACAGCTCAAGAAATTATTAGGGCCCGGGAAGGAACTGTAGCATCTAAATCTAGTGAAGAAATAGGCGATACCCAAGAGGGAATCGAGGCAGTGAGAGTTTATTAGGAATCCCTGGTACAAATCAGGGATTTCCCTTAATTTCAAGATTCACAGGGGATGGGTGAACTTTTGTACCAACAAATACAGTTGTTAATGAAATGGATGCAAGATGAGTTGTACCTTATCATAACACCCACGCTTCCAACTGGTACCCAAGAAAGAATCCCAACAGAGTCGAGCGGCCCCGATTCCATGGACCTTGGGAACACCAATGGGTTAGGAAACACTGGATCCACAACATCGTCAGTCAATTCCCCTATGGATAGGAAAAATCAAATAGAGATAGGTTGGGTGTCGATAGAAACACGAGCACCTAATCCCCTTAGCAAACTTATACATATATATAGCAACGACGAAGCCCAGAACCATCTCACGACTCCCATGTGCATGTCCAAGAGGGAAAAGGTCCCGAGAAAGCTTCCTCCCTTGAGCCCAAAGTTCAATACAATGAGGTCTCGTAAAAGGAAATAGAATTTGAAATCGGACTTGACACAAAAGAACCCAATGAATCGAAAACCAAAGTGGATCCGAATGATGATCCCGAACCAGAGGAGACGAAGAACAGATGCCCGCAAAAGGAAATCAGAAGTTTTGATGCCGACGAGTGAATAATTAACGAGTCTATACCTGACACCTCCATTTTTTCCAATACTCAAATCCCCAATGAGAAACAAGTAGAAGTTGGACCCACAAGGCACAGCGAGGAAGTTCAAGAGCCCAATATTGAACAAATATACACCACCGGTAGTTTGGGAAACAAGGTAACATGGGGTGATAAATAGATATCAGAGCTAGTATACGAGGTAGTGGATATATATGTGATCTCATATGATCAAAAGAGAAAATCCATTGTTCAAAGGAATGCAAAGAAAAGAAGGATCTCGTTGGATCACTCCATCTCATTTACTACAGAGGAGAACTTGATCAACACAGCAAATGTCGGGACGTCTGAGTTGATTGGCATAGGAAAATCCCTCTCAGATGCCACCTTGGATAGAGCCAAGAGGGAAGAAAATGAAATAGTCACGTCCCT
Source organism: Picea sitchensis (assembly GCA_010110895.2). Taxonomy (NCBI): domain Eukaryota; kingdom Viridiplantae; phylum Streptophyta; class Pinopsida; order Pinales; family Pinaceae; genus Picea; species Picea sitchensis. Next base: position 147,304 of record SNQJ01S0003573.1, read on the forward strand.
AAAGGATCTCAAGAACTTGCACCATCTTGCTGAATACTACAAAGGCACCACACATATCGGTGTGTATCTGAGAGGTCAATTCATAGTATTTTTCAATGAGTTCAAGAAGGAAAGACACATGTTAATCAAAAGCATAGATGAGTTCCAAGAGGACACTCTCATGGCACTCGTGACATGCAAGGAGATGGAGTGATGGTATCAAAGGGCGTAACAAGCGGTAGAAAGACTCGAGTACATTGAGGCAATCCAGCAAGGCCAAGATAAGAAAAAACATGGCATTCATATGATAGGAAAAAGTAGTCTTAATTGCATGAAGCGATCGGACGAGTACTGGGCTAAGATGTCTCGGAACCCACATCGAGAGATCCAAGAACAATGAACCAGGTGCAAGAAGCACTGGGATGAAATTAAAAAAATAATGAAGGATGCCAAGTGTCTCAATTTTGGCACCCTCGATAATTTCATCGACCTGAGCGACGTGGTCAAGCTGCATGCCGAACAAGATACACTATGGACTGAAGAGTCTACAAAGATAACTGATGTGAGGCCAGGGCAAGTGCAACAATTCGCAGAACATCCGATCAGAGCCCAAACCATGCTATTCTAGTTGAACTCCAGTTTAGTAAAGTACCCAGCACATGCAATGGACATCAGCGGAATATATGCGGCCCCGATGGAACAACACAGATTCCCATGGGCCCAAACTTGTGAAGAATTGTTTGTCAGTTGGACTGAATATGAGAGAAGTCACCCTTTACAAGAATTATCTCAGGATGACTGTTAAATAATCTATTAGAAGATAACGCCATGTGGTGATTTTTGATTTGTTTAAACTGCACTTAGCCATTAGTTTCAGTTAACACTTTATATTATAAATAGAGACATCAGACAATGAGTAAAAGGTCGATGGTTGTTGTAAGACTCTATTTTTTTTGGTTGTTAAGAATTATTTTGAGATTGCTATGAATTGAGAATTCCTTCTGGACCAAAAATAAGCTATTTTCATCAGATGCATGTGATTGGAATTGGAGAAGAACTACTTCCTATCATGTTTCATGAATGATGCAATAATGAGTAAGAGAAATTAATTCTATTGTCAAGTTATCTAGTGCAATGTCTTAATGTTCTTTGCTTTAATGATGAAGATAAATCGTTGTGTTATTATATGATGCATGGTTATGGTAGATGAATTATTTTTCTTTTCATTATCTTATTACATATGTGCTTTCTTTCTGATAGTTAGTTTCTCATAAATTAATTGGATGCTCACATGGTTAATGTATTAGTACTAGTCATGTGGTATAGAGTGATTGTTTGCATGTTAAGTAGCGGGTTATCCCAAGCTTAGCCTCTTCCCCAGTAGTTAACACTTAATCCTGTTATTTGTCAAGTTGGTTTTTACTAGCTTGCGTCTCTCATATCAGCCCCACCCAAGAGAAAATATAGAAGAAAACGGTCATAACTGAAGGAAGATCCTTCACAAGAAAACACAAAAGCCCATCGATAAATTGGTCGGATCGCAAGATCTAGAGAACCATTCCATTTTTAAATGTTGCAGAGTCTAATTGGGCCTCAGTGGTGGGTTTGGTTCCTACTGTTGATTCAAGGTATCTAGAACCCATCAACACATTCATTAAAGGAGGCACATGTCGGCAAATTAGCTTGTTTGGAAATTCGGAATTTGGGAGTAATAAGGTGTTATGGAGTGAAAACTCCCGAAGTCCGGAGTTAATACGGACCGTTCATCAAAAAGGACATGTAGCGGTGGATTGTCTTGTTCAGGAATCCAGAATTCAGGAGAAACAAGGTGTGCTAAGGTGAAAAATTATGAAGTCCCAAAGTCGGGAGTTCATCCAGACCATTCATAAAAGGAGACTTGTGTCAGAAGATCAGTTTGTTTGGAGTTCGATGTTCAGGATAATTGGAGTGTGCTAGTGCGGAATCTCTCGAAGCCCCGAAGTCCGATGTCCCGAAGATGAAGAGATGAAGTGTCGTGGCATAATGATGTCACATGTGTTGATGTAGACCTTTCCTAGACATGCCACGTTCCACCACCTTAATTGTTGACAGTTGTACTATGTGGACTTGGAAGGTAAGGAAGTTCAGGAGTTCGAAGTTTAGGAGAATTGGAGTGTGCTAGTGTGAAATCTTCTGAAGCCTGAAGTCCCGATGTGATGTGAATTGCTGACATCACTAGGGATGACATGGACACATGGGATGTGTGTCATGTGTTAGTGAGTGAAGAACCTTTGGAAGGTAGAAATTTCAGTTAGAACATGACATGTGTCACCCATCATATTGGGCCACGTGTTCACTTCTAGTATTTCACCACATGGCACTCCTCTCGAGCATGGATGGTGGGGCTTGATGGATACATAAAGTAGTTAAAACCTTGGCAAAGTATTTAACTAGATCAGACCCACAGTAAATTGGTCCCAGTGGACGGGTGGCACCAGACCCTACAGTCCGAAGACTTGACACTCGGAAGGAACTTGGACAATAGATGTTTAAGTATGAAAACTCTTGAAGGCCGAAGTTTACCTCGACCGTTGATCACGAAGGACATGCAGTAGAAAATCCTGCAGTCTGGAGACTGAGCACTCTGGAGGAAAGGTGTTAGATTTAACATTGAGTAGAGAATTCCCAAAGGTTGTTGGCCCTTGACCAAGTTTTGAGGAACACTTGATCATATTTGACTGTTTTTTGGACTACGACAACCTATCAAAGATGGAGTGCCAGACAAAGCAGAGATCGTGGGATCTCGACCCACTTTGGGCCTCTTTTAGGATTTTGGGTTAATGTAATGGGAAAGGGATGTCGACCCGTGGGCTTACCCACGCTTAGGCCCACTTTTGTAATCTATAAATAGAAAGATATGAAATGTAAGAAAGGGTAGATATGATTGCTTAGTGAAATTTGTAGTGTATCTATGTGATGTTGAATAAGTTCTCTGTGAGAACTTGTAAGGCTTGCAAGGCTAAGTGCAAGTTACTGTGAGGTTGCTATAGAAAGCTAAGTGTTGTAACGCAAGGAAGAAGGATCTAGCGAGCTGCGCAGATATTTTGTCCTATGTGAAGAAGGGTTTTGGAGGCTTTGTGCTTGTAACAGATTGAAGATGATAATAAAGAAGAAGAGTTGGTGGACGTAGCCCTAGGGTGGGGGTGAACCACGCAAATCTATGTGTCATGCTTTGTGTTTTTGCTTACATGTGTTGTCCCTCTCCTACTAAGATCTATGACATGTTTAGATAGATTTACTTATTCTTTGTGCTTATTAGATGTGTATGAATAGTAGATCTAATGTGTATGAGGATGCTTAGTGTTAATATACTAGATTTGATCTGTTTTACTATTACTAAGTGTTGAAATACCTTAGATCTAAGTGAATATTGTGATGCTTTGTTCTTTCTACGAAGTATAATAAGGGTTGAATATTGATTAATGATCGATGCTAAGTACTCTACAAGCTATTTAATCATAGATCTGTGTCCCAACTAAGGTTGCAGACACTTGAGTCCTGCAACCACCCCTGTCTCTACCTCAGGTGAGAATTCATATGCTTCGCTGGTGTTGCCGAAAGGGTTGGTAGTTAGGGATTTGTTGGTGCACTCTTGAGCGTTGAACCCTAGGTCTGCCCCTGTGCCAACAAATAGTTCCATTGTCGAGACTAAAACTATGATTTCTGGGAACTGAGGAAGAAGAAACTTTGTACGAAAGAAATCTCTGTGCATAGATATGTTGCCCTAATGCATAGTTTTTTACTCGATCTGTGAAGCTTTATGCCAGGAATAAGGTTAGATGTGAAGAAAGGAATATCAGATCTGAAGAAAAGAAGTGAGATCTTAACGCTCTGTGCTCTGAGAAAAATAAAAAGTGGACATTTCTGAAAGAAAGAGGTCAAATATACAGAAAAGAGGTAGCATATGTAAACTTTGTACTCTAATAAAGGTAAGAATAGTAAAAAAAAATAGATCTGGAAGCTTGGTGCTCTGTAGAAGTAAGACAAGTGAAAAATTGTGTTTCTAGAGTATGGATCTAGGTATGATTGATAGATTCTTTCCTATCTTGAAAACTAGGGCTTTGATAGATGAAAGAAAGTTTGATATGAATAAATCTGATAAGCATAATGATAGATATGTTATACCTATGCATAGAAAGAATGTTTGGACTAACAAATGGATGCAGGTTCCTAGAATGAATTTTTTGCAGGCTAGCTGCCATGATGCTAGAGCATAGTATAGGAAATTTTGGGGATCATTGAAGAGAAAGAGAGGATTAACTCTTTGTTACAATTGCAGAAGACCAGGACATCTTGCTAAGGAATGCCCTAGTGGAAAACCTAGTTACCTCTGTTGTAAGGCTATGAACCATGAAGTACTGGATTTCCCTAGAATGATTGATAGACTTGAAAAGATGAATATGGAGCAAGCAAACCTTGAAGTAGATCTAGAGACTAAGATTATAGAAGAACCCCAGAAAGAATCAGAGATTATGTTACTGCAAATGAAAGAAACCCTGAATGAACATAAAGATGCCAGTTTGTCAGAGATCTTCAACGAAAAGGAGAAAATCGAAGTAAGAATAAGGGACTTCAACATTGACTATGCTCTGGATGAGGAAACACAGATAAACATTATGACAGAAAGCACTTGGGAAACCCTAGGAAGGTATGCTATGGTTCTTTCATTGGGAAAAATAGGGTTGTTTAAAGCAAAATTGTAACCCTATGTGGGAGGATTACCCAGATAGCTATGAGTACCCATGGAGCTTCGACAGAGGAAGAATTTGAAGTTATTAAATTTATTGAGGACCATGCCCCATTTATATCTTTGTTAGGCAAGATATGGATTGAAAAAGACCAGATCCGAAGAAAAGAAGAAAAGGAATCCCTAGAACAAAAGAAGCAAGAACTCATGGAATTTATGACTAGAAGGATCACCTACTTGATGGAAGAAAAAGAGAACAAATCTAAGCTATTGGAAACGAGGGACTTGGACGTTGAAGCTATAAGAGCATTGGAGGAACCACAAAAGACTGAAATACCTAATCCATATGTTGAAGGAGTATTACCCTCGAATCTGAAGAAAGAACCTCAACAATGCGAAGTGATTATGCCCAAGGAAAATAAGAATCAAAACGAGAAAAGAACTACTGAGATGAAGCTCATGGGAAAGAAAGCTAGAGAGCTAAGTAAAAAGAGAGCTAAGATTGACAAGCTACAGAAAATTCCAAAGGGAGCCTCACAGAAGGAAAACTTGCAGAATTTGAGCTTCGTTGGGATATCAGAACAGTGACATATGGCACTTCGTCAAGCAATATAGTCGTTGGAGGATGATATATCCGTTAGACTGCCACTCCGAACGGATATAAAAGAATTAAAGGATCACTGCTAGACCGTTGGACCTCACCATAATGGAAAGATCTACGATAATGGAAGCCTCATAATCGTTACAAGCAGACCATTGACAAATTTCCTATTTAGCTCATCGCGCCATGCACGGAAGACACTTTTGCTAAATCGTGAATTTGAGCCCGCGGATTACCTGAATTGTGAACAGTGATTACTCTGCCCTTACTCTCTACCTACATTACTATGAGAACCCGAGATATTGGTCCTAAGCATATATGTCCAACGAATTTAGCGCAGCTGAAGAATCTGTAAGAGAGGTACTTGCTAGCCTCAGATCCGAGAGAGTCATGTTGGAATGAGGATTGTCTACAAGTGTACAAGCATCGTCCTCGAGAGCACTGCCAGCTTCCCCATCCACTGCTCAAGCAGGACCATCCCAACTACCCTCAGAAAGACGATCAAAGCTCAAAAATTATTTTGCAACTGTGAAGATGATCCCAATCATCTTAACTACATACATCGCACCTCTAAGCGGCACAGTGAACCGAGATAGTGTTCCCAGGGATTTTGAATATGAGTTGGACACTTCTTACCTCCCAAAGGGGATACATGCAGTGAGCGCTGACCAAGACAAGATCGCCACCTTGAAGTTTAGTGACTTCAACCTCGGCGAAAGGAAGGCATATAGTATGCTAGCCCCACATAAGTATTTGACTGTCACCAAATGGAAGAACCCGAAGATTGTTCCCCAACAATGGACCCATAACCTCACGTAGTCAACCCTCCTCAACATAATGAATATTACTCATTTCGGGAGGCATCAAGAAGTAAACACATGCGTCAAGTTACTGTTGTCCTACTATCATGGAGGATACCTATGGTTGAACCGATGCATCATAGTGGATCCAGCTCTAATCAATCAGATCACAAGGCTAATCATGCAAGGCCCCGACCCGTAGGAGTTTTACCCCAAAAAGATCGTAGATCGCACTCTCGCCCAAAGAATAAAGGACACTTATGGTGATGTAGAGAAGGGCACACAAGGATACAAGGTGGCATCCATCGAGAATGCCACAATGCGCCTTGGTTTTCAGATGATCGCAGGAAAACTAGTTTGAAAAAACAGACCAACCCAAGTGACTGGATTCGTAGTTGACCTCACTGGAAAGTGCGCGGAGGGACTACAGATGATCTGGGTACATTACCTTATAAACCAACTAGAGCTTGATTGCAGAGAATAAAAATACCAAGGGTATGAGTTCCACTTTAGCTGGCTTCTCATACTAATCGCTTTCATCGCATGGGAGCTACCGGAAGGTGCAACTTTCCCAGACACCGCACCATTTGAACCACTGGCCGCAAAGTTTTGTATGCTATGGTACTCCAGTGACATGAACAAGTAGTGGAATTCGAATGCCGTATTCCATGCCTATTACAACCAGTTGAATATCGCAATCCAGTCTACACCGCGCATCACCCCGAACATACTTCATAGGTTTAGACCATTGATGAAATTCAGCGCGGACTACCACTTCATCTACATTACATCACGCATTGATGATCATAAAAATAATCTCCTGTCATATTATAAGTTGATAGAAGATGACTTGGAGGAGATTACCAAGGAATGGTTAGTGGACCTCCTTGTTCCAATAGACCCCACGGAGATGTCCGATGTGGATAGCCCTGAAACTATGCCGGACACACCTGGACCAAGCAAGGCCAAGAAAGATGAAGAAGTTCAATATGTCAACAGTACTTCTACAGAGACCACTTCGATCTCACCTAAGCAAGGATATGATGTTGGAGAGAGAGGTGGCACAAAAGTCAAGCAAAACAAAGGAAAAGTTACTCTGCCTAGACAAGAGGAGGATCCATCCAAGAAAAGGAAGGTTACCCCACCAAAGCCTTCATCCCGAAAGAAAGATAAATCCACCAGGACTATGTTTAAGACTACCCTCACCACAGACGACTTCGACTTCTTAGTCGTTGCGTTGAATGATGCTTCACTGGAGATCACAGAAAATAAAGAAGCAAAGCAGAAGGAGGTATTCAGCCGAATCAAGGGTGAACTTCAATAAGTGCAGCAGGCACTACAGTCCAACCGCACAATTTCTACTACACCCTTGACAATTAGAACAGAAGAACCAGGATATGAGTCAACCCAATTGCACCAGATTGCCGATAAATTTGAAGCTCGCCTTCAACAAGCTCAGGAAGAGACAGCGCAAGCACCCAGGCTTTGGCGCAGGCACAGAAAGACATGCTAGAACAACACAGTAATGCAAAACAAGAAAAACTAGCTCTTCAAACAAAGTGGGAGGAAGAGAAAGCAGAGTTACATCAAAGCAAAGAGTAGTTTCACACAGAACAACTCGAGATAAAGGAACTAGTCGACAAAGCTCTTCTCTCTGTGATATTCATCGAAGTCCAGACAGAAGAACAGGTTCCAAAGAAATTGGCACAACTAGAAGGAGTGATCCAGAAGCTTCAGTAGTGCATCGCAAATCTGGAACTTTGTATTGTGCCCGAGACCCCTCAAGATATAAGAGACCTAAGAGAGGCAACTGCCCACAGCACAGTTGGCAAATTGAAATCCCTTGAATTGGAGTGTAATCAGCTGACTTCCAGGAGCACTTCGATATATGATACCCTCACAGAGAATCCAGAGTTGTAGGCATTGGAGTCACAGCTCCAAGAAGCAAAGAAGCATGCAGATATGTTACAAGCACAGTTGAAGGCCTTAACACCAATTGAAAGAATGAAGTTGTTTCCAGAACAACACACAACCCAGTGACATATCCACACCATCCAGAACAAAGTGATGGAAGTCTCTCAATGACTTCAACCAGTGCAAGAAAAGGCATGCCAGTTGTTCACTGAAGTTGAAAACCAAGGAGTAGAACTTGAACAGGTTGTGCATACATCAGAACAACACATAGAAGGGTCAGTGAATGAGGAACTCATCCATGAGTTCACTGAGCAAGAGGCAGTAGCAAGGCAGTAGGTTGAAGCAGCTAGAGACAAGCTCGAGGAATTTGAAGAAGAATTGGTCAGACCTGAGTGACTCAGGACGAGTCACAGGTGAGTGTTGGGGGCCTGTTGGCCCTTGACCAAGTTTTGAGGAACACTTGGTGATATTTGACCATTTTTGGGACTTCAACAACCTATCAAATATGGAGCACAAGGCGAAGTAGAGATCACAGGATCTCGAACCACTTTGGGCCTCTTTTAGGGTTTTGGGTTAATGTAATGGGAAAGGGATGTCGGCCCATGGGTTTACCCATGCTTAAGTCCACTTTTATAATCTATAAATAGAAAGATAGGCAATGTAAGAAAGGGTAGATATGATTTCTTAGTGCAATTGGTAGTGCATATATGTGATGTTTAATAAGTTCTCTGTTAGAACTGTGTAAGGCTTGCAAGGCTAAGTGCAAGTTACTGTGAGGTTGCTATAGAAAGCTAAGTGTTGTAACGCAAGGAATAAGGATCTAGCGAGCTACGTAGATATTTTTTCCTATGTGAAGAAGGGTTTTGGAGGCTTTTTGCTTGTAACAGATTGAAGACGATAATAAAGAAGAAGAGATGGTGGGTGTAGCCCCAGGGTGGGGCTGAACCACGTAAATCTGTGTGTCATGCTTTGTGTTGTTGCTTACATGTGTTGTCCCTCTCCTACTAAGTGTTGTGACATGTTTAGATATATTTACTTATTCTTTGTCAAGGATGATTTTAAGGATGGAAATTTATTTTAAAATGTAGAAACCTTGGCGAATCTTACTAATTCTTCATATGTCAACTCTAAATGTTTGGCGATATTTTTGTAAAAATATTCAAATTTCTAATTATTTTGTATAGTTTTTATAAAATTTTGGCAATTTTTATGGTAAAATAATTTTATCCTATAGAATTTGGGCTAATCATTTTTAAAATAACGAATCTCGTTTTTGGAAAAACCATGGAAAATTAGCCCATGAGCGAAATTTAGCCCCTAAAATCATCCATGTTATTTGTGCTTATTAGATGTGTATGAATAGTAGATATGATGTGTATGAGGATGCTTAGTTCTAATATATTGGATTTGATCTATTTTACTATTACTAAGTGTTGAAACACCTTAGATATAAGTGACTACTGCGATGCTCTATGTTTTCTGTGAAGTATAATAAGGGTTGAATATTGATGAATGATGAATGCTAAGTACTCTGTAAGCTTTTTAATCACAAATATGTGTCCTAGATAAGGTTGCAGACACTTGAGTCCTACAACCACCCCTGCCTCTACCTCGGGTGAGAATTCATATACTTCCTAGGTGTTTCCAAAAGGGTTGGTAGTTAGGGATTTGTTGGTGCACTCTTGAGCGTTGAACCCTGGGTCTGCCCCTATGCCAACAAAGGCCAAATTTAATCTCAATAATTGGTCACAGGGGATGTATGGCTTCAGATCCCAAGGTCCAGAGACTGGACACTCTAGAAGAAATGGTTCATGATTGAGTGGAGAAATAAATCCTTGAAGTCTCGTAGCATCTATGTGACATGACGTGATGACGTCACCAAGGGTGACATGGAAGTATTCAGAGATTTGCAGTTCGAGAGTTTTTGGGTGTGCAGATGTGAAATCCTTCGAAGTCCCTGAACCCCAAAGCTCCGAAGTCCTGAAGCCAAGAAGTTCCAAAGAAGCAGATGTGAAGTGGAGTGATCACGTCACCTGGGTGACTTGGATCTCCCCTAGCCATGCCAGGTGTCATATGACTTTGTACCTGGCAACAACTACAGCAGTCCAAAGACTTGGAACTCCAGGAGATTGTTGTGATGTGCTTTGGAAACCGTCGAAGCCCAGAGTCTCAGAGCTCCTATCCATCATAGATCTAAATAGGGAATATGGATCGTAGATCCACCGTCCTTCATGATTTCTCCAGTTTAATTTGTTGTGATGTTTGTGATGCATGAAAAGGGAAACCTTCGAAGCTCCAGAGCCCTAAAGTTCCAAGGCTCTAGATAAGCACCCAACTATTAGCACTTGGTCACAGTCATGGTCACATGTAAATTAAGGGCTGAATAAAAAGGGGTTAGATCCCGAAAGTGAATTGTAGAACAGAACGGGGCTCAAACATAGAGACATGGGGATTCTTGATCGACCAAGACCCGCAGAAAATGGAGTCTAATATTCTTTTGTTGAATCAGATTGTTTAAGTTATTCTGGAAAATTATTAAGTCCGATAACCTAACAAAATTTGGTTGACTGCACATTTTTCAGAGTTAACAATTATCATAATTGAACCAAATTGTTACATAGTGCATAGAAATGGAGGAGGCACGGGATGCTTACAGTCCATAGGATGAGGTTAGAGGAATGGATGTTCATTTGGGAGTTGAAGGAACAAACCTCAATGGGAATGGAGAAGAAATAGATAAAGACGTGAGCATGATGAAAATCATTAAAAAATTGCAAAAGGATGTCCAAATTTACCAGGCAGATAGCAAAAGGATTATGAGAGCTAGGGAGAAACATGGAGACTTCAATATGAAGTTGATGGAGAGCCTAGAAAGAATTGAAAAGAATTGAAAGTGGATCCATCAAATCAAGGAGCCATGGGTCCCCTGTTGAGGGAAGAAGAGAAAGAAGTGATAACATACGTCACCAACACTCCCAAAGGCATTCCAAAAGAAGGCCACACAATAGTTCAAGTCCATGTCCTACTAGAAAGCATAGGAGATATGAAGTGGATGAAATGAAGGGTGAAATGAATAAGATCAAACCTCCTACTTTTGATGGAGATCACAAGAAATATGAAGAGGTTGAGACATGGTTACTTGGAATGAGTAAATCTTTCCAATTGCATAATTATTCCTCTCATGCAGAAGGAAGAATCATATTCTATATGTTGAAAGGAAAGGCATCCATGTGGTGGGATCAACTTATGCAAGTGTAGCACATCAAGGAGAAGAATGTCACATAGAAGGAATTCAAGAAACATTTTTAAAATAATTACTTAACCAAGAGATACTATGACAAAAAGATGAAAGAGTTCTTTGAAATTAAATTGGGCAGAATGATTATAGATGAATATGAAAGGATATTTCTAGAGTTGTTGAAGTATGTCCCTTTCATAAAGGATGAGACAGTCAAGATCCAGAGATATCTGAATGGGCTGCCATCTTTTATCGGTGACAAAATCCAGTATGATGATCCTAAAACTATGGAAGAAACCATAAGGAAGGAAAAATGTCTATATGATCAGCATAGGGGAAATCCTACTTTCCAAAGAGCTTGTGAAGAAAAGAGGAAGTTTAAGAAGGAGCAAAGGCATAAGGGGAGAAAGGCACCATTTTTTAGAAATATTCCTCAAGGACAACCAGTTTTGAGGGAGCTCGGGATGGTTGAAGTAGGTGGGCAAAGGCCAAGGCAGACACCTATGCAATGTTGGGGCTGTAATGGAGATCATAAGTATATATATTTCCCTCACCAAAAGTCCAAGGTGAGAGTTGTTCACAATGTTCAACAAGAATAAATAGTGGAGGACATGGGCATAAGAGTACCAAGGATCTATGCATCCCTGAACAACAAGATTAGTTTCAATCACACATGATTGAAGTCAAAGGTATGATCAATAACTATGCCTTTACTATTTTAATTGAATAAGGGGCTAGTCATAGCTATATAGATACTAAGGTAGTGGAAAGATTTCAATTACCAAGAATCAAACATGGGAAATCTTGGTCGGTGCAACTGGCTACAAGAGCCAAGAGAAAGGTTGTTGAGTTGGTTAAATCATGTCTAGTGGGCATGAATCGACTGAGTACCGAGGAAAATTTAAACATATTTCCTCCGGGATCATATGATTGCCTAATTGGTATGGATTGGTTGGACCAACACCATGCCATATTAGATTGTCATAACAAGGCATGCACTTGCTTGGATGAGGAAGGAAATTGGATATAAATCTAAGGAATTCCCAGGGAAGTTATTGTCCAAGAAATCTCATCAATGCAGCTGAATAAGTGTTACAAGAAGGGCTACCAAATATTTGCAGCCCATGTGGATGAAGCACCTAAGGATAAGGTGCCAAAATTGGAGGATCGCGAAGTCCTGAAATATTTTAAAGATGTGTTCAAGGAGATACCAGGGCCACCCCCAAAGAGAGGTATTGATTTCTCTATAAATTTGATTCATGGGGAAGCTCCAGTATCAATGACTCCCTACTAGATGAGCACACCAGAACTGAAAGAACTGCAAATGCAGCTTGAATAAATTTTAAAGAATGGGTACATATGCCAAAGTGTGTCACCTTGGGATCCCCGGTGTTATTTGTGAAGAATAAATATGGGACCCTGAGATTGTGCATTGACTCCAAGTAGTTAAATAAAGTAACTATAAAGAACAAGTATCCTCTACCAAGGATTGATGATCTCTTCGACCAGTTGAAGGATGCAATGGTATTTTCAAAGATAAATCTCAGGTCAGGATACCATCAAGTGAGGATTAAATATGAAGACATTAGCAAGACCACCTTTAGGACTAGGTATGGTCATTATGAGTTCACAGTGGTGCAATTTGGTTTATCAAATGCACTAGTTGTTTTCATGTACTTAATGAATGGTGTTTTCCGATAATATTTAGACAAGTTTGTCATTGTATTTTTGGACGACATCCGTGTATATTCCAAGACAGAGGAAGATCATGAGAAGTACTTGAGGATGGTGTTATAGGTGCTAAGACAACACCAACTATTTCCTAAGTTTACCAAGTGCTCTGAAGAGGGAATAGTAGTAGACCCTGAAAATATTGAGTCCATTAAAGGGTGGAAAACACCTAAGAATGTGATAGAATTTAGATCCTTCATGGGTCTATCTAGATACTACAGGAGATTCATTGTATGATTTTCGAGGATTTCTCACGCAATCACTTCCTTGCAAAGAAAAGGGGTAAAATTTTAATGGACAAAAGAATGTGAAAAGAGCTTCCAACAATTGAAGCAACTATTAACTAGTGCTCCAATTCTGAAGATTGCAGATCCGGATGAAGAATTCTTGGTTTGCAAAGACACATGCAAAGAAGGACTAAGTGGAGTCCTCAACTAGAATGGGTTTGTGATATGTTTTGAATCCAAGAAATTGAAAGAGCATGAAAGGCTCTACGCCACTCATGATTTGGAGTTGGAAACCATAGTACACCTTTTAAAGAAATGGAGACACTACCTCATGGGAAAGAGGTTTGAGCTGAGAACAAACCATAATGGTCTGAAATATTTGTTTGATCAGCCTACTTTAAATTCCAGGAAGAGAAGATGGTTGGAACTCCTCTGTGAATATGACTTTGATATCAAGCACATCAAATGGAAGGAGAACAAGGTGGTTGATGCACTCAACAGGAGAGTGCATGAACTACATGTTACAACCATCAACATGTATCAAACCAATATTAAAGACAGAATTTTGGAAGATGCAAAAGAAAATTTGTAGTACATGGAAATGGTAACAAAGTTACAACAAGGTAAGATGCTACAGAAAATAGAAGATTATAGATTGGAATTTGATGGAATACTCTTGTACAGGAACATAATTTATGTACCCAGTTATCACGAAATGAGGAGTATGATATTGAAAGAGATGCATAATATGCCTTATGTTGGGCACTCTGGATATCAAAAAACAGTGGCAATAGTGAAGAGCCATTACTATTGGCCATGCATGAAGAAATAAATTGCAGAATACATTGCCAAATGTATGGAGTGTCAAAGGATCAAATCTAAGCATAGACACCCAGATGGGTTGATACATCCATTAACCATTTCTGAGTGGAAGTGGGAAGTGGTGACAATGGATTTCATCACAGGATTACCCATAAAAAACAAGCAACATGATTCCATCATGGTGGTGGTGGATAAGATTATGAAGGTTGCCCATTTTATTCCATTGAATACTACTCACAAGGCATCTAATGTTTTTGATATTTATATGAGGGAAGTAGCACGATTACACGATATTCCCAAATAATTGTGTCTGAAAGAGACCCAAAATTTACCTCGAAGTTTTGGAGAGGATTATTCAAGGGTCTCGGAACAAGCCTGAAATTTAGCATATTTTATCATCTGAGTCTGATGGAAAAACATAAAGAGTAAATCAAGTGATAGAAGATATGTTAAGAATGTATGTGATGGACAAACCATCCATATGCGAAGACCACCTACACTTGGTAGATTTTTATTACAACAATGGGTACCAAGAATCACTGAAGATGGGCCAATTTGAGGCACTTTATGGTAGAAAGTGCAACACACCAATAAGTTGGGACAACCCAACTGATAGAGAAATAATTGGGACAGAGTTGCTCAGGGAAATGAAAGAGTAATTGTCAAATATTAAGCAAAATTTGAAGGTTGTCCAAGATAGGCAGAAAATCTATTCTGACAAAGACAAAACCCACAGAGAGTTTAAAGTGGGTGATCATGTTTTCTTGAAGGTGAAATCCAACAGAAGTTCCTTGAAGCTAGGAAACTGTTCCAAGTTGGCAACTAGATATTGCAGACTGTTTGAAATTCTAGAAAGGATTGGACCAGTAGCTTATATGCTTGCATTACCTACATGCATGACTATTCATAATGTATTTCATGTCTCGTTCCTCAAGAAATATATACCTGATGCTAATCATGTGATTGATTGGAATGTGATTCAGGTGGAGAAAAAAGATGCCTTACAAGTGCATCATGTGCGCATACTGGACCAGAAAAGAAAGCAACTCTGGAATCGAGCCATAAGGATTGTAAAGGTATACTGGACCCGATACGGTCCTGAGGATGCAACATGGGAGCATGAAGATGTTATGCGGGCAGAATACCCACATATTTTTGAAGATTTTGGAAATCTTGTTAATGTTGTGTAATTAAGTTGCATTAAGGACAGTGAAAAAATAGGGGGAGGGGATTGTAATACCCCAAGGATGAGCCCTAGTTGTAATTATGAATGTAAAATGTTTTGTAGGTTGGTGAGCCAAGTATTTATAAGTTGGTATGCTTATGTCTTGATTAGGTCGAGAGCCTAGATGTTAAAGGCCAAGAGCCTATTTTGTACATGTAAATATTCATATTATTAATATAACAACATCGTTTCCTGTAGACCAACCACAAAGAAAGAGTATGGGGGACTGAAATCCACTAGGTTGGGCAAGGGAGGAGGCTAAGAGTTGAGCCTAACAGCCTAAGCTTAAGATCCTAGTAGAATAATATATTGTTATTCTAAAAGTTATAAAGAGGATATTAATTTATCCTAAGTTCCTTTAAGGAGAGGAACGAGTTCCAAGTGGGGGGAAACGTGCTCTTGGAGAGCCACATGTCATAAAAAAGGAATCAAGATTTATTGGGGGGCATTCTCACCATTAGAACCATTCAAACCATTCTGAGAATTCATACCATTCTCATGATTATGACCATGATGGGAATCCATTACCCCGACTCACCGATGCACTGAGCAAGCATGCAGTGAGCTAGTCTTCCATTGTTGAATGCCAAAACCCCGAACCTCTACAACAAACCTGATTTGATACCCTTGTGGCACCTGTACCCTACAGGTTTCCTACACATTGTTCTTTTATTACCTTCCTCCATGTCCAATTGTTGTTTTTTCCATCACCATTCATGTGTGTGGAGGAGCAAAAGTGAAGAAGCAGGTTGTCAGGCCCGTGGATAGAAGAAGAAAATTGTTAGGCCTGTGAGCAACTCTCTCCAGGTGAGAGAATGTGTTGAGGAAGTGAGTTCTCCTAGAGGGATTCCAGTAGCAGCTATAGAGATCTGAGAATTCCTGATCTGGCTTGTTGTTGAAGCCCAAGGAAAGGGAGGTGTAGCAGTCGATGGATTGTTGGACAGTGAATGTGTACACTCCTAGGGTGGGACAAGCATATGGGGAATGAGATTCTGTGAGTTGTGTGCATAAGTGGCTCCTTGGAGAAAATCCTTCATGTTGTACTGTGCAACTTCCTGTTGTCCCTTCCTAGCCTAGGAATCCCTTGCCTAGTGGAGTTTATCCCCAGCTTAGGGGTGACCCATTGTTGTGAGTGATGAGCAGTGTGGTCTAAGGCTAGGAGGTTTTTGGAAGGTCCTCACACAGTCGATGTTCTTCTTGATCCAAATATAAGTACCAATTCTTTGTTCATTGTATGTTGTGTATTTGTACATGTGTTATAATTGATGAGTAATGCATGTATATATTGCATGTATGTGTTAATGTTTCTTCTGCANTTTCCTGTTAAGTTTATATGTGAATATTTCCGCAAAAGATGTTTAATCAGTGATGATGCCCGGCCTGTTGGTGGTTGGGGACATTACAGTTGGTATCAGAGAATTATTTGGAGTAGCATGGCTCATCCTGGGTGGCTAGGGATGTTACAACCAAGATCCAAATACATAGGAATAACTAAACTCTCAATCATGATATCTGATAAAATATGGACAAGAACAACAAGATGATGGAGAAGGATCACTATCCAACCCTTTAGTATTCACACCAATGGTACATATTTATAGTACAATGGGTGATTCCACATCATAGAGATATTTTATATAGATCCTAAAACCATGAATGATGACTAGGCTAGTGTTATAGTCCAAAAATGCCACATCTATGCATCCAAGACATTGGACCATCCATTTGTATACTTTTCCAAACATACTGTTGAGGTTTCATTCTAAAAAACCATTTTTTGGATAATGTACGCACCTTCTTTGTAACAACCAAATAATATGCAACATCACATTATTTGGTAAGCAATTTATTTCATAAACTGAGACAATAACTTCATAACATAATATTGATTTTCATAACAACAACTTCAGTAACTTAGATTTATCAATGAATAATCATTTCATGGCAGAATGAAACAAATACATAATTTAACAATTTACCTGGTTCTGATGCTATTTTTTGTCGCCTGGCTGCCTTGTTGTTGCCTTCCTGCCACCTGCTGCACAGACCAACACTGCCACAAACAAAAAATAACTGCCCAAACCTACTGTCCTCCCTGCCAACTAGGAAAACTACCTAGCTCCAAGATATCTATGGATATCCTGGCCCCCGTGCCCAAAACGTCCAGCAACTCGGTGCCTCCTGATCAAAAATGCCACAGCCAGAACTCTACTGCTCCCAGCAAATCTCACAGTCCTCCCACTCCATCCTCCATCCCATGCCCCTCACGAAAACCTCCCCCTTCCCTTCTTCCTCCTTCACCGACCCATGCCTTTACTCCCTTACCTGCCCTAGTAGGGTTGTTACATTTTTAGAGATTGTATATGATGTTGTGTTGTACTCTTAACCCCTTCCAAGTCATCTTTGCGAGTATATCTATGATCTAAGAGGCAACAGTAAGTGGAGGAGTTCTACATCAACCATAAGGATTCAAGGTGCACTTCTCAACCTTCTCTTCTCTCTTTCTCTTATCGCTTAGTCTAGATTTTTTGGGGGTAGATTAGAGATAAGTCAGTATTTTAAGGGAGGTATCACTCTGCCTATTCCTTAGACAAATTTTAGGGGGAATTTCCCCATAGAAAAATTGGAGACTCCACTAGGGATTCTCTCTAGGGTCTTAGTGGGAGATTTTGGTTTGATTTCATTTTCAGATTATTTTTTAGTTTTCTGAGTCAGGTCAAGTCTCTGGTCACCCTCCAGGTGCCTACCAGCTCCCCTTTCCTAGTTATCTATCCAAAATTATTATTTTTTTGAAAATTTGCAGAGGTGTACGCGCCATGTCCTCTGTATAGCATGCATGCATACGTGTTATGCATAGTATACATCCTATGTACATACACAAGATGCTCATACACAACATGTGTCTTTGTGTTTTGGAAGGTTTTTAAAAAAAAACACATTGTTTCCTGATAAGAATCTCTTTTCTTATTAGGTCTTCCTCAACTCCTGAGGGTGTCTGTTAAGGACTGTTTTTGGAAAGGTTAAAGGCTAAGATTATCTTTCTTTTTGTAAAGAATTTATGTTGTTTCTTTATTTGTTTTGTTTTTTTTCAAGGTTAAGGGTGAACTTATAAAAGTTATATCCTCCTACAGATTCCAGTCAATCCCTTCTTTCAAGCAGTGGATTAGAGTATGTGTTATTCTTGGGTTTGTCTTCTCTTTCCCTTGTTTGTACCTTGAAAAACAAAAACAAAAATCATTTTCTTGTTATTTTTTTTTCTTAGCATACGGAAATAAAAACAAATATTGTAGTTCATTAACTACATTTTCATTTTGTTATGCATTTTGTTTGGTATTTGTAGCATAGGTTGTTTATTACAAAAGAAATGAGTTCCATTTCCAAATTTCCTTCTATGTTGCTTTCTTGAAAGTTTAGTATTTTGCATTTGCATTGTGAAACGAAAATCACATTCTAGGAAAATATTTTCATTTTAGGATCTTGGACTACATTTTGAAAATTTTCCACTTACAAATTTTAAAAGCCTTTTTTTTCAGTTGTAGAACGTAGTTTTCTTTCTACACGATTGTTCTAAAATATTTTATTTCTTCTCTTTCATCTCTTGAAAACACCACCAGTTTCAGTTCCATGCCTTTTTGAGTAAATTAAGCCATTTAAAATCAACGATTAACAATAAAATCAAGTCGACTTTTTATTTGTAGGGTTCAATAAGTAGTCTAGGTTTTAGGGCCTTGAAACATTTGTGGAGAGGAAACTCTTCAAGGTTTCTTAAAAAAACATAAGCGTCTATGATAGGGAGTGTGAAAGTCTGGTTTCGTAAGAGTCATTCGGGACCCCCCTCTAACACATGGGTTAAAAATAAGGTCACGTGAGGAAAGGTAGAGGAGATAAACCCTCCAAAGTCGGACCAAATATAGTGGGGATCATATATTGAGGGTCGTTCTTGG
>SNQJ01S0003573.1:166583-224671 GCA_010110895.2 Picea sitchensis
GGTTGTATTCTAGACCATTTTTCTTTGGTACCTTTGAAAGGATTCAGACTTTGTTATCCTGCTAATTACAATTATCCCGACTGTCGACTTTATTTGCCTAGTGACTGACTACGAGTTGGAAACTTAGTTTCCTTTTTGTAGGGACTTACATAGGTGACTACGAGAGTATACCGTGATACCTAAGGAAGATGTTGGATCGGAATTTGTAGAGTATACCCAGAGAGTGTTTCCATGTTTGAGTTACACTTGCACCGGTAAGTTTCTCTAGTGTTGATTGGCATAACTGTTCCTCCTTCTAGTCAGTTGATTTCTTGATTTACCTTTGGGAACATTTTAGTGTGTTCTTTGTGTTTCGCGCTAGCTTAAACTTAGAGTGTAGGTTGATAATTTCACAAGGCAGAAGATCAATAGCTCCATCATTCACATAGGCTTCAGGGCCTACCGTTGGTTACTTTTGAGCCACCTCCTCCACCGCTAAGGCAAAGGATAGATCAAGAGGGTTCTTTTGAAGTAACCGGACCACCGGAAGTTGTGCTCGAGCCTGCTCCTAAAAAGGATACACTTGCATTAGAGGCATCCACCATTTCTGAGATCAAAGTTGAAGGTTTTAGGCCTACAAACCCTCTGATCATTAATTTATCAACACCACTTATTATTCAAATAGTCCCTCCTGAGGTGACTTCACCTGAACGTCATTTTGTTAGATGAGTGACGATGGAAGCGACTAGTGCTACCTCTTATGGGGGTCCTCATACTCCCATATTGGATATCATGGGAGGGGATTTTGGGCCCCCTCCTCCACCTCCACCTCCACCTATAAGGACTATGGCTATCCAGACACCTACAACTTTCGACAGTGGCACAGTCCCTTGACAACTATGACCATTGTTCCTTCTATTCAGAACGTATCTGGATCCCCCTTTTCATACAAGATGATGATTTTTTACTCTAGTTCGACCTTAACCTACTCTACTCTACATATTGTTGGTATAGGGGTAGGGAGTTCTAGTTCTCCCTTAAAAGGATCTTTCACGAGCACCACTCCCCTATTTAATGCTATCACTTACGATGAAGGCCATATCCCTCCTCCATCCCCTTCACTCAGAGGTTCTTTCTAGCAGTCATTCAGGCTTATCACTAGCTCCATCTTATTTAGTGGAGGGATTCATGGGCCTTATTCCTATATGAATCGGGTATGGACTATGCCTTTTTATTTGTTTGGTTAATTTGGAAGCAATGCTTTCTCATCGTTCTCTTTCTCCTCAGGGGGTAACCCCTCCTTTGGTCAACCCAAACCTATGCAAGGCTTTGTTCCTTCACAAGGGGTGATGACTAGAGATTTCTCCTCACAAGGTATTGGAAATCCTTGGCAAGGCTCTTTTCCTTCGCAAGGGAGTGATGATCGGGGGAAACCCCTCCCACACTCAGTGGAACCCTAAGAAGGGTTTAGTACCTATGTCAGGAGGTTAAGTTGGGGGCATCCCCAACAAAGGTCCTTGGAATACCTTGCAAGGAAAAATCCCTACACAAGGTATGCCATCCAACTACGTGAATATGTTGGTGATGAAAAATCAAGAACAAACTCCTTTTATTGTCCAAGGCCACCATGGTTTATACCAAAATCTTGGCCAACAAGAAAACTTTTCCTGGCAACCTGGTGCTAGTCAAAATCCAGGCCCCTCTTTTACTTTTAATCCACCACAACCTAGACTTCCTTTCTTGGAAACTCTTCATTTACTAGACTTGTTGAGGTTGTTGAATGATCCAATCTGACATGTTTAGCATTTCCCCCCCATGTCGACTAATTTTCCCTCGGACATCCCTAAGTTTGAAGGAAAGCCTGGCAAAGATCTAGGTGATCATGTTATGAAATTTCATTTATGGTGCTCATCCAACTTGTTGAAGGATGACTATGTTGATTTGCATTTATTTCAACACACTCTTATAGGGGGTGCTGCGAAATGGTATATCAAGATCAATTGTAACAACCCTGGTTAAATAGATGCTTAGGGATTATTAAGTAAAATTAATTAGATAATTGATTGTCCTAATATGGTTTTAGTTAAACAATGATTAGTATTAATAATATTAATTATTTATTTATTGATTGTCCTAATATGGTTTTAGTTAAACAAATTAATTAGTATTAATAATATTAATTATTTTACTAATTACACTAATTGTTTATAACTTTGATTGATTAATTAATTGATTAATTGATTACACATCACATTCAATGACATGGGTAATAAATTAAGGGCCTTAATAACTTTAATTTAACCTTATGAAACTTTACTGCATGATGAAGGATAAGATAATAAAGGAGGGATAAGATAATAAAGGAGGGGATAAGGTAATTAATGGAGGGGAGGAGAGTCGGTGAAGGGGGAGATATGACGGGGAAGAGTCCTACGGGAAAGGGGATTATTTTCTTTGGGAGGAAGAATTATTGGAGGGGAGAAGACTGTATGTCTGGTTTGCTTATTTTCTGGTGTTGGGAGTTTGGTTTTGGGATTTTTGAGAATCATTGCAGGGGGCACTGGGTTGCTGGGGGTTTTGGGCACGGGGGCCAGGATTCCTTTTGGTATCCTAGAGCTAGGGAGCCGAATAGGCTGCTCCTAGCTGGCTAGAAGGTTAGTCGGTTTGGGTAGGGTTTGGTCAGTGCATCAGGCTAGGAAAGGAAGCAGGGAAAGGACAACCAGATCAGCGGGAATTTGCATCAGAAGGAGGTATTTTAATTATGAATTTGCTGAGTTATTTTCATGCTGTGGATAAATTTTAATTTCTGCTGAATATTTATGCTTATATGATGGTGAATGAATTATTTATGCAATGAGAAAGGAATTATATGTTTAATTGTATGAATTTTTGGATTTAATTAAATTAGGTCTCTACATCAATAGCTCTAAGTATGCTTATTTTAATGGCCTGGATTTGGTTTTCTTAAACCATATACTTTTACGGGTGAGACACTATGTCGGCACCGAGTTGTTGGACAACTTCAAGAAAAAAAAAGTCGTCCATATCTCAAATCACATCCAAGAATGGCATCGCCGAAAGAGCTTGATCAAAGTGAAGGTCCCTCCCACATTTATGCTCGAGTAGTTATTAAAGTCCTTGGTGTCTTTTGTATCCAAAGACATCGCAACATCCAGATTTTTTTTTTGAAGAAGAGGCTATTATGAGAGCCCAACAACTGGAGTTGATTTACTTTCAATCTGATATGATGTATGAGATCCTCCCAGACGCACCACAATCGAATTTCGATAAGACCAAATAGAATTTTGGGCCTCATATCGATGGTATAGTAGACTCAACACAAAGTAAGCCCACAGATAAGTTGACTAACCAGTTACAACAGTTATGAATTCAACATACTGTGGCCATCAAAAATCCTAGTTTGGATGCCCCCAGAACCTTAACGTTGGATGTACACAGTGTGCACTCAATGACTCCCATGGGTAACTAGAAATCCAAGGGAAAGAGGAAATCTAAAGGAAAGAAGGTTAAGGGGGATATGAAGGCTATGAATAATGTTGGCAAGAATAAAAATGAAAAAGAGGAAGGTGAAGTTTCCATGTAAAATTTGCACGAACAATCACTTGACTCACCAATTCCCTTGGCTTGAGGAAGCCCAAAACTTATTCACACAACAACATCCTGTTGTGTTAACCAACCCTTTCCCACAAGAGAAAAATATGGCTCAATCTTCCTCATCCATGAATGCACCTAGGGGAAATCAGGGAGCCCCCACGCCTAATTCTAATAACGGAGCCATGAAAATTTATATTATGAGATCAAATGATCATCTGTAGATCAGAGCTCATGATTATGGAATGCCAAAATCTATTGACAAGGGAAAAGAAGCTTCCAACTCACCGCCTCCTCTTCAAATTAAGAATACTACAGGAGAAACTATGACTCGTATCCCTAAGGGAGCGTTTAAGAAGTCTTCTCACAACCCAAACGCAAAGTTTTCACAGAATTACTCCATCATGGAGGATCTGGCACAAACTCCTTGTGCAATGTATGATCTAGAATTCCTCCAGAGTTCCCCCTCATAGAGAAAAGAATTATTGTCTACCTTGGGAGCTATCGAGACTACTAACTCAGGAATGATTTTTTTTTACCCTACAGATTATAAACCTCGTCTTCCTCACCATGTCAATTTTCTGATAGCAGTGGTGTATTCCATGAAATCGTTGACACAGAACATTTTTTCGTACAGTGTTAGACGAGGGTGCCTTGACTTGCATGATGTTGTTGGCATGTTGGAAGGAAATTGGCTAGCCTGAGTTGTCTACGTCACCAACATTGCTAATTACATTTGACGACCGAAATTTTAGACCACATGGTATAATTACCTCCTTCCCCATGTAGTTGGAGAGTAAGATCATATGCATCGAGGTAGAAGTAGTCAATGCGCCTCTCGACTACAATATTTTATTATGGTCGAATTGGACTTATTCTGTGACAGCGATTGTATCCACCGATTTTTGGGTTTTAATTTTTCCTCATGAACATTGGATCATAATCGTTGATCAATTATCCTTCTCTCATATTGACCCTTCATCGGGGGCATCCATAGTCTCAATTATTGGTAACCTATATCCAGGTACTGTCAACTTAGGTGTCGAATTGTTTCCATATCTAATGGGAACTTTTGATTATCCACCACCTTCGAATGATGTCAATTTTGTTTCGACTATCCCCAATCAGCCAAAGGCTATGATATTTCAAGTCACTTCTTTCTAAACGAGTTTCTTTAATGACCCATGGAATTTACCTTCCCCATCAACTTTGATGGAAGGGGTAGGGAATCCTGGAATGGCTATGCCCTTATCCGTTGTTGAGGTTTCATACAACATTGCCCAACAAATATCATCCAACCCTGATCTTTCTCCCCCTTAAGAGTTAGATATCATTCTCAAGCCCATTTGGGCTCAATACTCTCTTACTACTCATGATCCTTTATACTTATTCTTTCCCTCTGATGAGGTGATTTTGGAAGCAATGACTGGGTTGGATAGACCTTCAAAATATCTCCACCATAGATCTTATTTTTTACCCGAGTTGAGGAAAAAAGAAGCAGGAGAATTCACTACGACCATGAATGGAGATGCCACTTGTTCTATTAACCCTCTTTCCATGCAAAAAATCTATGTTGAAGGAAACATGGAAAGTATAGCTGAAATTATTCCTATTGACATCTCTTGAACCTCTAGCGTTGTTGAAAATGTCTTCATCGAAGCAGATTGTTCCTCTGAGGAGATTCAAATCTATATTGAATTATTTAAATAGTTTTGTGACGTTTTTTCCTGGTCTTATGAGGAGATGCCAGGAATTGACCCACTTATAGTTGAACACAATATTACAACTTACTCTAATAACAAGCCTTTCTGGCAGAAGATTTGCCCAGTCAATCCTCACAAGGAAGTGGCCATAAAAGCAGAGGTAGAGAAACTCACTAAGGTTTGTTTCATCTATCCAGTGCACTTAATGGAATGGGTATCGAACCATGTTCCTCTCAAAAAAAAACAAGGTACGATTTTTGTGTATGTGGAGTTTCATGATTTATATAAATCTTTCCTGAAGGATAATTTTCCAACCCTATTCATTGATCAGATTGTTGATGAATGCGTGGGTTGTGAAGTCTTTTTTTTATGGAAGGTTTTTCCGGGTACAACCAGATTCAGATCAAACCTGAGGATCAACATAAAAAGACATTTATATGTCCTTGGGGTACATTCGCATACAGGAAAATGCATTTTGTCCTTAAGAATGTTGGAGCCAGTTTTCAACGAGCCATGTCATTTACCTTCCACGACCTTAAACATATATTTGAGGCATATCTTGATGATCTGGCATCATGTTCTCGTAAGATATCTGATTATCCCACCCACTTATGACTTGTCTTTAAGAGGTGTCGCTACTACTAGATTCACCTTAATCCAAATAAGTGTAGCTTTTCCATAAAATCAGGTCCTTTTTTAGGTTTTATTGTGTCAATTAAAGGGGTCATGGTTGATCCTCTGAAGGTTGAGGCAATAGTTCAATTTCCTCCCCCGTGCAAAATCCCCCAACTTCAAAGTCTACAGGGGAAAGCTAACTTTCTTCAACGTTTTTTTGCCAACTATGTCAAGATTAGTAAATGGTTTATGTGTCTCTTGAAGAAAGGGGTCCCATTCTGTTAGGATGAAGCAGCTCAACACTCTTTTAAAGAGTTAAAACATGCTCTAACGGCTTCCCCTCTGCTCAATCCTCTAGATTATGGCAAGGATTTCTTGTTGTATTTGGATGTCACAGAGTCTACTATTGGCATGGTATTGGTCCAAGAGGATGATGCTCTCAAAGAGAATGTTATATACTATCTTAGTTGAGGCTTGGTAGGAGCAGAACTAAACTACACCCATGTTGAGAAACTCACTTTATCAGTTATCCATGTTGTCCAACAGTTCCATCATTACATTCTACTCCACAAGACCACTGTCGTAGATGTTGTGAATCATTTTCAATATGTATTGACATGACGAGTTATCGATGGGAAAATTAGTCGATGGATAGTCATCCTTCAAGAATTTGAATTGGATTTTGTTTCAGCGAAATCTAAAAATTCTTTAGTCTTCGCTGAGCTAGTTTCGAAACTTCCAGTCGAAAGTGGTCACAATTTTCCTGAAGAGTCATTGATCAATGGGGATATTTTCCTTATTTCATATTCAAACCCTTGGTATGGATATATACTTTTGTATCTTCATAGTTTGAAGTTCCCTTCCTCTGGTTCTCATGATTAGCGTCGACGGATATGCCATCAAGCGTGGAACTATATTATAATTGATGATACCTTATATCGTCAAGGAGTTGATTTCATTCTCTATCATTGTTCCACTCATGAAGAGGTATAACTTGTGTTGAATGAATATAACACTGGAGCATGTGGTGGTCACTTATTTGGGTTGGAAATAGCCTAGAAAATTCTTCATGTTGGATACTTCTAGCCCTCATTGACCAAATATTGTGTAGAGATGGTCAAGAAGTGTCACGCATGCCATATATTCTCTCGAAAGATGCGAGCACACCCTACTTCCATGTTTCCAGTTATTTTTGTTGGTCCCTTCACTAAGTGGGGGATTGATTTCACTACATGCCAACCGGCTTCGGCTAGGGGGAAATGTTACATCATCGTGGCAGTAGACTAATTTTCTAAGTGGGTCGAGGCCATGTCGACATTTAAGACTGATGGAGAAATGGTTGTGCTTTTCATTTTTAACCAAATTGTAGCCAGGTTCGGTATTCCAAAGGAGATTGTCACAGACCATGGCATTCATTTCCAGAACAAGATGATGACTGAACTAACATCAAAATTGGGGTTTAAGAAAGAACATTTTTCACCCTACTATCCATAGGATAATGGTAAAGTGGATTCTATTAATAATTCTCTCAATACTATTCTCCAATGGACGATTAATTCGTCCAAGTCGAATTGGAATTTGATGTTGTACTCGACACTTTAGGCTTATGGAACCTCAGTCAAGACTGCTACCATCTTTTCTCCTTTCCAACTCATTTATGGGATAGAGGAAGTCTTTCCCATAGAGTTTCAAATTATCTCTCTTAAGTTGGCAGTGGAATTACTTCCAGACACTACTCCACTTGAAGAGCGTCTCCTATATCTTGAGTAGCTCGATGAGAAGCGTTGAGATGAAGCCTTGGCCAACGTGTCAAGTGTCAATATGATTGGTCTTTCCTCCCTAGAGTTTTCTCTAAAATAAATCTTATCTTGGTCTATGACCAAGATAAATATCCCTTGGGAGCAGGGAAATTCAAACCCATGTGGTTCGGACCATTCATTGTTAAGAAATTTTTAGAAAAGGGTTCCTATCAACTAGTTGATTTCGAGGGTAATTCTTTATCTGAGCCTATAAATGGGGTCTAACTTAAGAAGCATTACACTTAGGTCGGTCACCTCGGTGTGACTTCTTGTATATAATGCATAGTTTTATTTATACATTTTTTGTCTTTTTGTCTTGTGGACGTGTACTTTATTGTGTTTGTTTTCACTGTGGTAGATGTCAAGTGAATATGAGGTCTATGTTGGGTTCGTGTACGGTGCTAGCCGATACACTTGGAGGCTTGGTCTATAGCTTGGGTGATATTCACTCCCATTGGTCAGTTGGTGTATTCTGGAGGTATTTGTCTAGGCGAAGCAACCAATAATGTTGTCGAGTATAGTGTTGTAATAAAATTATTGTGTGATGCATTGTCACATGGTATTTCTTTCCTTCAGGTTTATCTAGATGCTCAATTGGCCATGTCTCAGTTAAATGAAGTGTATCGTGTCTACAATCCCACCCTTCACCAACGATTCCTTAGGGTACA
Source organism: Picea sitchensis (assembly GCA_010110895.2). NCBI lineage: Eukaryota > Viridiplantae > Streptophyta > Pinopsida > Pinales > Pinaceae > Picea > Picea sitchensis. Next base: position 174,960 of record SNQJ01S0003573.1, read on the forward strand.
TCTCTTAGAACATTATTTTGATTATATTACTTATATTCATATTCCTAGGAGATCTAATCAACTAACTAATACATTAGCTAATCATGTATTAGATTGGCATATTTCACATACATAAAACTAAAAGAACACACATACATACACATGTAAATACATTTGTACAAAAATGTTTTATCCATAAGGAATATATATATATATATATATTAATAATAATAATAATAATAATATGTCCAAAAAATAATGTCATAAGTAAAAAATGTGGGCCATAAAGCCTCAAATAGAGTCGATATACATCGTTGGGCTTAATCCCTCACTACATAAGAGAGGATTAAAAGCGTTCCCTTGACACATATAAGGTCTAGTAATAATTATGGTCTAGGCCTGTTGGCCCTAGTGTAATGAACCACGACGTTTGCAAGAAACTGGAACAACTAAACCCAAGTTCTGGGTACTACAACCACATGCAACTGCATGGCCGGGGGTAGGTCCTCAATCTCTACCATCGGTACAAGATGAGTGAGAGCAGTCATGTTACTCTCCACTCGTCTCAATACTCTCTCGGCCTCTTCGGCTGGTGGGCATGCTGTTGCTTTTGGTCTAGCATCCTCCCGAGGATGATGACTGTCAAATGGTCGTACTAGTCCCACATCTGTATATAACAGATTACTAAGTTAGTACTTTGATGTTACCATAAAAAGGATAATATTTAAAAACTAAAAATAAAATAACTTTAAAATATAAAAATGATGTGTACCTATCTCTCTGTGCTCCTCTCCACGGGGTACAGGCACATTAGGATCCCTCAGAAAATTGATCCCAGCGTAGGGGTAGTCTTTGATCGTAGGAATTTTGCCCACCAGTCAAAGAAATTTTCATTGAAGGCCTCCTGCACTCTCCCTACACCCTTTTGATGCAACAAATATTCCCATCTACATAATTCCAAAAACAAGAAAATATGTCCTCGTATTGTCTCTCATGAGCTAAGGATTGGCACTCTCTCAAAAATGAAAGCACACAACATGGTCCCAAACCCAAAATTCTTGTTTGTTCTTCTTCTGTGGTCAATCAATTGTTTCTTCATACTTGTGAGAATTGTGGTTCTCTAGTAAAATGCGGTGGCATGTAGGCACTGAACTTCATAATTCATATGTGCATGTGAAGCCTGATGTAGTGTTGTGGATCTCGTAATCCACCCAATAAAATACAGTACTATCCACAGGTTAAGTCTTTTGATCTTATGAATTGGCACCTAAGATCATAATTTCTTAGTTTCATGCTCGTAGTACATGCCAATATAATTCTTTATGTTGTGCAATCCTGGAGGAAAATTCCTCAAGTTAATCAGTTCCCCCCTCCTGGAGAGGCCATTCAAAAAATATATATCCTCAGTAGTCAGATTCAATGATTGGCCCTCTAGCATGAAGGCCTCTGTATCCGGGTTCCAGTACTCGATCAAATTATTGAGTAGCTTGGGTTATGCCCTCGTGAATGGGAAATGAAAGAAATTCCACATCCTACATTGCTTTAGCATGGTAATGGCCCATAGATCCTCTTCAACCAAGATGCCTAACTCCTCAAATTCTCTCTCTCGCCAATGAACATGCATCCTGTTGCATAAAAATTTTGAGGTTAGTCCCTTGTTTCAATTTTTTGAAAGATTTAAATATATGTGCATGGGTTATAGTTAATACAGATGCATATATATGCGTTATAAATTTTTCTCATCCCATTTATATATGCATGTTGAGCATGGATAGCTCACATACATGTAGACCTAATTTTTTCCTTAGGGCATGCACCCTATAAACAAATAAATACACAATAAATGATGAATTGAAATGATGGGAGAGGTCATGTGTACTTAGTTGGTTCAGGTTTGAATACGTTTCGTACATTGTATCTCCTTGAATTTATGTTTTAAGGAAAATGGATTTTTTACTTTTTGGTTATTTTCCAATTTGTGATGGTTAAAATGAGTTGTCTACCCCTATTTATAGACTTTTTTGGCTCCTTTTGCCCCAATTTGGTCCTTTTTTTTCCCCTATTCTTGGCTTAGTGGGTGCTCTGATTTCTCTTTGGGGGATCTTTGGGTCATTATTATGAACTTTTTCTTTTGGTTTGGTGTTTTTATGAGATGGGTTACACTCACATCATCCCATGGTGAAGTTGTATTTTTAGACACTTGCATATAGGTTAGGTTCTCGTCACCTTGGATCTTGCGTTTTGTTGACTTTTTCCACTTCGCCATAGGATCAATCCCATTGAATTACAACACAGAAATTTCCATGCTTCTTTAGAAGTGTCGTAATTAGGTGGTAGAGCCTCCCTCTACATGGATGACCTAGGTAGATCCTCTTCTGCATTTTGGCATCCATGTTGTGAGTTTTCCATATTCTTGGGAGTCCTTTTAGTCCCGCCATGACTGTGTGTTGAAGCCTCATTCTTCTTCATATTTTTATGGCCTATACCCAAGGGGATCCCTAAGAGCATGGTTTGTTGTCTTTCAAGATCGCTTAAACTTTGAAAGAAACATCTAATGAGAATTTTTGTATTATTTTCAAAATCGTTCGGATTACTTAAGAAAAGAATCCCCCCTAGAGTCTTCTTTAATCCCTTTTCAAACTCTCTAAAATTGAAAATATTGTCGAATGATCTTGTTACCCTTCACTCTCGTTAAGCTAAAATTTGAAGGCACATATATCCAGCGATATTTTATCCCTTTTTCTGTCTGGATGGCTACTTTTATGAAAAAGGTACGCCTTAGGAGCTTTGGTTTGCTAGGAGATTATTCTCAAGAGTAAGTTTAACCCTTTTTCGGGCCTGAGGGACTAAATTTGTGAAAAAAGGGCCATTCTTCCTAGTTTTGTTTTATCTCTTTTTCAAGCCTTGGATATTATCTACGAAAAAGTAAACCCCTTGGAGTCCATAGTTAATCTCTTTTCAGACTCCCTAAATATGAAAATATCATTGAGTGATATTTTTCCTTTCACACTCATTAATTGGTCTAGAAGGAATATCTATTTGGCATAATTTTAACCCTTTTTCTAGCCAATAGATTACCTGGGAAAAAGGTACACCTCAGGAGACATGTCTCACTTGGAGAGTTCTCCTAAGTTGTGTTTTATACTTTTTCGAGCTCAGGGGACTAAATTAAAAAAGGGTGGTGAGTCCATAGTTAATCTCTTTTCAGACTCCTTAAAATTGAAAAGACAGTTGAGTGATCTTGTCTCTGTCACACTCGTTAAAATGGTTTTGAAGAGACGTCCTTTCAATATAAGTTTAACCCTTTTGTGGACGACTGGACTAATTACGAAAAAGGAATACTCTGGCCTTAGTGACTAGAAGAGTTTTTTGGACATGATTTTATTCTTTTTCAAGCCATGGAGACTAATTTTACAAAAAATATCACTCTAGAGTCTTCTTTTAGTATCTTTTAGACTCTCTAAACATGAAAAACCACCTATATTACCTTCTTTGGGCTCATAAAACTTAACATTGAAGGAGTCTTGTTGTGTCATGTCGTAATCGCATCACATGTCTCATCCTTGTGTCTTTATCCTAATGTCAGATTCATGTTTCTATTACTCAAACTTTAGAGAATTCCCTAGGTGCAAGCCGTGTAGCCTTTTTTCCCTTGCGATCTCACACTTTGACCCATGGATTAATTTTCCCAAGTGTCCTTATCCTTCACATGTCTCCTTGCAATGAGCATCAGTATGTTCCATGCTCTTGGAACTATTTTTATTCCCGTGACTATCATCCCTCCTTTGTAATGTAGCATTCTTTTATTCTTTTTCAAGCCCATTAAAAATTTGAAAAAGACAAAAAAATACAAATATTCCAAAAAGAGGGGACGGGATATACATTCTCTTTTNTATTCATCCTTAGAAAAAGCACATCATTGTGTTTGTTCTACAAGAAGTGGGATCTAGTATGACCTTATGAAGTTATTCTCGTTACATAGAGTTATGTCCTCCTTCGTTTGGTTACTCTTCCAAACATATGGAGAGTTTTTGGTGCCTAATGTATCACATACTTATGTCAATAATATGTTGCTTGAGTCTCATCATTTTTTCGTTCTTTTTTCCAAGGGAAGTTTTTTCTAGCCTAAGTCAACCATTCTATAGTTGATATATTTACTTTCGTGAGTCGTCCATCACGAGTATCTAGTTAAGTTCAGATTCATAATCAATGAAGTTCGATACCTGTTTTCCAAGTTCTTCCAGTATTTCCATGACACTTTGTCGAAGACCTCAGGGTAGTGAATCCTTCACTCCTATTATACCCCTACCTAAGCTTTAAATATCTTGAATTTGTTGCTCGATATATGAAGTTATCATCTCCAGCCACAGGAATTGATGCTTCCTGGGGATGCATATCATATTGTATTTGTATCTCTTTAGATGGTTTTGAGATGTAGATCCGTTCTGTATCATTCAAGGCTACACTTTATATAGACATTCATATTTGTCTCGTATTCATTATTATTATATATGACATGGATCTACAGTGTACTTGATTGGAAGCCATGCTTAGTTTATCACGAGCATGGGTATTCCCTCCTAGGAGAGATTATCATTATTTTGCAAATGACATGCTCATGAACACTTATTTTGGGCTCACTCAACTTTGTTCTTTCCCATTGTGTAAATACATTGTAATGTATTTCAGCCATCAGTTGTTATTCTGACCTCACACATTTGGGGGCATTTGTTATAGTCCAAAAATTCCACATCTATGCATCCAAGACATTGGCCCATCCATTTGCTTACTTTTCCAAACATATTGTTGAGGTTTCCTTGTAAAAAATAATTTTTGGATAATGTATGCCCCCTGTTTCACTATTATCCTACATACACATGCATGTTTCATGCTATTTATCCCCACTTGCATATGCTTATTTCATGTTAAGTAGCTTGTGCTTACCTCCAAAAGTTGCAAAAAATATAAAATTCCATGGATTTTGGCAGATTTTATGGGCTATGGATGGTTTCCTAACCATTTTACCCCTTGAAGCCCATCCCCAAACTGAATAACCATATTTTTCTCATATAAAAAGAGGTCTTGGGGATTCATTTAGACATATGAACAAGAGAATAAGAAAATTTTGCCAAAATCCTTTCCCTCTCATTGCCCAAGTTTTGCATCTTGCTCTGAGTTTTAGCCTCGACTTTCCCCTCCACCCATTCCCCCTTTGAAATCATTCCTTCTTCCCTTGATGACATGTTGGTTGTGAGAATTCTATGTGGGATTGATGCACTTGGAGCCATGACAGAGGATCCTAGACTTGGTTCATAGAGCATTGTTTGCAAGCAAAGGTTATAACCTTTCATCTTGTATATGAATAAAAGAGATTATCTTTGTCCCAAAACCCTATTTCTACATGTTCTTGTATATTTTGATCATTTACATTTATATTTAGGCTTTTAAGTGATTTCTAGAGATTATATATGATGGTGTGTTGTATTCTTAACCCCTTGTAGGTCAGGTTTGGGAAGAGATATGTGATCTAAGAGGCAACATCAAGTGGAGGAGTTCTACAACAACCGTAAGGATTCAAGGCACGCTTCTCAACCTTCTCTTCTCTCTTTATCTTATCACTTAGTCTAGATTTTTGGGGGGCATATTAAAGATAAGTCAGTCTTTTAAGAGATTTATCACTCTTCCTATTCCTTAGAACCAATTTAAGGGGGTTTTCCCCATAGCAACTAGGAAATATTAACTAACTCATTAGTCACCACTTGATGATATATTACTAATATCCTAAATGAATAATACAAATATAGGTGACAATTAGAATTAGTGATTGGTAAGGTAAGCCATAGGATAACATCCCCCCCCTCAATCACAATTATGATCAATAATACCAACAATGAAACATAAACCGATATCATTTCCAATTCTTCATACTAAAACTCCTGAGATGAGCCTCAATGAAGAATTTCCTAAAAAAATACCAATATGGATGTTGAATGGTTCATTTGAAATGAAATGGAAGAGAGATGAGATATGGAAGTGAATAATTGCAATGTCTGAACATTCCCTGATTTCTTGACAATTCAATCATTTTCCAAGTATTTGAGCTAGAAGAATCTGATGTCTTATACTAATTGGTGAACATGTAGTACCACCACTCTAATATCAATGTATCACTGAAGTGCTCTCTGAATATGTGGTTTGGGATGACCATTAACCAATTGATACCATGTCTCTGATGGTTTTTGGATGACCACTAACCAATTTTGACACTTTTAGGTTTCCAAAAACATCCCAGTGTATCATGTGTATGATTGAATTTCAAGTCATTGAACCATAATTCTACCAAAGTCTTCCATCTACAGACTGCAGTTTCCCATTTCGAAAATTTCATGTCCATTTCGCATATTTGTTGTCAAAAATTTCGTCTTGAAAATCATCTTCAATACCATCATCAATTCCCCCCTTTGTCAACTGAAAGGAGATACCACGAGTGGTTTCATGAACCATTGTCATTTTATTTTTGAACTCCCCCCCTTAAGGTACATAAGACTTATATCATTTCACTCCCCCCTCTAGGCTTAAGAGAGTACCATACTTATTCCATTTGTATAAAACATAAAGTGGGAATGTGGAAACAACCACATTTTATCTCACCTCATGAGGGCCATGCTCAAAATCTACGCCATAAATTGACCACTTTGGACTTATATACCTTTATGTCAGGTACAAAAAAGGCTATGTGTTGCAAGATTTGGTTGTACTAGAGAGTTAATTCTTTGGTAAGACTGAAATAATCGATTGGTTGTTGATGACCACTACCAAGAATCGATCCACTCATAGTGAATATTCAATATTGCATGTTTCTTCAGTGCTGAACATATGTATGAAGAATGGTTATGCTTGCCACAATGCTAGAAAGGATGTATATCAAAACAACGATTCTCCATGTGACCAACTCGATCGCAATGTTGGAATTTCGCATTTCGATGTTGAACTGGAACAAGTGAAGGTGAATATTATTGAAGGAATCCAACACTTTGGAACTAGATTGGTTTGGAATAATTGGGAATATCAAAGGTTAATTCCTTGTCATATCCAAGTCATGTTCTATTCTTGTTGTAGCTAATTTCTTCCCAAGGTCTAATGATGGGCTTGGAAAGAGTATTATGAACCTGTTGCTTTGAAATCTGTGGAAGTGGATTTATTGTATGTTGTTGCATCATTGAAATATTTTCTTCACTAAATTCAAAAGAAACATTTTGAAATGTAGGTGAATTCTCAATATGTACAAACATGTGTTCAGTTACAGAAGTGAGGACTCATAACCTACTTTAACCTCACTTGAAGAAATATCTTGTTTATATAGCTCAACTCTAAACTAAAATATAGGAGAACAACCAATCACATAATCACATGGGTATGATAGGTGTCCTTTACATAGAAGCTAGGTGTTCTTATCCTAACAAACTAGAATAAAATAATTTATAAAATAACATTTAAACTAGAAAATACTTAGACTACAAAAGTTTAGGATTATGAGGCTAACAACATATGCTAATTTTATTATGACATTGATTGTAGGGATATCCTTTTTATTCCTCCCAAGCTTCTTTAGACATTCCTCTTTGATGAGTTTATTACATATAGGAACATCCTTGAAATAATATGTTTAGTTCTATCAAAAGTTCATCTTCTTTAGGTATGTATGTTTTATTAATGCTCAACCTTTCAGGGTAGGGTGGAACTTGTGGTGGAGTAGGTTGAGGTAAAAATGTATCTTCCATTTTAGGTTCTAGATATTTTATAGGCTTGGGGGTTAGAGGAAACTGTAGGGATTTTCCCAATCCAACGTTGATTTCTTGAACATCTGAGGAGTAGGTCTAATATGTGGTCTCATTATTATATACAGGATGAACCTACTTATTATTTGGATTGGGGGTAGATTGAGTAGGTAATTGAGGTTTTTTTTGGAGGAGTAATGTTTTGGGCATTGTTATTTGGTCGAGGAGGAGGAGGAGGAGGAATTAATGCTTGTTTTTTAAATTTTTGGGGGCTCCATCTTTGTGGACGAAGAGTCCAATGAGGACATTGAACTTGAGGTAAGTTATAAAATGGTTGATATGGAGAAGGAGTAGGTTGGCCTAGGTATTGTCGTTAATTTTTCAGAGCCCAAGGGGGTTTGTTAGGATGATACCAATGTTGAGAAGGAATTTTTTCATTGTGTCCACCAAAATGTTGAGGATTGTAACCCATACCTTTTTGGAATGGTCTTGGTGTTCCTGGTCATATTTGATTTATGAAGCATATTGACTTCACATTCTCCTCTTCTCCTTGGAATGTAGTCTTTAAAACTAGCAGAGAAGGAAATTTATCAGTTGTATGAGATTCTTCACAAATTGCACATACCTCTATAATGTTGAGTGGGAATTCATTCCTATAATTCATTTTGGTGCATTTAATGAAAAAGATAGTTGGTGCCCTTTATATTTCTTCATGTTTCTTTTTTATTTGCAAATTATTCATTTGCATAGCTAGTGGATGCAAAATGTTAGTATTCATATCTTCTAATAATCCTCCTATCTCATATTTTATAAGAATTGAAGGGTTAGAATATTTATCACCATTCCTTTACCATTTCTACCTTTCTTTCTGGAGGATCTGGAGTAGTTCTTGAAGATATGCTTAATGTCTCCATAATCCATCTTGAAGATATCTCAATTTGATAGGAGATGCAATGTTTTCATTAGTTACTCCAATACTCCTATTAGTAATACATTTTTTATTGAATATTAATCTAGAGTATAATTGTGGGATATCTTGTAGCTTGGTTGAAATATTTCCTCAAAGTATTCTAAGGATTCATCCGCCCCTTAGTTCATCTAGAAGATTTCATCTCTTGTATCCCTTCCTCTGTAATAGTCCATGTACTTGTTGTTGAAGGTGTTCTTAATTTGGTCCTAACTTTTAATAGTGTTTCCTTCCAAACTCATGAACCATCTCAACGTTGAGTCCTTTAGAGTAGAGGGAAATATCTTGATAATTTTCTCATCTGAGGTATAATCATAAATCGTACACACAAGTGAAAATTCAAACAAAAAGGTGTCAAGATATTATGAGATAAGTCCATGGAGGCGAGGTAGGGTAGAAGGGTTGTTTTTTTTCATTTTTGTTTCCCCATTGGATTCCTGAATAGGAAACTCAAATACCTCTACCTGATCTGCCTCATCATCCATTGTATGGTGAGATGGAGATTTTCCTTCCTCTAAGAGATTTGTAAAGTTCCTTTCTCCTTCTTCTGAGAAATCCTCAAAAGTTTTTTGTGATTCTGGAAAAATTGTTTCAAAACCAACCTATTGATGTTCTTGATTTTTTGTACCTATTTCTATGGTTGGGGATTTAGATAAAAAAAAATTGTGTTCTATCCCTAGGTCGATTCATTCATCTAGAAAATTTTGAAAACAAAGGAAATGAAACTGATGTGTAGTTTAGAATGTTATAATGTATATAATGTATGTATAATGGTAGAATGTGTGTATGAACAATAAAAAATAAATCAAAATGATGTGTAGTATTTAGAACCTCCCTGGAAATGGTGCAAAAAAGTGGTGGGACTTGGAATAGAAGTAAGAATGTTTCCCCTTCCTCAGATTGGTAGTTCAATTATCGACCTTGGGTTCATACAAAATTATGAGGTACCATGCAAAACATATGCAGAATACACTTGTTTTCTTCTTATGCACCTACTAAATGTTTATGCATCTGTCTATTGGTTGGGACTTGTGATATCCTAGGTCTCACTTTGAGCACTTGACAAGGGGAATAAATCACTTAAGCAAGAAACTATGACCAAAATAAATACAAAAAATGATGGAAATGAATGAGCAATATATAAGATCAAACATTATTGAAAATAAATTATCTAAGATGGAAATCATAGCATTGTTAATGAAAACATTGCATAAAGGAAATTAATCTTGGAAATAGAATTGATTTTTCTAAATGAAACTATTCTAACTACATAAATACTTTTCTTATATCTAGCTTCCTCACCCTCATGAAATACTATAGCCTGATATCATCACATTAACATTAAGGATCATCAATAATTAAGTGGAAATAATGCAAGAAAACCTTATCTAGGATGACCTACAGGAACTATAACAATGCTACATGAAAGTCTACAAGAAAATTAAGAAAAATTCAAACAACCTATTAACTCCTAAAATTAATTAAATGATCAAAACATGATATAAAGATATGGAAATGGAATTACAACCTGAAGAAACAATTTCAATTAGTTCCTATAAATCTATAATAACATCTACGAGAAGAAGAATTAAATTACAATCATGAATAGAATTGTTGTTGGCACATGAAACAAAGTTGCATTACAGTTATGAACAAAATTATGTGTCGGTATGTTAACTAATTAAAACAACTAAAATATGAAACTAAAACACAACAACATGAAAATAAAAATGCATAAGGGTCGTTAGGACCTACCCAAGCAGCACAAGGAACCTTAAAAACACTAATGAGATGAGAAACAAATAATTTTTATTGATTAATCACAACAAGTACATCACTGGATCATATCCCCAAGCATTCAAGGTCTCTAAACAAAATGGCGGGATACAATACTTCAATCTTCTATCAAAAACTTAACTTGGCAAGGCTATTCCTTGAGTTTTATTTATACTCCTAGAAATATTGACCCTATCCTCACATCAAGGAGGAATTGTGGGGATTTTCTCCCCAAAATTCCTTCATTCATAATGCTCATATTCATTGGTTGTACTTTGGATCCCTAAAGTATATTTTTGAATATAGTGGCTCTTTAATATCTTGACAATGAACTGGTGGTAGGTAGGGACAAGATCCCTTGTTTTTCTCCATGTGTTGGGACTTCCATCCTTATATGAGTAGTTTGACCTGTTGAGGTTAGGATACACATATAATTTTATCATGAAACTAAGAAAAAACATAAGCATTATTCATCATATCTTAAACTCAAAATTATTCATTAAATAATTTTCAAAACAACCACATTTTATATTAGGCATGGTCAGAAAGGTGAGTTCATAGGTACATAAGTAGTCAAAAAGTGTGGCTTTGATGGAATTCTTGATAAGCATTATAGAGGCCCATAAATTTTCATGGTGCAAGAATTTTTTCTCAAGAAGGGAGAATAAATACAGAGGAACGATTATAGAAATTGGCATGGAAAATTCCTTTGATTGAGTAAGACACTCCTTTTTTTTTATGTTTTGTTTAAAAAAAAATCCTTCCTTTATATGATGTGTTGAATCATGCATAATCAATCCTTGGATATCCCCCTTGGTTAACGAGAGGTCATCATCTTTATTTAGAGGAAGACATGGGTTGAAACAAGGTTTCCCCTTGTCCCCTCTACTCTACATCATCATGGTAGAATTGTTGAGCATAAAATTGGAAGTCGAAATAATATCTAGAGACCTTCCAAGGATCAAAAATACTTGGGGAGTAAATAAAATTAATCAATCCCTATTTGTAGAGGATACTTTTCTTTTGAATGGAGCTTCTTCTTTCATGGTTGAGAGATTAAAAAAAAAATTGTATTTTTTTACTAGCACCTCAGGTGGATAAATCAATAATGTAAAAAGTCAAGTCTTTGGCTAGAAGGTTATCCCTCAACTTCTTCATGGAATTTTCCACATTCTTATTTTCCCCTGTCAATAATCATGAACTTCATTTAAATATTTTGGGATGCTTGTCTTGTTGAGAAACCCTTCGGCACAATCATTTGTAATATCCAAAATTTTACTCTTGGAATTATTTGTAATTAAATACCTATATGCTTTGCATGCATACTTTATAACTTTTCTACATTAACTCCATGGGACAGATATACCATGGTACTGTGAATATTTAATTTTCTATTTTGTAGTTAATAAATAATAAATATCAAGATCATTTTAGCTTTAGAGAATATATGGGCTATGATATCGTAAGAGGGGAAAGGTGAGGGGGTCTAAGGGGGGTTTGTGTCTAAAACATATACCTTGTGAATCCTTGAACTCTTACCCATTTCAAATTTTAATTTCAAAGAAAAAAGGAGTTAAGAAGTGTAGAGGAAAAAAAATATTCAATATAAGCCACCACTCCTAAGATATAGCAAGTTGTCTCCCCTACATTCCTAGAACTAGGAAGAGAAATTGAGTTTAAATTATTTTACCACTATTCATGAGGAAATTTTGAATGGGGAGAGGGGGGCTATGGGAAAAAGGGAAGAAGGAGAGTTGTTATAGGTTATACAACAAAAATGAAGATCCAATCCCATGATAGACCAACCCAGCCATAAATGGAAGCTTGTAGACCTTGAGGAAAATCCAAGAAACCATAGACAAATTTGTTGAAGCTTGAGATAATATCCTGGACCTTGTATGCACACACTGAATAACACAAGAAGGACTAATTTCCAAGCTATTGTACAATAGAGAAGGAGGTTCTCTGATCTGAAAATGATATTTTAAATACTTGGTTGAGTTTTAAGCATGTGTTAAATTACCATTCAAAAACGTAAATGAGGAAGCGAACTTTGGAGGTCATTTATGGGAGCTACACTCAACCTTTTTTAGTGTTGTCAGTTGTGTTGGATTATTGAGGTTGAGAAGAAAACAAACAGACTATACTTCTGATGTAATTTTGACCTATACAAAATTGGCCAAATCTGAGGTGCCACATGGCACCCTTTGATTGGGCCACGTGTCACCCTATGATTGGACCATACAGTCCAGTCACCAACACAGCCAACTACCCAGTCAGCACTGCCATGTCACTTTAATACACTATCATACATGCCACGTGTCTCAGTCGGATGATGCCACATCATTTTCATACCAACCACGTGTCATGCTGCCACTAGTACCACTTCACGTACAGACTGCTTTCGTACAGTGCCATGTGTCAAAATCTGTATCATTCCAACTCAGCCTGAAAATGCCAAATATTCCTACCACATTGTTAGCACTGAGATCCACCCTCATATTGCAAGAGGATAATCCCAACACCCATCAAATAGGTTTGTAAATGTACATTAATGATAGAAGGTCAAATGGAAAAAACTCAACATAGCAATATTTCAACACAAAAAATATAGGCTAGTATGCATAAGCAAATGAGGTGTTGGTTAAACTCAATCAATGTTTTAAGGATAAATAAGAGTAGATGGAAGACTTGGTGAGAAAAATGAATATGTTTTCTATAATAATCAGGCCTTCTAGCAGCTAGGTGAAGAAAAACCCAGTCACAAGAACTTCTTGAACTAAATTTTAGAAAATGAAAAACATTTACAACAGTATTGTAATCAAACATCCATTATAACACAACTATAACATATCATAAAGATCATCCAATAATGAGATTTCATAGTAATACGAAGCAAGATAATTAAAAGAGGCTAACTTATATTAATCAAAATATCTCAGATCTCATACATAAACCACAGTACAACTTTATTTAGTCAAAATATTACAAAATAGGGAGCTCTGCTCAACCATTTGAACCTCAACATAACATTATTCTGATGTATTTATAATCAAAATAGTAAATAACAACTTGAGATGCAATCTGGCCTTTCTATCCTTGGATTCTCCACAAAATTATATTAATCTAACATCCGTACAAGTGGAACTAACAGACTGCTAGAAACATGGAGCTTGTTGGTAACAACTCTAACAAGATATAAATGACATGATCTGTTGTTGATTAGCACATCTCCTCCAGTTCCATGTGTCCTCCAAGCCTTTGTGTTGAGCTCCATATTCCACCTGTTGATCATTAGTTGCCTCAAATCATCAAATCTAAGAAGAGGCAGCGAATTCAAAACTATTGATTGTAACAGTCAGTTTGTAGCATCTTTTCGTAGCGCAACTGGTAGTAGATTCCATAGCGTCTACCTCTGTAAAATTATTTTGTGACTGATTTCATAGATCATTCGGTATCATATTTCGTAGCACCCACCTGTAAAATTATTCTACAGAAGATTTTCGTAGTGAACTGCCACTTTACGTCTGGCTAGGTGATTCTACAATGCTTTCAGTAGAGAATCTGTAGAATAGTCTATGTGGATGGTTCTGTAGTGCCAGGCGCTACAAAATACTCTGTGTTTTTCTGTTTCAAGCAATGAACCTCAAAAAATCCAAAAAGTCTTAGCAAATGGATAATGAGCATGTAGATGCCTTCAGTAGGTGAAATTATAACACTTCCCTCAAAACTTCAAGCTGCAAAAGATTATCATCATCAAAAATGGGTCTGCCATCCTTTCCATTTCATCTTCTCAATCTGGCACTTCTCCTTGTTGCAGGAGAAATTCCCTCTGTTGCAACAACATTTATTTCTATTGCAGGGGCACTTCTCTCTATTGCAACTTGGGCTAGAACATTTAGATTCCTTTGGGACTGTATGTTTCTGTTTTTCTGTTTTGGGACTGTATGTTTCTGTTTTTCTTGTACAAAGTCTAAAGTTGCCTATGGAGAGGTAAGAATATTCTTGTTGTAAACCTAGCCAGATCAAGGGTTTCATTATACATGTCCATGAGTTCACTCATCTTCCTCCTCTCAGTCAATCTTTCTCCTTTCAAACAGGCAACTTCCTTCCTTGCATCCCTGAGTTGTCTGATCAATCTCTTGAAGGTGGGATTATTAGGGGGAGTGTTGATATTTATGAATTCAATAGGCTTCTCAGTAGCTTCACTCTTACCTTTTTCTTTATTCTGAAGAGAAGATTTGGTCATGACCTCAATAGGCTTCCCAAGAGTGTCACCTTTACCCCTATATTTGTTTATGGCAGAAGCTTTGGTTATGACTTCTGTTTCAGCAACTTCCTTATGGGTTGATGATCTAGTGAAAGGCCTTCTAAATCTTGGCTCAGTTGCTGCAATAGGTGAAGGAAAATGCAACTTTCTCCCTTTTTTAGCTGTGGATTTAGCTGATGAGGGAACTTCCTCTAGTTCAAGTGAAGGTTGAGGTGAAATTTCCCTTTGTGGGGATTGATGGACTTGTTGATATTATAGTATCTATGGGAGTTATCAACCTCCATTGTGACCTTTGACAAGATTAGAATAGTCCGCAAGAAAGAAACTAATTGATTATAACCCTAGAAGAGATGTCAGCTAAAGGAGATAATTAATATGGATTAAATAGTACCCAGAGTGAGAAGTCGTCCCTAACAGTCTGGGAGAGGTAGTATAAATATAGGGCACCAATCTTCACTTTACACACAACTCTCAGAATCGCAAAGATACATTTGTGTGCATTGGAGTTGGGAAATCTTGTGTGCAAGTCCTGGAGAAGTTGTTGCCGCCTATTCTGAAGTCTATAGTTTCGGTCTTTCTGGGTTGGACTCTCTGATCAGATTTGGTTACTTATTACTTGGTGCATTAGCCTTGCTTGGCTATTGATTTTCTACCAGTATTCTTCTCTCTATCTAGGTCAAGGTGCTCGGGGGTGGCTTTGGCCTATGGTTGGGTGACAATAGTGATATTGTCTATGGTTAAACAAGCACATTCTAACAAGTTATGGGCCCACACCTCCTTCATTCAGTCTAACCGCTTGAAGGAAGCATAGCCATAAGGATACTAATCTCATTGAATAACTGCTCTAGGGTTTTTCTAGCAGGAGCAATTACCAAAGCACTTTCACTGGGGTTACTAGAAGGTGCAGTTGTAGAAACCCTAAAACCCTAATCCAACACCTTATGATGGAACATATCACTCAAGAAGAAGGTATTCAAGTGTTCCTTAGTCCAATGCATCTCTTGGCACTCCCAAAAGGCAGAAACATCAAGGTTGATATTTTGGGTCAAAGCTTGACCAGTCATCAGTAAACCAAAGTCGTGAATGAAAAGGCTAGTCCTCTACACTACTCAACACTCACAAGAATGCTTGAAGATGACATGTGCATAATTGACAGTGGAGATTCTAGGCATATGATGGGAGATCAAGCTAGACTCTCCAATCTAAATGAAAATAAGACATTGTACAAGGTAGAGCTTTGAGACAAAAGCATTTACCCATTCAAAGGATCTGGACAAGCCTCCGTCAAGTTGAAAACAAGTAACGATGTTCATTTGAGCAATGTCTTATATGTACCTGGTTTAGAAAAGAATCTTGCATCCATATCTTTCCTAGAATACAAAGGAAACAGAATATCTTTCATAGATGGAAAAGTGTTATCTTGGCATAAAGACTCCATCTTAGAGAATGATAGGGTTATTGGAACCCGTGAAGGAAATCTATACAAACTACTAGAACAAAATGATGAAGCTCTTTTACATGATGAAGTCAATCCCGATGAACTCTAGCATAGAAGGTACGCTCATATTAACTATCAAGCATTAACTTTTCTCAAAAACATGGTTGAAGGAATACTAGAATTACAGTCTACACATGAAGGAATTTGCAAAGGATTTTCTCTTGGAAAGAACATCAAGAAACCATTCCCAAGCTGCAACAATAGATCTAAGGAGACTCTAGATCTAATACATTCATATGTTTGCGGTCTAATGCTAGTCAAATCTCTAGGAGGTTCTCTTTACTACGTAATATTCATAGATGATTACTCAATAAATACTTGGTTATATCTCTTGAAGACAAAGGACGAAGTATTCAAAAAGTTTCAAGAATTAAAAGTAGATATAGATAACCTCACAAACAAGAAAATCAAGACCTTGAGAACAGATAATGGAGGAGAATACACATCCAATGAATTCATTGCCTTTTTCAAATCAACAGGGATTAGGAGGGAGCTGATTGTTCCTCATAATCCTCAACAAAATGGTGTAGTAGAAAGGAAGAATAGATCTATTGAAGAAACTGTGAAGGAATTACTAAACGATCAAGGTTTATCTATGTTTTTATGGGGAGAAGCAGCCATGACAGTAATATATGTTCAGAACAGAATTCTTCACAGCATATTGAAGAATATAAATCCAGAAGAAGCCTTCTCAAGAAAGAAACCTAATGTGGAAAACTTAAGAATCTTTGGATGCACTGTTTACTTTCACATTACCAAGGACAAAAGGAATAAATTATAACCCTCGGGAAAGAAGGGCATATTCGTGGGATATAGTGAATCATCCAAAGCCTATAAAATCTATATCATGAAACAACATAAGATTGAAATCAGCAGAGACGTGACCTTCAATGAAAAGATGGCTTTCAAGAAATCCATAGAAGAAACTATAGAATAAGAAGAGAATGAAGAGCCTATTGAAGAAGGCATGTGTCTTCCAGAAAATAAAAATGAAGAAAAAGAACAACTTGATCATCCGATGCAACCATGTGAGACCATTGATTCAGACACTGTACCCAAGAGCAAGAAATGACCATCTTGGCTTGAAGCCACCCTACAATAATCAGAAAGACTCAAGGCCCCAACTATGCAGCATGTATGAAAAAGCTTCTAGATGAAGAACCTACCATGTTTGAAGAGGCAGTTTAGAAGAAACAATGGAAAGAAGCCATGACAGAAGAACACTAATCCATCATAAAAAATGATGTATGGTAAATTGTGCCTAGACCTAAATAAAAATCAGTAGTAACTTCAAAATGGGTCTATAAGATAAAAAATGCAACAGATGGAAGCGTGGACAAATATAAAGCAAGGTTCGTAGCTAGAGGGTTCTCCCATAAGGAGGGAGAAGACTATGATGAAAACATTCGCTTATGTTTCCAGATGTACTTCCATTCGAGCTATCATGTCTCGTGTTGCTTCCATGGGATGGATTTTACATCAGATGGATGTAAAGACAAATTTCCTCAATGGAGCAATCGAAGAAGAAGTATACATTGAACAACCTCAAAGGCTTGAAGTACATTCTAGAGACACTCATGTTTGCAGAATAAAGAAATATTTATATGGACTCAAGCAAGATCCAAGAGCTTGGTATGACAAAATAGATAGCTACCTAATGAGACTTGGTTTCTCCAAAAGTCATGCAGATCCAAATCTTTACTACAAAGTCGTGAACAATTCACCTGTGATTCTACTACTATATGTCGACGATCTATTCCTAACAGGTGAAGAGTCGCTCATCATCCAGTGCAAAAAGGAACTAGCTTCTGAGTTTGATATGAAAGATATTGGTCTCATGCATTATTACTTGGGACTAGAAGTATGGCAGAAGCATGGTGAAGTATTCCTTGGATAAGGAAAGTATGAAATAAAGATTCTTTAGAAGTTTAGAATGATGGATTGCAAATCCATGGACACTCCTATGACCACAGATATAAGAAAAGTAAAAGATTCAGATTTTGATCCAGTAGATATGTCTCTATATCGACAATTGATTGGGTCATTGATGTATTTCGTAAATACTCGACCAGACATTTTATTTTTTGTGAACACACTAAGCCATTTCCAGGTGGAACCTAGACATTATCATTGGATAGCTGCAAAGAATGTTCTAAGATATATCCATGGGACACTAAACTATGGTTTAATATATACAACATCCAGTGATATACAACTTCATGGATTCACAGATTCATATTGGGCAAGAAGTGTAGAAGACAGAAGGAGTACTTCAGGGATGTGTTTCAGGTTGGGCTCTGCTATGATATCTTGGGGCAGCAGGAAATAGAATTTTGTCACACTTAGCACAATAGAAGCATAATATATCGCAGCATGTGAGGCATGAATAGAATAAATATGGTTGAGAAATCTAATTTCTGGATTATTTGATCAGGTTCCAAATTCAACCATAATACACTGTGACAATCAGAGTTGTATAAGGCTATCAAAACACCTAGTGTTTCATGAATGGTCAAAACACATTGATATCAAATACTAATTTATTCGAGATAAATTCCAGGAAGAATAAGTAAAGCTCCAGTATATCCCCATAGATGAGAATAAAGCAGATATCCTGACAAAGCCTCTGTCCATAATAAAGTCTGCATATTTTCGAGACAAATTGGGAATTGTGGAAATAACTCCCTTAGTTGAAAGGGAAGAGACTCTCCAAGTTGGGAGGGAGAAATGACATATCATTGATTTGAGAACAATCATTTTCAAGTTTGAAAAATGGTCCATCTTGGGTAGTTCCTTTCGAGTTCGAAAAGTGGTTTGAGATTTCTGACGAACAGGCATTTTCCAGTTCGGAAAATGGTCCAGATCGAACGATCATTTTCGTAATGAAAATGGTTCGATAGATTCTTGATGTACCATAAATAGTGATTCTGCTTGTGGCTAACATGGGGAATGGTATAGGAAAATATCTCTTCTTGACAGTCACTCTCAATAGTGGTCAAGATTATTGGGCTGCCTCGCTGGATAGTCATTCTTTCGAAGCTCACAGTTGTGAGCAGTTTCGAAGAATGGTCCATTTTGGAGGTTGGTGCAAGACAGTCATTTCTTTAGGAAATGGTCTGGACAGTCATTCCTTAGGGAAGATTCATTCTCTCCAGGTTTCACTTTGTTTAGTGTTGGAGGAATGGACCAAATAGGTGAATGGTCCAGGTTCAACAATCAGGGATAGGCATTCCCTAGGGCAGAGTCATTCTCTCCAGGTTGCACTTGGTTTAGTGTCGGAGGAATGGCCCAAATAGGGAATGGTCCAAGCTTAGAAACCAGGATAGTTACTCTTTCTTTCTTGAGAAGAATAGTCCAGATAGCCCATCATTGATGTTCTACTCTGAGGGCAGATGCTCTTCCAGATCTCACAGATGCGAGTGGAAGAATGGCCCAGTTGACTCAATTTATATCATAACATTGTTTTGTGCAGGTTGATATCAGTTGATATGATTACTATGAAGATTGTATGTCTCCAGACAGTAGAGGTATGCTACTGTGGTGGATATGTTCCACTATTTGTGACTGTGTGTCATGGATTGAGTAGTTGTGTACTAATATGGATAAACACATTTGTGTTATGTCATTTGACATTGTACCAAGTGTCATGGAGATTACCCAGTTGGATAATAATTATGGTGCTCGTGATTTAATTATCCTACATGGATATAATAATGCTACCAGTTGAATGGTTTGTTTGTGCTCAAGACCATTATCAATTATACCTCCCTAGCTAGGAGGGAGTGTTGATATTATGGTAGTTGCGGGAGGTATCAACCTCCATTGTGGCCTTTGAAAAGATTATAATATTCTAGAAGCAAGAAAAGAATTGATTATATCCCTAGAAGAGATGTCGGCTAAAGCAAATAATTAATATGGATTAATTAGTACCCAGAGTGAGAAGTCAACCTTGACAGTCTAGCAGAGGTAGTATAAATACAGGGCACCAGTATTCACTTTACACACAACTCTCATAATCGTAGAAATACACTTGTGTTCACTACAGTTGGGCAGTCTTGTGCACAAGTCCTGGAGAAGGTGTTGTCGCCTATTTTGAAGTCTATAGTTTCGGTCTTTCTAGGTTGGACTCTCTGATAAGATTTGGTTACTTCTTGCCTGGTGCATTAGCCTTTCTTGGCTATTGATTTGCTACCAAGATTCTTCTCCCTATCAAGGTCAAGGTACTCAGGGGTGGCTTCGGCCTATGGTTGGGTGACAATAGTGATATTGTTTATGGTTAAATGAGCACATTCTAACAGGACTTCCCTCTCTTCTTCTTCAATTTCTTGAGAACTTATTTGTTTTGGGAAATAGGTTTTCTCTTTCTCTTTTTGCTTGTTTCTTCTTGGGAAACACTACTAGCTGGCAAAGGGATCTTCACCCTGGATTGAGGGGTCGAGGATACATCTAGCTGCAGATTAGCAGAGACAATGAATTGTTCCCAAGTGAGGTTTCATTTCTTCAATTCTTCTACTACAATCATCCTGATCAACCCAGAGTGGAAAACACTAGTGTCCACAGCCTTGGACTTGGCTTGTACCTTATTAGCCATTTTTCCCATACTTCTAAACTAATAGAAAGGGATATTCATCAAATCCTTGTCTTTGAAGTGTAGAAAGAGCCTAATTTGATACTGGTATATCATTTTGAATCTACCCTCACATGTAAAATACCTCTGGATAAATTTTAACATTTTGTCAAAACCATCAACCAAGTGGCTCCTAGGCACTCCCTTGGACAAATTATCTTTCTTATGATCTAGCTTGAGGAAATCCTTAAAAAATGTCACATTGAGAGTCATAGATTTGAACCACCTTTCACCAGTGTTGGGTATCTCAATGGTTGCTGCAATAGTGGCCTCAGACACCTCCAACTCAAGGGTTCCTACTTTGGTCTTAGTGCCATCAAAGTTTAAAGAAAATTCCCTGGCTAATTCAAGGTGTCCCCTCTGCATGTTTTGAAAGAAAGATAAGCAACCAACCCTTTGGAAGACCTCCCTGATCAGAGGCCCAACATCAAATAGGTTCATTTCAAAAGGCTCAGTCCTGACTACATTCCCACCCTTGTGGGATTTCTTCTATTGAGGTGTATCCATTGATAGAAGCAGGATATCAATAGTGTAATGTTATGAGAGTTATAGGAAACCAAACAAAGACAAAAGTCTTTAAGTTTTTTGAAAGGTGTTCCTTGTTTGGTCTTTAAGGGCTTTCCTCCAATCGATTTCTAAACTAATAAGAGAATGGTTTGATGGCTTAAAATGGGGGAAAAAACTCTTCTGATAAATGATATGCAAGGAGTCTACACTGTCAAATTTTAAGCTAACATAAGGCCACCATACAGGGTCATCATCATTCCAAAGGCAAGGGCTCCTACACTCTTTACTACAAATAGACTTTGAGATAAAAATATAGAATGACACAGTGAATGAAGAGAGATAATGTTGGATCTGTGAGCATAGAAGATGGCACTGATTTGACACTGAAATTGAAAAGATGGAATAGGGGATCCATAGAACAGTTTTGCAGTGGTTTTTGTAGCGTGGCATAGACAACAACAACCAAGAGAATAAATGGCATAATATCTCTGATAGCAAATTGACTCAATTTCAGTGGAGGAAACTGACAGTATGAAGATGGATAAGAAGTCTGTGGAAAAAGAGGTAAAGGGTTGGTAGGTGTAATAAACCATAGTTGGCAGTGCCACGTGCTACGAAAAGATAAACAAATCCTTAATTGATCTTCAATAGAGATTGGATGGCTCAAGAGGTACCTAGAAGTTGGAGATTAATAATTGATGATATTCTGAAAGCACGAAGTTGTTTGCAACCACCCCAATCTCCAATTCTTCTTGGTTAGCTGGTCTATAGCATAATCTGCAATAGGATTTGAAATTTTGATAAACATTTAGAACTTATTAATGACCAAATCAAGATTATTCCTTTTGAAGACAAGGGTGTTGAAAACAATGAAAAGGTACGACATCAGCTTCTTAATAACAAATGATGGTAAAGAGTGAGAGTTTACAAAAGATGCACTATAAAAACAACTAGTGAGTTGGCAGTGTACTTGAAAAGGTTTGATTTGACTCCCTAAAAGATAAAGGGATAGAGTGGAGAGGTTCAAGAATATGAATGGATGGAGTGACCTGCCAAGCTTGTGGTGTCATGGGACTGATAGTGCTAGTTGTCAAATCAAGAGATGAGTCAAGGGTGTAAACCATAAAATGAACCAAAGGTATAAACCATAGGTGTGGGTCAAATATGTGATCCAATATCCAACATTTCATTTATTTAAGCTATCCTAAGAAAACCATAAGGAGAAAATAAAAAAACAAACTTAAAAAGACTAATGGATGAAAATTAAAACCTAAGGAGAAATTTTGACCTATGACAACTTCGTGTGATAACACACGTGTCAACCTCTGGTGCTGCCACGTGTCCCTGTTGATTTCATCATGACATCATGTTGATTTCACTGCCACATCATGTTGATGTACTTATGACATCATTAATACGACCTGTTGACTCTTGACTTTTTTATTTTTTTGAATATTTGGGAAAATGATCAGAACGTGATAAATTTTGCATATGGTGTCCATTTTCAGGAAAAAATATATTGCCAAAATCGGCATGATGAGCCCAACGCAATGGCACTAGTTTCATCCAATTCTGAGAACTTTTATTTTTAGGCCTTCCTGGATCCATTTGGATCATTCCTCCCCAGTAAGACCTTTTGGTCCTCCAAAAGGGTATTAACCAGTCATCAATTGTGGGATAGGCCTCCCCACTTGTCCTTTTTCTTTAAACTTTGTCATGTGCACCCGTCGCATCATAATCAATTTCATAATATCCATGACAACTGAAATATTATTGTTATCCATTTGAACTCGTTCACATCTTATTGAATCCACTACCATCCATGTAGAAAACAGTAGCAGTGATAATATCATAAATATCATTGCAAATGAACCAATATGTTTGATGTGCTTGCATGACATTAACTTATCTTGAAGCAAAGTATGATTGAATTCCCATCCTACAACCATCTCATGTTCATGCTTAATATAAATTTCTTTACTTGGCACAATTATAGGTGTACTTCTTGCATACGTTGCCTTCTTTAATTGTTCCATTATTAGAAGAGATTGATTTTCTTTTATGTGATGAGCATGTACAACATATTCATTTCCTTCTTTAGTTAAGTGATATTGATTATGTTCCCTGTAGAATATTTATTTGCAATCATATAAATAAGGGATACCTAAGACCATTCCACATGTTTCTAGTGTCACAACATCACATGTTACTTTATCCACATACTTAGATGTAATTGCAAACTTTATGATACACTATTTTTTTATGGTCAATTTGTGATCTTTTCTTATCCAATTTAGTGAATATGGTTTGTGATGTACTCAATTTTTAATCCCAATTTCTTAACCACTTCTTCTGAAATTAAGTTAGATTGAGATCCACTATCTATCAATGTATCGATCTTAGTATGTTTCATTATGAACCTTATATGAAACACTTTACTTCTTGAATCAAAATCATCACCAATTTTACCTGTCAAAACAACTGTTGTAATTTTCGACTCATCACCTGAATCATACCCCAAGTCTGTTGGTTGTATTGTTGTTGCAACTTTTTCCCTTCCTCTCCTCTCTTTGAACCACTTTGGTATCTTCTCTAGATGCAATTTCCACCAATGGTCATCATCATTCCCTTGTTTCTTTCAATGCTTATAAGAGATCTTCTCTTCCTTCACTATCGTTGAATTTGATTTCTTTCCATTCCCCTTTCTTTTGTATTCTTTCCTTCAAGACGATTCTCATGATACACCAACTCTTGTTTTCCCTGCTTCAATATACATTTCTTGAACAGAAACCTCATCAATATTAGTAGGTCCAAACATAAATACAGTGTTACAAATATGTGCAGGTAAAACTCCTATATTAGTATATACTTCATAAGAGTTTCTTGTGTATGTAATGGAATATTTAAAATTAATGTCATCTTACTAAATTCATCTGTGTATTCTTGCACCATTTGTACTTTTCTTATTCTAAAACTTTGCCATTCAATTAAATTCTTTTCCTTATAACTCAAAGAATAAAATTGCTTTCTAAGTGCAAAAACAAAATCTTGCCTTGATGGAAATACATTACCAACTTGTTAATTACCATGTTGCAACTTACTATGCTGCCAGATGAGCATTGTTCCTGCAAGACAAAGTGATGCAAATTTGATTTGGGTTGCCTCATATTTTATTTGTTGCACACTGCAATAAACTTCCATCTATCTTACCCAATTATCAAGACTCTCAGCATGGAATTCCCCATCATACATGGGCAAATTGAATTTTACATCAATTTTAAGTAATGGCATATAAGGCTTATGTTTATGAGAATGTTTTCTTGTGGTATAATTTGAACTTGTACTAGAAGAAGAAGAAGAATATGGAGATGAAGGAGGTGAAGGAGGAGTTTTAGGAGGGTCCTCTCCTTCTTCACTTTTGGATTTCTTTGAATATTCCCTTTGAACCGGTCTCTTTCGTTCCAAGTAATCATCATACAACACTTTTACCATCTCCGACATGGAAAAGAAATTCTTTTGAAACTCTCTTTCATTTTGAGAAAGTCCTTCTTCTGATGCCATCCTCTCACTTTGGGATGTCCTCTTTCTTGATCCAATCTCTGGATATCCTTGTACAATATCACCTTCACCATGACTTAGATTTTCCCTAGTAATCATGCAAACTCAAACAACCAATTGTCAACCTACTCTGATACCACTTGATCCGAAAATAATCTTTTAAAGACTTGGTTGAGTTTTAAGCATGTGTTAAATTACCATTCAAAAACTTAAATGAGGAAGGAGATCTTAATGAAAGAATTTTGCATCCATCATAAAGAATATAGAATATAAATTAAACATTAAGAACAAAAAACCATAATGCCAAGATTGTTAATGGAGTTCGGCAAGGTTTCCTATGTCTCTGGGCCTTTGTCTCAGTGGGGGAGGCTTTCTTATTATTCTTAAATAATTAAAATGTACATAATAATTACATAAAATGGATTACAAAATAGTCTATTTGTGTTACTTTCTACCTCAAGAATCCAACACAACTGACGGCACTGAAAAAGGTTGAGCGTAGCTCCTAGAAATGACCTCCAAAGTTCGCTTCCTCAATGGCTTCCCTGCATTAAAATGGCTTAGGCCTCATGAATTCTTCAAAATTATGCTAATATGAACCTCTCTGGACTGTCAAAAACCTATTATTTAATAAATCTTTATTTGGGGTTATCCTCCCAACTTCCCCCCAAGATTTGGCCTCAAAAAAGGCTCCAGTTCCTCAAAAATGGGCAAAAATCACAAAAAATCAGGCTGAAAAATCATAAAAATCCAAAAGTCCAAATCCAAAGTGTAAAACCCACTTTTTGGAAAATATTTGGTGAATCCATCAAGAATAGGGAACACGCCCCTTTTGGTTCGAGCTTCGGGTCATGTGAATGGCCCATGTGGTCGTGTGCTAACCCTTGCACCCTGCTCCTCTAGCATGGTCATATGGTGAGTGCCATGTGGCCCTGAGCTAGTGTAATACCTATACACCCCCCGAACTAGATCCTGGTATAGCTCTTGGTCAGTCGGGATAGACCCACACTGACCAGGGATTATCCCCAAACCCTCGGCACATATCACAACAAATGTTATTTGTGCCATTTGGTGGATAAGAAACACATATAAACCAGTTTTTCTAAAGACTTTGGCTATGTGGATGTTGGGTGTTTGATTCCCATGGAGTACCAAACAAATTTTTGACCTAGCCAACATTGGCCAAATCCAGGGTGCCACATGGCACCCTTTGATTGGGCCACATGTCACTCTATGATTGGACCATATAGTCCAAACACCAACACAGTCAGTTGCCCAGTCAACACTACCACGTCACTGTGATACATGCCACATGTCTCAGCCAGATGATACCATGTCACTACCGTACCGACCGCATGTCATGTTTCCACCGATGCAATTTCACGTATGGACTGCTTCCGTATAGTGCCACGTGTCAAAATCTGTACCATTCCAACTCAGCCTGAAAACACCAAATCTTCATGCCACATGTCAGCCTCTGGTACTACCACATGTCCCTGTTGATGTCATGCTAACATCACTGCCACATCATGCTGACGTACTGTTTATGTCAGCAGTACAGCCTGTTGACTATTGACTTTTTTTATTTTTTGGCCTGTTTGGAAAAACAATCAGAACGAATAACTTTCGCATATGATGTCCATTTTCGAAAAAAAATATATGGTCAGAATCAACACAATGATCTCGATGCAATGTCATTGGTTTTGTCCGATTCCGAGAACTTTGATTTTTAGGCCTTCCTGGATCCATTTGGATCATGCTCCTTGTGTTGTGTGGGGTAGGTATGTGGGTTCCTTAATGCGTTCTACTTTGTCGTCAAGAAACCAACAAAAAAAATCATTTGTTTGAATCTGAGTAAGCCTGAATTTTAGAGTTATCGCATATTTTCTTCACCCTAATGGTATCATAGCCCGGCTAGGCGGTGGAATTCATTATGGATTTCCTATAGCTGGGTGGAAATCGCTCACTCAGTTGGTTGTTGATCTACATGTTTTCAATAGATAATTTTATCTATGCTTATGCATTCAAATTATAAACTTGTTTAGTAATTAGAATGTTTATGCTCTATGTATAAATCTATATATATCTTCTCTGTCTATAATTTTGTATGTCTCTGCTTGGTGTGTGAAATTAGAAACATTGTAATGAAAATTTCTAAGCCAAGAATTCTTGTAAGTTTATGTCTAGAAGGTGTTGGGTGATCTTAGTGGCCCCTTTTTATTCTTTGTTAACAAAGTGTCGTTAAAACTATGCCCAAATACCATGGTGAGGAAACAGAGTCTAGAAAAACATCTATGAGGGAATTCTCTGAGTCGAACTTCCACAATCTGCATCCCATTTTAACTAAAAATAGGATATCATTGTCAATTAAGTTTGGAATATTTCACAAGTCCATAGTTTACAATGTCTGAATCAAACAACTACAAACAACAACAGAAAAACCTTAGACCAATAACCTTTATTTGGTGAATCCATGCATGCAATGTTTAATGACAAAGTTGTAAATTGAAGGCCATTTATCATTGTAGTGTAACTCATATTGGTTCTTGTCTCAACTTCAAAGTGTTAAGCCCTAATATTGGCTCATTACCCCTTTATTGGGGCATATTATATTAGTAATGTTATTTTATTTATGTCATCTTTAGGCCATTAGTTGTAATTATACCTCCTAGTCTCCTATATATACCAAGGAGACATTTTCATTTTGAATCATCTTGTACTTGAACATTTAAGTGGGGTAAAAGGAGGTTGCCCCCTCGAAGAGGATTATTATCTGAAATTATCTCTTTTTCAAGGCGTTGAGTACTTTTCCTGAGGTCTTTCTATGCTATATTGATGTTTGGTTCTTAACATATGGTATTAGAGCTCAAGGTATTGGGGTTTCGCTGCTACATCTGAGACACCGTGGAATTTTCGCAATAACTTTTTTTCTACAACATTTCATAAGGAACTACTTGGAGGATATTTATTAGACTGATCAAGGTACGTTGGGTTCAAAATTTAGCTCCTGAGGCCTTATAATTTCTGAGATACATCCTATACAACATAGGGTTCTGGAATCATCCTGAAATGAGTCATTGCAGAATTTTTGCTATAAAACATTTTCTATAACGTTTTAGACCCTGAAATCCAGATGGAATTTACAGAAATTAGTAAGGTATCCATGGTAAAAATTTCATCTTCTGGTTCATCTTAAATTTGTAGGTACACCTTGTGTGAGATAGGGTATCGGACTAGTCCTATTGACTAGTCTCAAGAAGGTGTTCCAGGTAAAACAATCATAACTTCTTGTTAGAGTATCAAAATTGAGTGGAACTGGTTTCATTGGATCATGGACAGTCTAGATTATTTTGGGTGCGAGTTTCAGAATTTGATATCAATCATTTTGTGCGGGGCATGCGATAAAAGTGAGATCTCATGGAAAGGCCAAAAATCAGCAAGTTGTGAGGAAGTTACCGTAAATTCCACTTGGCACATCCAATTTTGATCAGACCTGTGGCATTACAGAGAAGAAATATTAGAGAACTACCTAAAATAAATTTTCATACCCAGAAGGGCCGAAACTTGGGAGATAGAACAGAATAAATATTGTCTAGCAGAACCGCCTCAAAATCAAGATTCAAAAGTGATACTTGGCCAACATGCCACCAAAAAAGGGACCTTTTACACCAAATAAGCCTCCATAAAATCCTAATTGGACTCTTGATGAAGGTGAAGAAATGTTTAGGGACATAAATGAACTACAAAAGAAGATGGATTCAATGGAAGCTAAGTTGGATACTAAGATGGATTCAATGGAAGCTAAGACATTAGAAGTATTGAAAAATTTTGTAACAGAGAAGACACCCAAAAGTGAAAATGCATCCCATGAAATTCATGATGAGGACACATGGAAGGTGAATCAAGATAGGAGAAACGCCAACTTTGGTTTGAATACCAACCACGTTCCTAAGATTGATATGAGGAAGTTTGATGGCAAGGACCCAATCACATGGATACTTCAGATAGAGCAATTCCTTGATCTCCATAATGTGCCACATACACAAAAGGTACGAATTGCTTCTTTATATTTAGAACCTAATCAATTTGTTTGGTATCGATGGCTTTGTTCTCGCAAATCACTCGTCACTTGGACAATATTCACAGAAGAAATGATAGCACACTATGAGGATACAAGGAGCATTACCTTCTTTAGCCAATTGATAAATCTCAAGAAAAAGGGTTTTGTTACCGAGCACATTGAGAACTTCCAAAGATTGAATATAAAGGTAACCGATATTCTATATGAGCACTTGATTGATGTATTCATAGGAACTTTAAAGGATAAAATTCAACATGAGGTTCGCCTTTGGGAACCCAAATCATTGGAGAATGCATTTCAACATGAGGTTCACTTTTTAGAAACCCAAATCATTGGAGAATGCATTTATGTGGCAAGAAAAGTTGAAAGTAAAATATGGCTATGGCTATTTGGGAAGGACTCTATCCTAACATCTATAGAGAGAATAATGCTCCTTCTCCTAAAACACCTCAACCTACAATATTGACACCAACAATTGAGGAAAGAAAGCAAAAGGTTTATGTTTTAATTAATAGACAGCTAGTACAAAAGTATGGAATATGGTGGTGAGAAGAAATTATTCTACATAGATTGTGAAGATAAGAAGAAGAAGAACAAGAACCATCTCAAGATGAAAAACGAGAAGCAATTCTTCACTTAAAAGAGTTGACTCCCGTGATATCGTGTAATGAATTGGCCGGAATTAGCACCTCAAACCTCCTCAAGATCGAAGGATACATCAAAAGAAAAGGTAATAGTCCTAACTGACTCTGGCAAGATTTTAATTTATTTTACTATAAATTAGCCAAAGATCCAATTGCTTTGTATATCCAAATAATGAGTTTCAAGTAATGATTATGATGGAGGAACTATCAATGCCTGTGGAAAATGCAATAAGATCAATCTTACTATGGGGAATATATGTAATGAATAGGTCCAATGATTTCTATACCCATGGGTGGTGCAGATGTGGTAATTAGGAACTAATGGTTACAATCATTAGAACAATGGCTTTTAATTTTCTCAAGAACTCTTTCATGAAATTTTCATTGGAAGGAAAAGAAATTCGTTAAGAGGTACTGGGTAGGGAAGCTCGGTAAGGTAATAAGCTCCAATTCAAGTATGACAAAATTATTAGCAAGGCATCAAGGAATTATTGCACAACTATGCCCACTAGATGTCCAAACATCTAAGCGATTCCCTCAAGATCTCCAAAGGATCATTGATAAGCATTCCAAAGTATTTGAATATATTCCTCAAAGGTCTTCCACCCACTCAAATCATGATCATGAAATTCACCTAATTTTGGGGATTGTTCCTCCTAACATCTGCCATACAGATACCCTTACACAAAGAAGAGTGAAATTGAGCTTATTGGTTGAAGGTACGTTAGAGGTCGTGGGCATTATTAGATTCCATTGGCAAAGTTCTACTCAATTTAATGGTATTCAAGAAAGATAGCTCATATGCAAGATGTCCAGATTATATATTCAACAAGATCACTATTAAAGATTAAGTTTCTATTCATCATTGATGAAATTGTTAGATGAACTACATGGAGCAATCTATTTCACAAAATTGATCTTCGTTCAGGGTATCAACGCATCGTAATGAAGCGAAGAAGATATCCCATGCAAAAACATCATTCGAACTCCATGAAGGCCATTATGAATTTTGGTCATGCCTGCCTTTGGCCATAAAATGCACCTTCCACATTCCAAGAGTTGATGAATTTACTCTTCAAGCTCTTCCTTTGAAAATTTGTGTTAGTATTTTTGATGATATACTAATCTATAGAAAGTCTTGGGAGGATCATGTGCAACATGTTGACAAGGGGTGCTACAACTACTAAAGGAGCAATAACTATATGCCAAACCATCCAAATGTTTTGGAGTAAAGGAGGTAGAGTATTTGGCTCATATTGTATCTCATGAAGGTGTCAAGGCAGACCCTAACAAGATTAAGGCCATGATGGATTGGGTCGATTCCCAAAACATTAAAAAACATTAGAGGATTTTTGGGTTTGAGTTGTGTTACTACCGCAAGTTTGTTCAAACTATGGAAGAATAGGAAGCACCTTTAATCCACACTAACTAAGAAGGATGCATTTTCATGGGACTCCGTGAGAGGCAACTAAATCTTTGAACAAATTAAAGAGGTGATGTGTAAAGCTCCTGCCTTGACCACTCCACACTTCATTGAAACCTTTATCAGGAATGGTGGATATTCCTCGAGAAATGGAATTGGTGCTTGTCCTAATGCAAGAAGGAAGGCCCTCGGATTTTGAAATTCGACCACTCAAGGGAAGGGACTACACAACCCTTTTATGAGAAATAAATGATGGAAACATTACATGCATTGAAGAAATGATGCCCTACCTACTGTGTAGGCACTTCTGTCAAAACAGATCATGATAGTCTTAAATACTCTTTGAACAAAGATTGTTCTAAGAACAACAAAAATGGGTAACCAAGATATTAATAAGTGATTTTGAAATTGTCTATAAAAAGGGGAAGCAAAATGTTATGGTAGATGCACTCTCAAGAAAGGATGAAGATGTTGAGGTCTTTTCAGGATATCTCGATCATCCAACCCAATTGGATAATAGAAGCCAAGAGATGAATGAAAAAATGACTAAAAAGTGGACTCTCATTCCTAAAGGTTTTCGGTAAAAGAGGGGATTCCAATGCACGATATATCATATTGGAAAAATGATCTACTATGGTACAAAGATCATTATATATTTCTATGTAAGAACTCCCAACTTAAACAAAAAGGTACTATTGGAATTGCACACCTCTCTAGTAGGAGTGGGCACTGTGATTTTGAAAAAACCCAACATAGAATCAAGGATTTTTTTGGGATGCCTTAAAACTAATGTTCAAAGGTTTGTAAGTGAATGTGGTGGTTTTCCAACAAAATAAGGTGGAAACAATTACACCCTGTGTCTTTTATAAGAATTATCCATCCCAAGTCAACAATAGGAGGAGGTTTCCATAGATTTCATCGGGCTGTGGTTACCAAAGTCCTGAAGGAAAGAGTATCATCAAGGTGATTGTTGATAGATTGACTACATGCATGGACTTTGTGCACTCCCCCTCTCATCCTTCAAAGCTAGTACGCTTCCACCGTGATTCATGGAGACAGTTCAAAGGATACATGGTAGCCCAAAGATTATTGTAAGTGACGTAGATCCCATCTTCACCGACATTTTTGGACAGAATTATATTCTATTTGGTACTCAATTGGTCTTCATAGCTCATCCTATCATCCCCAATCCGATGGACAAAACCGAGATAGTGAACAAAATGTCTAGAAGGCTACCTCGCTGCTTTGTCTTTGATAAACACACATAATGGTTCAAACGGTTACCCTTGACTGCGGGTATAATGACACTTCCTTTCATACCGCAACAAAAATGACACCATTTATGGAACTTTGCAGGATACTCACCCTCCTTCCATCACTTCTTCTAAAATAAAATCTAAGGTTCAAGCAATGGAAGATCACATTTAGAATCAACAACAAATCTCCAAATCTTAAAGGACAACCCTAATTCATGAAATGTAATCGCATTGAACAACAAGCAGATCAACATCGTGAGGAAAGAAGTTTGAAGTAGGGATTGGGTGTTTTAAGACTACAAGCATACAAACAGATGTCCTTCAAACAAGCCAAGAAGGATAAAAAATTATTATCACCAAAGTAATTATGGACTCCTATAAGGTAAGCTGCAAAAGATCGGGTACTATGGCATACAAATTGGAGGATGCCCGTGATCTCTTCACCAGAGTACACCCAGCTTTCCATGTTCTACAAGCCAAAGAAGGTTATAGGTGACAAGATCCTACCAAAACTATATTGCTGCATCCTTGACGAGAAGGAAAAAATCATATTGAGCCCTCAAGCCATCATCGACACAAGAATTCACTACCGAGGAATAGATCCATTCGTGAGTGTCTCAGACAATAATGGAGGAAACTTCCACCAAGATTCCACTTGGGAAGACAGAGTCTTTATACAAAAGCATCTATAGTTACTCACATTGCGGACAACACTTGTCTCAAGGAGGGCATGTTAATCCCTAATATTGGCTTATTACCCCTTTATTGTAGTATATTATATTAGTAATGTTATTTTATTTGCGCTCCATTAGGCCATTAGTTGTACTTATACCTCCTAGTCTCCTAGTATATACCAAGGAGACATTTCATCTTGATTCATCTTGTACTTGAACATTTAAGTGGGGTAAAAGGAGGTTGCCCCCTCGAAGAGGCTTATTATCTGAAATTATCTCTTTTTCAAGGCGTTGAGTACTTTTCCTGAGGTTTTTCTATGCTATATTGACGTTTGGTTCTTAACACAAAGTTTGTTTTATATTGTTTCCTTGCATGAATCTGGCGATGTATACTATAATTACACAATCTCTTTTGATTTGGATAACTTTTGGGCCATTTCTCACCTGAGGCAATCGAATGACCTTGTGATCGAACCACACCCACATCATGATTTGGGTAACTTCACCTCTTTTGATCACCTAGTAAATATGGTACAAAATGAATGTCACTATGGTGGAGTGAGCCTTCTAATTGCAACTTGTAAGATGTTTTTAGAGTATTTCCATGATGACAATATTACTTTACATGGTCACAATTTTTCTCTATCTTATGACAAAAATATTCCTCGTCGGGTATTCATAATTTTGGACATTTCCTTTTAGTGTGGAAACTAGCTCTACAAAACGAAACCTATATGAATCTATGAATTTTTATTTTTTTTCTTTCCTTATCATTACCTAATTAAGGAAAACTTTAGGTCATTTTTTTATCTATTATTAGGAATGAACCACAATATCTATAATGTAGTTGTCATAATTTCATTAAAAGTGAGTGTGCCTACAATAGAAGATGCAACAAAACACATGGTGTGGAAGGTGATTGTTTCAATTTGACACCTAGGAAAATGACAATAGAAGAAAATATTTGACAATGTTATGACATTGTCAAATATATCCATACACCATAGTCTTCAAAGTGGAAAGTGAATACTTAGAACATGCTCTTATGAAAAAGAAATTAGAACTTGAAGGAACAATCATTCATCATGAATTGGACAAGATTAACCATGAGTGTTGTACAAGATTAACCATGTTTGTTTAAGAAACTGGAACTTTCAACCACTCATTTGGAAAGTACACATTATTGTTGTGCTATCAAACTTGTAAGCAATCTAATGTTCAAAATACCACAAAAAAATGTGATTTAGCAAAGAAACACTTTCAAATTAAACCATATGTACCATGTATCTTGAGTTATGATCTAAGTACCCAATCATCAAACTGAAATTACAATTCTAAGATTAATAATGGTGTTATGGAGTGTTTCTGGTACACATTCTAGAATTAAATGCTAGATTCTACTTTTATTTTTGTGTCATTATATGTATAAATGTTGAATCATAACCAAAGGAATGAGTTTTGTGAAAGAAAGTATTATCAATAGTGAAAGATACAACAATAAAGCATTGCATTCATCACACTTTAAGTGCTAGCATTAGGTGAATTTAGTCTTATGTTGTCCAGAGATTAACCACGGGTTTGTTAAACAAAATGAAGAGAGTGTGACAGTTTATTCATTGCTTTATTTAGCTGCTAAGAGTGTCCATAGTTCATAAAGGAACCATTACAGTCTTGTGTACTAGTAATTGTAATCATGTTTACTAATAAACAAAAAGGTATTCATCCAATTAATATTGCATTTAAAGTTACATGTTTTGCAGTCAAATTGATCAAGAATTTTATATGTTTAAGGGCATCTAAAATTAGTAGCATATTTCATATTGCTTTCATGTAGTCATTACAATCCCACAATGACTATTTTTATTTTTATTTTATAAATTAGGGTATGTTACATATGGTATCATACTGAACTTACAGTACTCGGGGCTGTATGGGCTCGAAATATGAATGATTTTTTTAGATTTTGGAAAAGATAACATTTTTTTTCTTTATTATATAACATTGTTTTCACAAAGAAAGAAAAAGAAAAGATACAAACATCATGGAAGATGCACCATGCATCCCAGAAACTGAAACTCATGAGAGGATAGAGAATCCTCCAGACATGGTAGAGACTATGAGAAGTGTGAAAGAAGATAATGAGAAGATTACAAAAACTCAAGAAGAAGAGAGGAAACTGAATGTTTTTTTATTGCAAATCTTGATTGAGATTTAGAAAAACATGCAGCAAGGACATATATCAAGTAACATAGGTAAAACTCCTTCAATAAAGAGGTCTCTTAGCATTAAAACTCAGACCATGGATGATTTTAGGGGCTAAATTTCGCTCATGGGCTAAATTTCCATGGTTTTTCCAAAAACAAGATTCTCTATTTTAAAAATGATTCGCCCAAATTCTATAGGATAAAATTATTTTACCTTAAAAATCGCCAAAATTTTATAAAAACTATATAAAATCCTTAGAAATTTGAATATTTTTACAAAAAAATCGGCAATCATTTATAGTTGACATATGAAGCAATAGTAAGATTCGCTAAGGTTTCTACATTTTAAAATAAATTTCCATCCTTAAAATCATCCCTAACTCAGACCTCCAGTGATGATATTGATACAACATCAAATTCTTCAATCCAAAATATGACTACTTGTAATGAATCCATTAGTAATGGATCAAAATCTTCTTCTAGGCACAAGAAGAAGAAAATTTTCAAATACTACTTATAGGGGGAGTTCCAAAAGATAAAAACACCCACCTGTAATGGTGAGGTGAAGTGTGGTGAAGAAGTTGAGGCATGTCTTCTTGGAATGATAAAGTATTTTCATGTACATGATTCCTTTGGAAACATGAAGGCTAGAGTGGTTATTTACAGCATGAACGACGGAGCATCCAACTGGTGGGATGATCTCCATAACATAAAGAAAATCAATGAAAAGAAAACCACTTGGAATCTCTTTAAAAATTATTTCCATCATAAATATTTATCAAAGAGGTTTTATGATGGAAAAATCAAGGAATTTCATGGAATAAAATTGGGTTAATCAACTATGGATTACTATGCTAGTAAATTTATAGAACATCTAAGGTATGTTCCATATATCAAAGATGAAAAAATGAAGATTCAATGTTTCCTTAGTGGATTTCCTCATTATTACAAAGATACGATTGAATTTGATGGTCCTAAGACTCTTGATGATACAATAAGAAAGGATAAGTATTGTTATTAACAAAAAAAGAATAAACCAAAATTCA
Source organism: Picea sitchensis (assembly GCA_010110895.2). Classification (NCBI taxonomy): domain Eukaryota; kingdom Viridiplantae; phylum Streptophyta; class Pinopsida; order Pinales; family Pinaceae; genus Picea; species Picea sitchensis. The sequence continues at coordinate 211,248 of SNQJ01S0003573.1, forward strand.
AGAAGATTTGGATGGAAAAGAAAAAAAAAATTGAGCATAGGAAGAAAGGATTTAAATCTCTGCAATATAAGAATCAATCAAGAAGTTTTAAATCAAACCATCCAGCATGAAGCAACTTCTAGAAAACATTTCCATCTCAGAGTGGAGCCAATCCATCAAATTCAGTATAAGGAAATCCAAGGGAGCCTTGGAAAAGGCCTGTCAAGTATTGGGGATGTGGAGAAGAGTATATGTTTATGAACTGTCCTTATAGGAAAGAAACTAAGAAGACTACATACACCATAAAAGAAGTTGCAAAAATGAATGACGTAGAAAATATTATTCCTAAAATTTATGTTGCATTAGAGGACCAATAAGCAAACCACCAAGCATAAGTGATGGAAGTTGATGATAAGATTGCTAAGAAAGTTATTTCTATTTTAATTGACCATGTATCTAGTCATATATATATTTCACCTTAGATTGTTGAGACATGTATTCTTTAGAAAATAAAGGACAAGAAATATTGATTAGTTCATTTGGTTATAAGAGTTAAGAGAAAGGTCAATGAATTGATAGAATATTTCCCAGTGGAAATGAATGGAATGTTCATGAGGGTGAATTCAAACATTTTACCTTTGGGTTTGTGTGATCCCTTAATTGGGCATGGATTGGCTGGCAACACATAAAGTAAAGTTGGAATGCTAGATTAAGACCTTTGAATGCAGAAACGATGAAGGGAATCCAATTTTAGTGAAAGGCACTATGAGAACCATCTATATCAAATATATTCCATCCTTACATATAAAAAGGAGTTTCATAAAAGGTGTAACATCTCCAATCCCAATTGAGGACCATTACGTGTAGAAAATTCATAAAAACTAAAAAATATATATTAACTAAAATTCCTATAGCTTCCAGCTATAAATTACAACATGATTTAACTATTGTATGATACCATTAAATTGATGCATCTACAACATGATAAAATCACACATGAATGCAACTAATAATTCGTTACAACAACATATAAATCATTTTTATACACAGAGTGAATGCACATCCATTAAAACTCATTAAGAAACACAACAACAAGATAAAACATTTATCTTTTAATTTTGTTTTGTGACCAAATGCTTGAGACAAATGTACCACCCAACCATACACTTGTTGTTCCAAATATCAATAGAAAGTCACCCCTGAGCTAAGTCTAGTAATCCACAAAAGAGGGTGTTGCCTCATTGTCCACTCACAACTCAGAAATCTGACAAACCACTAGTATTCTTGTACTGATATCTCGATTTTACACCAACTCTCTTCCTCTCGACCTACCCAACCCAAGGAATGTACCCCTTCACTGATATTAGTCCCTTGGGAATCCCATTCATTTATCAAGGTCTCTCTAGCATAGGTAACTAGGAATATATCTGTTGGTAACTCAAGGGAACTCACCACTAGGAAAACTACCAGCAACAAGAGAAAACACTTGTCGTTGTAGTGAAACTCACACAAGAGTTAACTCTTGAGGCCTAACAACCTATATCTTTAGTAATCTACTTCAAATGCAGTCCATATACACTCCAACATGCTCTAGAATTCACCCTCCATGGTTGTTACATTTCCAATCTCTCTTTTCTACTCTCTACTTGTTGTTCATGCCAAAAACTTAACTATCCAAAATTGTTGTAGCTTCCCTTACAAATTTCCTCTCATTTGGCTTGATTTCTTGACTCACACACTTCATCAAGATGATTGTACTCATCCCCAATGCTCCCAATAAATATGGGTTGTGACTTCTCACACCCACCCTCTTACATGCATTCAAGGATTGGCTTTAGGGACACTCAATAAAAAAATAGAGTTAATACATATTGATAATAAAATTCAATAATGTGGGCTGAATTAATATACATGGGTAATTTCCCATGGACCCCTCTCTTATATATTCTCCTAGACCCTCCCCTCTCTTTTGGATTAATTCATCCCCTATCTCGATTTATATCCCCTTAGCAACCGATATCACATTTTATTATCAAAACATAGAAATACAATTCACATATACATCACTTTGTCATAGCCACACATTATATCTACATTAAAAATTAACTTAAACTGGGTATTATAGTGGGGATGTCACATTGCCCCTCCTCTACAATTTTTCATTGTCCTCGGTGCAAACTATGTTGACATACATATATACACAAATTTACATCACAATGCTTAAAGAAATAAAATTATGCAATTTTACAACTCCAACAACAATTCCAACCATAATCTTATGTTCCCCTCAACCCACTCACCCAAGGAATGCACCATTCATTTATCAGGAATAACTCAAGGAATGTACCATTCATTTATCAGGGCTTACCCAAGGAATGTACCATTTTTTTATTGACGCAAAACCCCACCCTTTCCTGGGGTCCACTAACCTATCAGTCTAAGGATATCAAGTTTACAGGAGTTGAATTAGCTCTCTAGGTCCCTCTAAACCTCTTCTATTCAATTTACACAAGTATTTTCTGTTGATTTCGAGCCAAATTTGGCACTATGATAGGCTCTTTCCAGCTAGGCGCTTCCTCCATGTGACTTCAGTCTCAAAACCAGGGGCTTAATTGTTGTTTCCGCTTAATTTGGGACTTCAAGGCCTTCACACTCTGAGCATCTCAAAAGACACACCCCACAATCCTCCTGAACCAAAGCTTCACGGAGTATCAAAATTCCCTTTGGGATCGACGGATGGAGTGATGACATGTGGATGGTTCAGATCCCTTCAATATTTCGGGGCTTCGGGGATTCTCTCTTTGCCAAACCTTTACACTTCCCTAAACATTGTTGTAATGGGGTGGACCTCCACCCTCTATGTGTCCTATTTGAAATCAAAAGTTGACATTGTTTCTCCCTTCAGCCTTCGTTTTCCTCAATGCTATCCACTCCTCCTTTATTTCAAATTCTATGCCTATCAAACCCTTCTCCCGGCTGACACTGATCGCTTAGATCGACGGTCTAGATGGACTCCGGGACCCCAGGCCTCCAAGAGTATTAGGACTTTACAACTCTACCTTGGTTCCTTCGAAGTGCTCTAAAGCCAAAGTGTGGGATCGTGTGATGCATGTCCCCATGAGATCCAACAATTGTAAGTTTATTTGGGCCCTTGGGGCTTGAACTCCTTCACGCTTGTCTCCCATGTTGTTTTCCCCCATCTAACAGTCATCAACTCTTCAGGAAATCTCTCGCTAAATATCCACCATCGCTTCTTCAAACTCTTTCCTTAAAGGAATTCCTAGTCACTATCCTTCTTGAGATTAATTTCTTGACATATATATATATATATATATAATCTCTTTGTCTCCCCTTTGTGTTCTTCTTTTGAAATTAAAAACATTCGGACTTAGAAAAATTTATAAGTCTTTTCTTCTTGATGCTCAGATCACTATCTCTCCTGAGCTTGTTTCTCTAAGGGTTTAAAACCTTGAGTGCACTCCTTGCGTCCTTGTAACCTATGCAACAATTGATTGTTCTCCCCTTCATAATGAGTTTGATAACAACTCGTCCTGCGCACTCCTTGCATGACCCAGTGCTTCCTATGCACTACCACTATCAAAGATCCAATGTTAAACTTAACTCTGTCAACACACTCTTTGCAGACAAGATGCACTCTTTGCATGAGCTCTTAGAAGAGAAACAATTGAAACTTATTATAACTCCATAGATTCATGTATTTAACCATAAAATGTGTTCATAAGCATGAGAACAAGTATAAATAGAGAATTTAAATGAATAGAAATCCTACCATTCATTCAGATAAACATAGTAACAACAATGCCAAACATTTGGATTAAATATTCTTTGTTCTATTCATTCAAGTGATAATATACATAGGTACAGGCAGTCCTCCACTAATCCTTCAACAACTTATACAATGCTCTCTGGCTCTCAACAACAACAACTCTCTCTCTTTCTTAGAAATGACAACTATCACAAATCAGCAGTAGCCTTCCTTTGGCAAATGATACAAGAGGTGATTCATCGATCATTTCCCCCCAACAACCTAATTGTTATCCTATCAGGATTTATGAATCCACCTACTAAGGACTAAGAAGTTAATATAATTTAAAAAGAATATAAGGGTTGATGTGCAACCTTTGTACAATACATCCTTTACATTAAAGTGATACTAATCCAAGTGGATCTTTAGGGATGGCCTTATCCTCCAATTCATTAACTACATTTATTTTCATGAAATTCAAATTCAAAAAGGTGTGCTCCCCTTTGTAGAATACAAATCAGTTCCATATATGTGTTGGTTGATGTGTTGTCCTCCAACCTATCCTCCTCTTTTAATGTTGATGTAGATGCTCCTACATCATAATCCTCTGGAAAAACAATTCATGGACTCCTGTCCATGAGCTCCTGCACTATATTCTACTCATGCACTTCTGAACTCACTCTGTCCCAAATCTCTTAATTATGATATTCCCCTTGGCTTCATTCCATAGACCACCTGGAATGGAATTATTCTAGTGCTCCTATTTGGTGAGTCCTTGTATGCAAATTATTCTTATGGAATCATCTGAGCCCATTGACTATTATTCTCAATGACCAAACTCCTCAACAAATTCCCTAAACTTCTGCTCACCACCTCAATTTTCCCATCTGTCTGAGGATGATATGTTGAAATGAAGGACATATTTGTCCCCATATTCTTCAACAATGTTCTCCAAAAGTGTCCTACAAACTTTGTGTCTCTGTCTAAGACAATGCTCATGGCCAATCCATGTAGTCTCACAACTTCTTTGAAAAATAGATTTGTTATATGAGTAGCATCATTGTTTTTCTGGCATGGTATGAAATGTGCCATCTTTGAGAACTTGTCCACCACAAAAAATAAGGAATCATTCCCCCTCTAGATTCTTGGTAATCCCAATACAAATCCATGCTGATATCATCCCAAGGCCTATCTAGAATAGGAAATGGTGTATAAAGACCAGTATTTTGTTGCCTTCCTTTTGCATACAGGCAAATTCTACATTTGTTCACAAATTTCTTCACTTCAGATCTTATACCTGGCCAATAGTATGAGGAATTTAACTCTGCATATGTTTTTTCATGGCCAAAATGTCCTCCTAGACCTTTTTTATCACATACAGTTGTCAAGGGTAGCAAGTTTCCCAAGTTCGTGGCCTGTGCAAGAAGCGTCAAAGCATCGCACTTAGAGCGGTCTGATATGGACTCAAATCAAGCGAGCGAGCAAGATCAGTTTTCAACGGTGAATATCTACCAGAAACATTGTATCAATGACCATCAGGTGATCGAGATCATAGAGTTACATGAAGTATAGCGTCAGATAGAGTTATGAAATCGCGAGGCCCATCCTAGCCATTGATCCTGGGAAGGACACGTGTCACAAGATTAGAATTTCACTGACTCGTAGAATGGAGAAGTCAAAGGGTAGAGTCATGTGGACTCATGAAACAGAAAGTCACGAAATGATCTGGGTCGCTTATTTCAGAAAGACACCTGGTGCAATATCATCACGAAGAAAGTCGTTTCGAAAAATCTCAAGTGAGAAATATTGATAGCCGAGTTCCTGAAATGTCGATGGCCTGAGGTCCTGAAATGTTGATATTCATATGGGTCGTCAGATCAAAGGGGATTCATGGAGCCATCCAAGAGATCATGATTTCTCAACTCGTAGGTTTGAGCATGGAGCACAATGTGAGTTTGCAAAATGAAAAATTGTGACGTACCTGGGAGTTGGGCCCACGATCACAGCCCGCGGTCATATGGAAGTAGGGCCATAAAGAAAGGGAAAGAAACTATTGAGCAATGGGCGGATGAGATTGTTTGAGGAAATGATTGTGGCCTTCAAATCCAAATTAAATCTAACCATCGATCTAGATGGGCCGTTTCATAGGATCGAGCATCGAAATATTTGAAATCAAGGGGAGTGAAGACTCCCGAAATGCGAGGTCCTGAAATTTCATATGGGGAATGCATAAGATCATAACTCAAGGTCCCCCTATCAATGGATTTTCTTGCAAATCCCATACTAATTTGATATTACAGCTTGACAGAAGAAAATGCAGACGTTGAGCCTTGAATGCAATGACCAGATCAACGGCCACAGTTCATTGCAGGGATGCAACATGCCTGGGCGATAATTTTATTGAGAGGTCCCACAATGGAAACCATGGTATAGGGAATGTGCTATGTGGTGAAGCATAGTGCATTGCGGTCCCAAAATAATTTTGAACCTAAACCACCTTAGAGCGGCCCCGCAATCACATGTTTATATGGCATCCTATCTAAGAGCAACAAGTCGTCGCACCCCTGAGCATTAAAGTCTCATTCAATCTCCAAGGAAAAGAGGTGAATGGAAGGTGGGTTGGTGGTTGAAACCTTGTCTCACCCTATAAATGGAAGGCATGGAAGGCCCAACCATGGGGACTGATCATTAGCCCCTGGTACCCCTGCGAGAGAATTTCCCTGCAGACCCATGTTGAACCGAGATCGCATCTGACAAAAGAATGCAAGTGCAGATTGACAAAAGAAGGTGCAGATGCAAAGTTTTGAATGTAATAGCCAGGTCACATCTCTCATGGTGGTGAATTTTTCTAAGTATAAATACTCGATTTTGATATTTTGTTATGGTCGATGGTAGAGCAAAGCTCCCGTATTGTAAAGTTTTAATGAAGCTTCTGGTTCTCTGGTTATGTGTTATGATCTGATATTTTTTGTTTAATGACAGTCAGCTTTCTTACTCCCTCTTTTTTTCCTCTGACACTGAAAGAGTTCATGATTGAATGATTCACATGAATTATTGTGACTGTATTATGATGAATGTTCGATTATAGTGTTGTAATAATTCCTTTCAGTTTCTTTGAGATTTGAATTCAAGAAGATCTTGTGTTTAAGTTTTTCCTCTTTGGGATGATGGAAGACCTGATGTCTATGGAAAACCTCTACACTCTCCTCACCAAAGCATTCCCTCTACTCACCCTTACTCCAAATTACTGATTGAAGTTGATTCCAGACCTCAATTGCTTATGTATGCTAGTCCAGTTTTTTGAGTTAAAACGATATCATCTCGAGTTTGCGCCCATTTTTCCTCTTTAAAAACCAACCTATGACATAAAACTATGATGGGTACTAGGCTTACCTTCGACGCAATCCGGAGGTGACTTATAGTGCTAACATTTATGGTGTTGCTACCAGGGATGAATTAAAGATTTCCCCTAGGTAAAACGACAATGAACTTATGATTCTGAAGGTGCATCAGAAATAAAAACCTTTGATGATTTCCCTTTCACCTAGAGACTCCATTGTCTCAACTCCATTATTTCAGTGTGGCTTCTTCTGGCTACACCTGGTAGCCCTTGGGATAACACAATGATCAGATCTGGTTTTTTATGGTGAACAAAGGCCAGACATTCCTACTTCATATCATTCACCTGACGACTCCATGGTTAAAGGATAAACTGGTGACTCCACTGGTTTGAGATGAAAAAAATCTTGGCTCGGAGGTTTGATCCTTTTAATTTTTTTGTTGTTCCTATTTTTCCTAATGTTTTCCCTACTATGGATGAATGGGGTGATTATGTTTCCATATTTAGAGAATGTAAAGAGGACAACATCGGTCGACATCTCCATGAGTTTCATGAACTCATGCATCAGTGGGAGATACATCATGAGGATGTTTTAATGAATATGTTCATGTTCTCATTGGACAGGGATGCCCGTGAGTGGTATCAATCCTTGCCCCCTGCTAGCATCTCCTCCCTGGAATAGTTTCATGCAGCCTTTAATAAGCATTGTCAAAGGTATTATTCCTCTTAGTTAATCTGTCATAATTGTTGTGACGAATGTGAAGGCCATGATCAAGATATGGCTGTCTAATGAAGGCTATGAGGATAATGACCATGAGGAAGATGAAGATTCTTTGGGAAAAGTAATGGAGCTGGTAAAATCTCTCCCTACCAAACTAGAAAGTTTGGAATCTGAAGAAAGCGCAAAGGATTTTCCAGTCCTTAAGGAAGATGTTCTTGGCAGCTCTACTGAGGATGATAGTGAAGATTTCATAGTTGTAGAGGCCTTGCATTCTACTCCTGAGGTTCCTGTTGTCCTTAACTTTGATAATTATTTGAATGAAGAGAAGTAGAGTCCCACATCGCAGTTTTTTGACCAAAGGAGTAATCGGCCTGTATATGATATCTATGAATCAGATTCCAAGATGGATATGCAGGATTTCCAAGAGCATATAACAAAGCCTTATCATCTATTCGTTAAGGAAAAGAATTGTGAAGAAATCAACCATCCTAAGCAACATGATGAAGAACCAGAAGAACCAGAGGAGCAGCAGAAGGGGCAATTTATATCCTATCCAGAGCCTGTCAGTGAGCAACCATTATCTGGGAGCATTCAGACTACATCAACCTCTCACCCACCTGTGCTTTCCAAAGACATCCAACAATGTGTGACAAGTTGTGTAGTAGAGAAGGCTGCCTATTACCAATTTTCTGGAGTTTGTCGCTTGGCCTACAAGCCTGTGAAGGAATACATGGAGTTGTATTTACTTCATGTTTGGGAGCCACCCAGCTTTATCCTAACCTCGGCATTAGGAGGAAATATGAAGAATGTAATCGTTCTATTGTCACGGTTGCATTATCTATTATAAATCACGGACAGAGTGAAGGAGCTTCCAGTTAGGAAGTTACTTGAATGGCTATGGTGGAAATTTTCTTTCACCTAGAACTATGTAAAAATTAATTAGTTTAGGACTTTATATAAATAAGATCCTTGGAGCATGTGTATTTATTTCTTTTTTACTTATCGGCCTGTATTTTTCAGCAGGATGTTTTGAGCTCGACTCCATAGCCCAATGCTTAAGGCGACTAGAACTTCTTTTTCTTGGCATCTCGTAGGGAGCATGCCATCCCCTGTGGAGCCAAATGTTATCACATATAGTTTTCAAGGGCAGCAGGTTTCCCAAGTTCGTGGCTTGTGCAAGAAGAATCAAAGCACCACACTTAGAGTGGTTTGATATGGACTCAAATCAAGCGATCAAGCAAGATCAGTTTTCAACGGTAGAGATGCACCAGGAAGATCGGATCAATGACCATCGGTCGATTGGGATGATAGAGTTACACAAAGTATAGCGTCAGACAGATTTCTGAAATCACGAAGCCCATCCTAACCGTTGATTCTGGGAAGGACACATGGTGCAATATTAGCATTTCGCTAACTCACAAAATGGAGCAGTTAAAGGGTAGAGTCATGTGGACTCGTGAAACGCGAAGTCGCGAAATGATATAGGTTGTTTATTTTAGAAATACATGTGGCACAGGATCAGCATAGATAAAGTCGTTTCAGAAAATCTCAAGTGAGCAATGTTGATATCCGAGGTCTCAAAATGTCGATGGCTCGAGGTCCTGAAATGTCGATATTCATATGGGCTCTCCAATCAAAGGGGACGTGTGGCACCTGATATAAGAGATTTTGATTTCATGACTCATAGGTTTGAGCATGGAGCACAACATGAGTTCATGAAACTCGAAACGGCGATGCGCCTAGGAGTTGGGCCTACGATCACAACCCACAGTCATATGGAAGCAGGGCCATAAAGAAAGGGAAAGTGCCTGTCGAGAAACGAGCGATTGATATTGTTTGAGGAAATGATCATGGCCATCAAATCCAAAGTAAATCTGTCTGTCGATCTAGATAGGTCGTTTCATGGGATCAAGCATCGAAATATTTGAAATCAAGGGGAGTGAATCCTCCCAAAATGCAAGATTCTAAAGTTTCATATGGGGAATGTGTAAGTTCATAACCCAAGGTCCCCCTGTCAATGGATTTTCCTACAAATCCCATATTGATCTGATCTTGCATCTTGACAGAAGAAATTGCAGATGTTGAGCCTTGAATGTAGTGACCAGATCAGCGGCCACAGTTCATTGTGGGGACAAAACATGCCCGGGCAATAATTTTCTTGAGAGGTCCTACAATAGAAACCATGGTATAGGGAATGCACTATGTGGTGAAGCATAGTGGATTGCGGGCCCAATAGTATTTTGAACCTAAACCACCTCCAAGAAGCCCTGCAATCGCATGTTTATATGGAATCTTATCTGAGAGCAGCAAGTGGTCGCGCCCCTGAGCATTAAAGTCTCATTCAATATCCAAGGAAAAGAATTTAATGGAAGGTAGGTTGGTGGTTGAAACCTTGGCTCACTCTATAAATGGAAGGCATGGAAGGCTCGACCGTGGGGATTGAACCGTCAATCCCTGGTACCCCTGCGAGAAGATTTCCCTGCAGACCCATGTTGATCCGAGATCTAGTCTGACAGAAGAATACAAGTGTAAAATGACAGAAGAACATGCAGACACAAAGTTTTGAATGTAATAGTCATATCACATCTCTCATGGCAGCGAATTGTTCTGAGTATAAATACTCGGTTTTTATATTTTGTTATGGTCAATGGTAGAGAAAAGCTCCCGTATTGTAAAGTTTTAATGAAGCTTCGGGTTCTCTGGTTATGTGTTGTAATCTAAGATTTCTTGTTTAATGACAGACAACTTTCTTGCTCCCTCTTGTTTTCCTATGACACTAAAATAGTTCATGATTGACCGATTCACATGAATTATTGTGACTGTATTATGATGAATGTTTGATTATAGTGTTGTGATAATTCCTTTCAATTTCTTTGAGATTTGAATTCAAGAAGATCTTGTGTTTAATTTTTTCCTCTTTGGACTGCTGGAAGACCTGATGTCTGTGGCAGACCTCTACACCCTCCTCACCAAATTCTTCCCTCTACTCACCCTTACTCCAAATTACTGACTGAAGTTGATTCCATACCTCAATTTCTTATGGATGCGAGTCCAGTTTTCTGATTTAAAATGATATCATCTCAAGTCTGCGCCCATTTGGCCTCTTTAAAAACCAACCTATAACATAAAACTCTGATTGGTACTGGTCTTACCTTCAACGCAATCCGGAGGTGACTTCTAGTGCTAACAACCTCCACTATGCTTCTCTTTCAATAAATTGTCTCTCATTGAGCATCTTGGTATGCACAATTTTCTCCCTTTGAACAACAGTCCATCCTAAATCAAATATTACATCCACGAGCTCATGTCCCTTAGAAAAGGATTTGCACATGCTTCATAAGCTTCTTTGAAATCTTCATCTTCACCATACATTTCCTTAAGGTGTTCAAACCCTAAAGTTTCCACTTGAAATTCCTACATAATAAGGCATCTCCTACTCAAATAATCTACAACCTTATTTGCACTCCCACTGATTTTCTTGATGACAAAATTAAAATTTTGCATAAAATCTACCCACTCTGCATGCCTCTGATTCAACTTCTCCTGTCTGGTGATGAACGGTAGAGCTTGATTATCACTATACAAAACAAATTCTTTGGGAATAAGATAATGCCTCCACTTATTTAAGGCTTGAATCACTGCATAAAACCCTTTATCATATGTGGAGTATTTATTTTTGACATCATTCATCTTTTCATAGAAGAAAGTAACAGGCTTGTTGTCCTGGCTCAGGACTACTCCAATTTCTAATCCACTAGCATCACACTTTACCTAGAAGGTCTTCATAAAATCTAGTAAGACCAGAATTGGTTGTTATGTTATCTTAGCCTCCAATGCTCTAAGCCCTTTTTCATCTTCTTCTGTCCAATTGAAAGACTTATTCTCTTTCTTTATAATGTCCAATATGGGTGCACATATGCTACTAAAATTTCTGATAAATTTCATGTAGAAACTTGCTAAGCCATGGAAGCTTCTTACCTCAAATATACTCCTTGGATATGGCCAATCTCTGATTGCTTTCACCTTTTCTGGATCCATGTTCAACTTGTTTGAAGATATCACAAAACCCAAATATGTGAGTTATGTCTTCATAAAAGAACACTTCTTAAGATTTATCAACAACTTATCTTGTTGCAACCTCCTGATCACTAATGTTGAATTCCTTAAATGTTCTTCTTCAGATCTACTAAAGACTAGTATATCATCTAGATATACAATAACAAATTTACCTATGAATTCTTTGAGTACTTTATTCATCAATCTAATAAATGTGCTTGGGGAATTTGTTAATCCAAATGGCATAACAAGCCACTCATACAACCCTTCATTTTTATTGAATGTTGCTTTCCATTCATCTCCTTCTCTCATTCTTATCTGGTGATAACCACTTTTCAGATCTATCTTAGAAAAATAACTTGCTTCACTTAAGCAATCCATCAAATCATCCATTTTGGGTAAAGAAGATATGTACCTAATAGTGATATTTTTTATGGCTCTGGAATCTGTACACATTCTCCATCCTCCATCCTTCTTAGGACTGAATACAAGTTGTATTGCACATGGGCTTAAGATATTTCTGACTAAACCCTTTTTTAACAGATCTTTAACATTATTCTTGACCTCTTTATTCTCTTGAGGTATCAATCTATATGTTTCTTTGTTTGGAATACTTTCTCCTAGAATAATATCAATGTGATGAATGATGCTCCTAATGGGTGGAAATGAGTAAGGTAACTCATCCACCACTATATCAACAAATTTTTCCAGCAGTTCCTTAATTTCTCCAGGAAGATCATGTTGGAAGATTGGTTGGATGGAGGAGAAGTCCTCTTCATAACCCAAGAAACCTGGGATGATGATCATAAGAATTATAAAGAAGAAGATATCATTTGTGAAGAAGATTCAGATGAAGAAACCAACCTTGATTCCTTTTGGGGATACAAAGACAATGTAGAGAGTGAACAAGAAGATGAGAATCTTGAAAAGTTGAAGCATGTTGAAACTGAAAATAGCAAGCTTAGAAACACAAAAATAATACTAAAAGGTGAATTGAGTAGTTGTGAAGAAGAGAATTACAATCTTGAAAAGACTATTAATAGCTTGAAGGAACAATTAGAAGATTATGAGAAATTGAAAGCAGAATTGGATCACACAAAAGGGGAGCTACTATTGACTACAAAAAAGTTTAAGAAGTTAGAAAAAAGCACTGAAAAATTAGATGAGATCCTTAGCAGTCAAATATCTCCAAACGACAAGACAGGACTAGGATACAATGACAGTTTGAAGACAACAATACAAGAGAAGGAAGTTGAAAATGATGAAACCAACACTCCAAAACAAGTTGAACAACAAAATAGAAAACTAGAATTTAGAAGGAATGAGACATCAAGAAGATCCTCTCCCATTAGGTATGAAAGCGATCATTATGAAAGAAACTACAGAAGAATAGATAATGAACCCAAATGGACCACACCATAAAGAGGATCACTTACACCCAGGTATCACAATTTCTTTCCTGGACATTATTATACTTGTGGAAATTTTGGACACAAGGCAATCAATTGTAGAATCAATGAAAGGAATAACTATGCAAGCTACATGAATGGTGAAAATAGTAG
>SNQJ01S0003573.1:224681-242488 GCA_010110895.2 Picea sitchensis
CTCATATATTCTTGGGTGGAAGGAAGGGGCAAGGATGGAGAGTTAAAATCTCTCTTGATATTGGAGGATTGTATCTTCCTCTTGGAGGCTTATCCCTCCCTTTACATTTGGAAGTTGTAGTTACTTTTGGAAGTCATTACATCCCTTGAACAATAACTATTGATTATTTCCCATATATTGTGCATGGTGTATTGTGGTGTATTGGTGTAATTATTATACTATTGTTCATTTATCATTGGATATAGTTGAATGGTTTAAGTATAAGTTTAAAAAGGTTTTAAATTATACTTGATATTGATTCACCCCCCTCTCAATATCAACATATCATCCATAGTAGTTCTTGTAAGGATGACTCTAGTCTTTCTCACTACAACAAACTGCATGTCATGTTATTTCTTAACTTCATTCAAGAGATCCTTCCTACTCATGAGAAGTATGCTTGGGTTGTCTTCTTCCTTCAGATTCTTATCCTTTATTGGAAGCAAAATGTGTGTTCGTCCATTATTCTCAAGTGTATAAGTGTTTTTCCTCCCATCATGCATGAAATTTCTGTCAAACTACCATGGTATTCCCAGCAAAACATGACAAACATCCATGGGGATTACATCACATAAAATTTCATCTTTGTATCCTCCTATTTTAAATTCAACTTGGCACTGTTTACTCACCATTACCTGGTGTCCTTTATGCAACCATGAAACTTTATACAGATTTGGATGTGCATTAGTCTCCAGCTCTAGATTTTCCACCATCTCTGTGGACACGATTATCAATTCTCCCACTATCTATAATCACCTTGCAAACTCTATCCTTGGTCTTGCAAGAAGTCCTAAACAGATTGTTTCTTTGTACTGGTTCTTCCACCTCCTTCTTTGGTTTCAAGAGAATTTTCCTCATCATGAAGGATTTTCTATCTTCAGTTGCTTCTACTTCAACATTCCTCCTCTGTGCTTAAAAAATATGAGCTTATCCTCCTCCTTATTTATTCTTCTCGGGACATTCCAAAGACATATTCCATGTCTTTCCACAGGCATAGCATATTATCTCTCCTTCTATGTCTCTTCCTCTTCCTCAAGGAAAATAATTCCTTCCACCATATTTTCTTCCTTGGGAACTTCCTCCTCTATCTATATGGCTATGAAAATTTCCAGTCTCAGCTTTTGGATTCTGATCCTTGTCATGGAAAATTCCCTTACCCTGCTTGGGCTTCTTCCTCTGATTCTTTGGCTTTTCTTTCTGGCCAATTTCTGTTATTATTTCAGGGTATCCTGACAAGCATATTCAACAGTCCTCATAATCATCATGTTGATTTCATCTTGTATTTCATATCTTAGACCATTAATGTACCCGAAAACCTTTTCTTCATCACTTTCATGGTGACCAGCCTTGATGTTTAGCCTATAAAAATCTTATGTGTACTCTTTTACTATCAAACCCTTTTGTATCAAGTTATGTAGTATCCTGAATAGATTTATTTCATAGTCTTTGGGTATGAATTTAGCCTTTATCTTGGCTACCATTCTATCCTAGCTTTTAATTTTATGTTTTCCTTTACTTATTCTATCAGCCTACAGTTCATCCCACCATAGTGTTGCATGTCCTTTTAGCCTTGTGACAACATGTTTTACCTTCTTCTCATCATTGACCTCCTCATAGTCAAAGTATTTATCCATTGTTGTTATCCAGTTCAGCAACTCTTCCACATCCAAATTGCCTTCATACATTGGGATTTCCATTTTTGCTCTGGCTCCCATTTTTACAACAACTCTCAGCAAGTGTTCTTATGCAACATCTTCCCCTATAGCTCCTTCAACCTCATTTCTTCAATATCAGCCTCATTTATGTCACCTGCATATGATTCTCTTCTCTATGCAATTTCCATGGCATCTAGCCTTACACAGAATCTCTTCATTTGCTCCATTGTTGGATTCTCTACAGGTCTGTCCCTATATCTTCTTGGCAACATGGCACTAATATTTCTTCACACAGAGCTTAAATTATGGCTCTGATACCACTTGACGCATACCCACACCCTCACCTGAATCCACTAACCTCTCGGTCTAAGGATCTCAAGTTTATAGGAGATGAATTAGCTCTCTAGGTCCCTCTGAACCTCTTATATTCAATTTCCATAGCTCATTTACATTGTTTTTGGGCCAAATTTCACTCTCTGATAGGCTCTTTCTATCTAGTTGCTTCCTCCATGTGAGTCTAGGATCAAAACCAAGGATTTAACTGTTGTTTCCACATAAGACTTCATGGCCTTCGCACTCTGGGCATCTCAAAAGACACACCCTGCAATCCTCCCAAACCAAATCTTCAATGAGCATCAAAATCCCCTTTGGGATCGAAGACTGGAGTGATGACATGTGGATGATCCATATCCCTTTGGGATTACAGGACTTCGGGGGTTCTCCCATCACCATACCTTTACACTTCCCTGAACGTCAGTGTAACGGGGTGGACCTCTACCCTCCATGTGCCCTATTTGAAATCAACGGTTGACAGTGTTTCGTCCTTCAACCCTCGATTGCATCAATGATATCCACTCCTCCTTTCTTATGAATTCTCCTCCTATCGAACCCTTCTCCCAGCTGGCACCTATCACTTATATCGATGGCTTGGATGGACTCTGGGACCTCGAGCCTCCGAGAATATTAGGACTTCGCAACTCTACCTTGGTTCCTCCGAAGTGCTCTAACGCCAAAGTGTGGGATTGTGTTACATGTGTCTCCGCAATGTCCAACGAAGGTAAGTTTATTCAGTCCCTTGGGGATTGAACTCCTTCGTGTTTATCTCTCATGCAACTTTACCCGATATGACAGTCGTCAACTCTTCAAGCAATCTCTCGCTAGATCTCCATCGTCGCTTCTTCAAAATCTTTCCTTAAAGAAATTCCTGGTTGTTTTCCTTCCTGAGCTTANATTGTCTCCCCTCTGTGCACTTCTTTTAACTTAGAAATGTTCAGACTTAGAAAACTTTCTAAGTATTTTCTCCTCAATGTTGAGATCGCTATCTCTCTTGAGCTTGTTCCTCTAAGGGTTTAGAACCTTGAGCACACTCCTTGCGTCCTTGGAACCTCTGCAACAAGATTTTTATCCCCTTCACAAAGAGTTTGAGAACAACTCGGCCTGTGCACTCCTTGCATGGCTCAGTGTTTCCTATGCACTACTGCTATCAAAGATCCAATGTTATCCCTCCTGAGCTTCTCTGAGTTAAACTTAACTCTGTCAACACACTCCTTGCGGACAATATGCACTCCTTGCATGAGCTCTCAGAAGAGAAACAATTGAAACTTATTCTAACTTCACAGATTCATGTATTTATCCACAAAATGCATTCATAAGCACAAGAACAAGTATAAACAGAGAATTTAAATGAACATAAATCCTACCATTCATTCAGATAAACACAATAATAGAAACGCCAAACCTTTGGATTAAAGCTTCTCTGTTCTACTCATTCAAGTGATAATATACATAGGTACAAGCAGTCCTCCACTACTCCTTCAACAACTTATACAATTCTCTATGGCTCTCAACATAAACAACTCTCTCTCTCTCTCAGAAATGACAACTATCACAAATCAGCAACAACCTTCCTTTGGAAAATGATACAAGCATATATACAAGAGGTTATTCATCGAGCATTTCCCCCCAACAACCTAATTTCTATCCTATCAGGATTTATGAATCCACCTACTAAGGACTAAGAAGTTATTAGCATATACAAAGAAGATAAGGGTTGATGCACAGCCTCTGTACAATACAACCTTTACATTAAAGTGATATTGATGCAAGAGAATATTTAGGGATGGCCTTAGCCTCCAATTCAAATTCAAAAAGGTGTGCTCCCCTTTGTAGAATATAAATCAGCTCCATATATGTGTTGGTTGATGTGTTTTCCTCCATCCCGTCCTCCTCTTTTAATGTTGATGTAGATTCTCCTGCATCATTTATCAAGGCTAACCCAAAGAAAGTGTCATTATTTTATCAGGTCCCCCAACATTGGTTGGCTAGGACTCTGAGATGTGATTCTGGAACTGTAGTTGCTCAAAATGGAGTCTTGCATTATGTTTTCTTCAAAATTGATAAAAATTTACTGGTATTATTCCCATGTGTTTTCTTCATGATCCTATGTAGAATATTCAAGATTGTAGCAGGTCCATTGAACCTTTACCATCCCTATGGGTTTGTTCCTAATAACTTTGAACTTTCGGTCAAGGATGTGTATTGTCTCCACCCAAAAATCCCCTTTGTGCTCCACCTAGATCACAGTCCAATCAATTATGTGATTAGGGTTAGGCACAAATTTCTTTAATAATGATACATGAAATACATTATGCACTCTCATGGATGCATGCAATGCTAGCATGTATGAAATTGGCCCTATATTTTATAAGATTTCAAAACATCCACAATATCGTGTTGCAAACTTTGGGTAACTTTCTAATATTAGTGATCTTATTTTTCCTTCACTTTTAAGAACACGTGTTCTCCCACTTTTAAATACCTAAACACTCTATTATTATCTAGATAACCTTTTTGCATATCCTGTGCAGTATTTAAGTTATGCTTGACCTTTTCCATATACTCTTCCATTTCCTTCAACAAATATTGCCCAATAACATCTTTGTTTGCTGGAATATCACAACTCACTGGTGTGTTACACTTTTTTCCATACAATGCCTCAAATGGAATCATTTTTAATAAGGCTTGATACCCATTATTGTAATCTGTTAGCGTCGAAAGTCACTCCTGGATTGTAGCAGGGGCAGAGCCCGACGCCCATCAGTTTAATGTCACGTTTTGTTTATAAAGAGATGATCAAATGGAAGTAAAACTCAAAACAATATCATTTCAGCTCTGAAACTAGGCCAGGCGTGCATGGGCGAGTGAGGTCTTAGATAAACTCCAAACAGTGAGCTATAATGAGGGTGAATAGGGGGAAGACATGTATAAGGAGAGTATGAGGGTCTGTTATGAACATCAGGTTTCTAACAGACTGTGAGAGAAAGCATCCAAAGGCAATATCCTCTTACATCCAAATGCAGAAAACCAGAGAATACAATAATGTAATGATAAATCCTTTATCAAAACATAACTGCAACAATTCATGCAAATCAGTCGATCATGAACTCTCCGATTAAGATGAAAACATAGACGGATTAGGAAAACTGTTTGTCATAAA
Organism: Picea sitchensis; assembly: GCA_010110895.2. Classification (NCBI taxonomy): domain Eukaryota; kingdom Viridiplantae; phylum Streptophyta; class Pinopsida; order Pinales; family Pinaceae; genus Picea; species Picea sitchensis. Next base: position 229,872 of record SNQJ01S0003573.1, read on the forward strand.
ACAAGAAATCTCAAATACAGATGCACAACCAGGATTTTAGAATGGTTGTTAAAACTTTACAGTTGGGAGCTTTGCTCTACCATCAATCCTTCAAAAATACAAGAACTGGGCCTATATACCCAGGAAAATTCACCTCACAGAGGTGTGTCTAGTCACCCAAAGCTTGGTGTCCATTTATTCAAACTCGTACCAATGTCTATCTTTAAATGCCACCTTAACCAAGCATGGCTCCTGTAAGGAGGGTAGCTGAGACGTTAAGTTCTTGGCTAGCGTGTGTAAACTTCTCTGTTGAGTTAAGGACTTCGGCATGGTCTTTTTGAGAAAATCGATACACAGGACCTCTGTGAGCAAGAGGCTCGCCAAACCCTCCATTCCCCTCATTCAATGAACGAAAGGAGGTTTCAACCACCCAATCTTGTCCTCATTTACTTCAATACTAGAAACAGTATTAAGATTGGGTCCAATGACACCTGGAGATCGCGATGACCCTCATTGCAACTAAACTCGGTGCCTTTGGCCTCCTTCACGTAGCTCCTTCCTCTCCCCAAGTGATCATGGGTTGTGACCACATGCTTTTGGCGTTCACAAATATGAAAGGGGTATCAATACCCACAGAATGCTCCTTATGATCTCCCTACACCAAATCGGGAAATCGGACCTCGCACGATTGCGAGTCTTGGAATCACAAGTTCGGGTCTCACAAATCCCCAAAACCCGATGAATATTCCCCCACGCTTTCCTTTCTCCTGTCGGGAAATTCCCCTTCAGGAAATCGGCACTTACAAGGTTGTTATCCACTTACCTCACGGATCCCCGACTCCCAATCTCCGATGGTACCTCTCTCCACTCCTTATCTCCCTCCGGCTAAATCCGTTCTCATGTGACCTTCTAGTCCACGAGACCACGTGCTTTCCCTTGTTGGAGTTTTGGACTTCACGGGTTTTAAGTGTTTAGAACTTATGTTTTCAGGATCTCTGATCCTCCGATCCCCGATGCCACTTGACGTTGACTCCTACAAGGGTTGACCCTTCCGACACCTGTCCTCCACTACGATCCTTAACCCCGTCGGGAAATCATGTATCGGGATATCGTGATTCCCGTTGTCATGTGCACGGGACTTTCAATTCCCTGATCCCCGACCCTGCGGGATCTCTTGCCACGTGTCCCTGCTATTGGACGGCTCTGATCCTATCGGGAAATCGCGGATCACGATTCCTACATGCAAGATTTTCTTGCCTCTGGAAACTCCGATGCTCCAAACGCCGACTCTTCAGGATTTCTTGCCATGCTTCCTCGCTGATGGACGGTTCAAAGCTCCCGTCGGGATATCGTGGATCGCGATTCCAACATGCAAGAGTTCTATGTCTTCGAAAACCCCGATTCTCCGATGAACTGAACCCTGACTCTTCACTTGATGTCTGGCGCGTGTCCTGTTGAGATCAACGGCTAAGATTCCCCGTCGGAGTTTCAAGACTCAAAGGGTCTCAGTTCTCTCGATCTTTTAAACCCCGATGACTCTAATATCCTGATGACTCCTCCGGGACTCCTCCTCTGCTCGCCAGGACTTAAACTCTTCGCAACTTCCTGAGATCTAATGGCAGACGGGATTTCATCGATATTCTCTATGAGATCTTGACCGTCCACTTCCTTCTCAACTATCTGCTACGAACGTTGGTCCTTCTGCTACTGCATTTGGGAATTTTGTGTGCAATCTGCAACCTGGGTGCTTCTGCGCCTAATGACAAAAATAATCTCTAACATTAGGCTCTATGGGGGATAGAGTCGTCCCTGCAATGCTCTAAGAACTCCTTCCGCAGCTTCAGTGCCTTGATATTGGGTTATGGAGTCAATTATTAGACCGAAAACACGCAAAAAGAAACTAAACAAAGAACTTAAAGGACAATATTTACAAACAAGGGAGTCGTCTGAGGCTCAAATAAAACATTTCTTCAGAAAATGCCCATTCAATGAGCTGTTGAAAGCTTCTTCTCCCTCCAGACCTTGCAACTTGTATGTATTGTTTGAGAAAACCTCAGATATTTTGAAGGGTCCGGTCCAGAGGGTGTCAAATTTTCCATGTTTGCCTTTATCCTGCCTGGGGGCATCCCACTTAAGTACCAGATCCCCGATCTTGAATCCTTTCTTCCTGACCTTCCTGTCAAAAGCCTGCTTGATCTTTTGCTGACGACTATAAGCTGCGTCCCTCACTTTCTCTTTGATCTTCTGCACTTCTACTATCTGATGAATCCTCCTGATCATATGATATGTTTCTCCCTCATAGTCTTGAAATAATTTTTCCATAGGCAAGGTGAGCTGAGTAGGAAAAACTGCCTCTGCTCCGTAGACTAGCTGAAAAGGCGAAGTGCCCAGAGATTTCTTCGTTGTCACACGATCAGCCCACAGAGAAAACTTCAATTTTGAATCCCAGGCCCTTTTGTTGTCTTCCAACAGCTTTTTGATGATCCTTATTAGGCTTTTGTTGGAGGACTCTACTAAACCATTTCCTTGGGGATAGTAGGGAGTGGAGTGAATTAGTGAGATTTGGAACTGCTCACAGAACTTGATTAGAGGCTCAGACTTGAAAGAAGCAGCATTATCAGTGACGATCCTGCTGGGACAGCCAAATCTGGCCATGATACCTTCCAGGAAGCTGATAATTACTTTGTGAGATGCACTTCTGGTGGGGACAGCTTCTATCCACTTGGTGAAATAATCTGTTGTTGTTAGGATCCATCTGTGTTGACCGCTTGAGGGAGGATGAATTTCTCTAATGAAGTCCAGCCCCCACTGCTGAAAAGGTGTTGGAGATACTATAGGCTTCAATGGCAGCGATTTGAGTTGTTGCTTTCCTGAGAACTTTTGACACTTGATGCAAGCTCTGATTCCTTTGCAGACATCAGTGAATAAAGTAGGCCAATAATATCCATCCCTGAGGATCTTATGAGCTGTGGTTTTCCAGAAATGATGCCCCCCACAAAGGCCTTCATGGAAATCAAGCATAACTTTCTGGGCTTCTGGTGGATTCAAACATCTCAGCAGCATCCCCAAAGGATCTCTCCAGTACAAAACTTGCTCGATGAGACAATACCTGACTGCCTTGAGCTTTAAATCTCTTGCCCTGCTCTTACCCATTCCATCCAGAGGATTCAATTCCTGTAGAAAGTAAAGAATGTCATGATACTAGGCACAATTTACCAGCGAAAAGCCATCTTGAGGGCATTGGCTGGGAAGCTCAGTTTGCGGAGTTCCTGAGCGAGTGTTGAGGAAATTGACTCCCAAGGATTCACAATTGGATTAAGCCAGTAGCTTGGCTAGGCCTTGCCCCTTAACCAGCTTGGTGGGCTTTATTTCCAAGTCAAATTCCAGAACTTTTGCTATCCATTTGCCTCTTCTCCCATCTATGTCTGGTTGTACAAGAATGTCCTTTAAGGAAGATGAAGGAACGTATGTTGTCACTTTCAAATGCAAGACGTAGATCCTGAAATCTTTGAGGGATTTCACTAAGGCATAGGTCTACTTCTCGATGATCTCATACCTGGTCTCCGTATCTCTTAGTGCCTTGCTGAACAAAGTGATGGGTTGCGCATGCCCTTTCTCGTTTTTTGGTAACAAGATCGATGCTACTGTATCAAAAGAAGAAAAGGAGAAAATTAGGAATTCTTTGGAATAGTCAGGACTGATCAGCACAAGTGTCTCAGTCAGTGCCCTTTTTATTTGGTCAAAAGATGCCCTAGGCTCAGCAGTCCATTTCACCTCATTTCCCTTCTTGAGCATGGCTGTGATGTATTTCACTAGCTCGGCAAAATTTGAGACAAACCTCCTTAGAAAATTGATTTTCCCAAAAAGGCCTGAACCTCTTTTTTAGACCTGGGAAGTGATAAGGTTTGAATTGCTTCCACTCTACTGGGATCAATTCTCACTCCCTCTACTGATACTATATGGCCTAACAACTTCCCTTCCTGCATAGTGAACAAATATTTCTTGGGGTTTAGGGATAGACTGAACCTCCGACATTTCATGAAAACTTTCTTCAAGTGGTGGCGGTGCTCCTTGTTTGAGCTGGAGAAGACTGTGATGTCATCGAGATAGATCACCACGAACCGGTCCTTCTCCCCGATGAAGGCTATATCCATGGCTCGCTGAAATGTTGCTCCTGCATTCATTAGTCCAAATGGAATCTTGGCATACATGAATGTGCCCTAAGGAGTGGTGAAGGTCGTCTTCTCCCTGTCCTCAGGCATGACTGATATCTGATTATAGCCAGAAAAACCGTCGATCATGGAAATCCTAGATGCACCGGTTACCCTTTGCAGTATGTGCTCCATGTTGGGCAGGGGATAATTGTCTTTCTTTGAGCTCCTGTTCAGGTTCCTGAAGTCGACACAAAGCCTGATTTCCCCACTTTTCTTCCTCACGGGAACCAAATTGGCTACCCATTCAGAATATCTCAAGGGGACAATGATCTGGGCCTCTAACAACTTCTTCACTTCTTTCTCCATGATAGGAAGCAACGTAGGGTTTATCTGTCTTAGCTTCTGTCTGAATGGCTTAGCTTCTTCCTTTAGTGGGATCTTGTGTTCAATGACAGATGTATCATACGTTTTGAGGTCTTTGTATGTCCATGCAAACACGTCAGCAAATTCTTTCAGCAACTCATTATATTCGGCCCTCTGCTCTGTGGTCAGACTGCTTGACATCTTAACAAACTTGGGCTCCTCCGATGTGTCGATGTTGCACTCAATTGTATCAACATCTTCATATAAAGCTCTACCCTTTATTTCCACATCATTCCCATCGAACAATTTTTTCAACGAGACTAGTCCCCTCGGAATGTGATTGCTAGGTAGTTGAATAATCTGGTGGTTAGAAATTTTATTTAAAAACACCTCAGGGTGAGGGTCACCTTCTGTGTCAGGATCCTGATCAATGTGAAACGCAGAAAAATCATCAATGGAACGAAGAAATCTTTCAATTTCCTGATCATCTTCGAATACCTTCCAATGCTTAACATTGTCCGGTACAGAGGGCCTATATTTTATTTCAACATCAGAGTTGACTATGGACGGTAGAGAAACTTTGAGCAAGCTGGCTGAGACAGCTAAAGAATCGGCCACAGCGTTATCCTCCCTTGGAATAAAAGAGATATTTAAAGCTGAGAAGAAATTGTCGATTAGGTCCCATGCTTCATTCCTATAATTCCTGAGTCGAGGGTGCTTAGCCTGGTAAGCGCTTCTGACCTGTTGGACCATCAACTCTGCATCTTCGAACACTGCTATCTCCTGAATTCCCATTTCCCTTGCAGCTCTTAATCCTAGAACAAGGGCTTCATACTCTTCCACACTGTTCATGGTTTCAAATTCTAATTTGTATGACAGAGATACGGTTTCCTGGGTAGGTGACACAAAAAACACCCCAGCACCAGTGCCTTCCTGGGAACAGGCTCCATCAAAAAATATTTTCCAAACGGGGGTGATGGCAGGAGGAAGTTCACAAGGAGAAGTGGGCCACTTTCTAAGTTTGAGAGGAGGCTCGGGGGCATGGGTGAGATGTAGTAAACTGGAACCTAAATCGGTATCCAAGGCAAAGATGGGATGATTGGTGGGGTTGGACTCATCACTGATTATATATGCCAGCTAGGCTTCTCTGTATAGCCTTCTATGCTCTCCTCCAAACACTGGGATAATAGCGTATGTGAGGTCCATCTGCAAGGTTCCCCATAGCCTCTTTATCCAAGATCTTGATAACAACATACCGAACTTGGGGGGGACATCGGCCACTACAATGTCCATGACCACACTTTTCATGGGCAGTTGAAACAAGATCACGACCAGGTCTTTGATAACTCCTAGACACTGAACTTTTCTGGAGTCAAAGGAATAGAGGTCATGATATGCTTGGGTGACTTCTAGTCCTAACTCTTCCATGACAGTTTTGGGCATGAGGTTGTGAGAATCCCCCGAATCCATCAAGAAATTGTGCAATACCTTGTCATGTATGTTCAAGGAAGTGTAGAAGGGAGGGGATGAGTCATTCCTGTCTTCTACCATAGGACCTAGGATAACTACAGGATTTTCATATTGAAAATTGATGGAGTCCATGGGAAGGCTTGAGACCTCAAACTGTAAGAGCTCAGAGAATCATTTTTTGAACCTTTCATGTTTAATCAATTCAGTCAGGGGCACAGGGATTCTGATTTTTTGAATTTCATGCTCGAAATTAAAAGAAGATGAGAGCTTTGGGATTTCTCCTATTTCGGGAGAATGACTCTGGATAATGGGAGAGAGGGGTTGGGTCCTCTTACCTCTGCGACCATATGCTGCTTCACTGGCAAGTTTCTCTATCCTAGTGGACTGCTCAGGGACGTCAAGCGCTTTAGTCTTTTTCTTTGACTTCAGATCATATCTGTCTGGGCTTCCACTAGCCTTGTCTCCCTTGCTTAGTTCATTTAGCTGACTGTCCATGAGAGACTCCTCGTAGGATGATTGAGTGAGATGAGGGAAAGGGGGAGTGTCTCCGAAGCAATGGATTTCAGGATCCAGCTCGTCTATTTCTCCTTCTTCCCCCTCGGCCACAAAATTGTTTTGAAAAGGGGCCTGAATCTTCTGGTCTTCTCTGTCTCTTCCCTTCTCTCTTTGCACATTCGCGGGAGTAAAATTGTTTGGCCTCCTAAAACCTCCCTTGTTTTCGGCGATCAGAGGGCCCTTGTATGCTTGCCTCCCTTCCACCCTCATTCTCTCCATCTCCGCAGACAGATATTTCACCATCCTGGTCAGTTCATCAACTTGAGGGTGGGGCACCGATGGGTCAGAAGTCGAGGCTTCCAACCTTCCTTTTCTCATGTCTGCGTTGGCCTTATTCCTCAGTCTGTCAGCTGCTAAGACATTGGATTCCACCTCTATGGTTGCATCTTGCATTTGAGCTAAAGTGGTGGCTCTTCTTTCTCTCAACAAAAGGCAGAAATCGGGGCCAAACGTGCTAGCATACGAAATCTTAGCTGAGGCTTCTGAAGGCTTTATCTCTGCAGGGATCTTGTTATACATCTTATTGAATATTTTGGAGAATTCGGAGACAGACTCTCCTTCCATTTTCTTCAGAGACCGGAACTCTGTCATGTAATACATGAAATCTTTCCTATCGCCCCATTGCCTCAGGAAAGCATTATCCAGGTCTTCAATCCCAACAATAGATCCTGGAGCCAATCCTCTAAACCATTTCCTCACCTCACCATCTAGGCTTTGGATGAAGACCCTCATCCAGACATCTTCATTCTCAATGTTGAGGTTATCTGCATAACTGTAGAAAGCAGCCAGGTGCTCTTCGGCAGTTATGTCTCCTTCCCCAGTGAACTTGGGCATATACTTCAAGTAGTCTCCAGCAGGGAGAGGATGCATAGGTTGAGGTAGGATCAAGGGAGCATATCAGGCAGCAACTATGGCGTCCATTCTAGTTAGAGGGGGATTAGCACCAGCCATAGGAATATTAGATGGAGGAGAGCTGGGAGGAGAAGGAGTTTGCGATGGGGCTACTGGGGATGAGTCCTGAAGTGGAGTAGGAAACAAGAGGGGATTTAAGGAGAAGGCTAACGAGCTCAAGTCAGCAGGTGTTTTTCTTTGTGAGGGAGTGGTAAAGATAGGAGTGGGTAAATCTTCTGTGGTTTCGACTCTACGCCAAGGCACAGTTTCAGGGGAGAGGGGAGTGATAAGGTCTTATCCCTCCGGTACCAGACCAGGAGAGGAAAACTCAACAGGAAAACTCCCGAGATTTAGGAAACAGGAAACCGCAGAAACAGGTATGTCAAGAGGCTGAGGAGGAGAAAAAGGAGTTCCCACAGGAGGATATAGTGGATTACCTGGTTCAGTGGTGGATGCTTCTTCTTCAGGGGCCTTTCCTTTTCTGAGAACAACCTCTGGACTAGTTACAGGTGTAGCTAGAGGAAGTTGTGGATGTGACCGCGTATGTCTACCTCTGGAAGCCACAATTAAAATAGCGGGTTCGCTCCAGTGGAGTCGTCACAATGGAGTCTCCAGGTGCACAGTAGCAATCTCAATAGTTCTGATATCTGATGCACCTTCAGAATCATCTAATCATTGTCGTTCAATCCAGAGGAAAATATCCAACTTCATCCCCGGCAACGGTGCCAAAAATGTTAGCATCGGAAGTCACTCCTGGATTGCAGCAGGGGCAGAGCCCGACGCCCATCAGTTTAATGTCACGTTTTGTTTATAAAGAGATGATCAAATGGAAGTAAAACTCAAAACAATATCGTTTCAGCTCTGAAACTAGGTCAGGCATGCATGGGTGAGTGAGGTCTGAGATAAACTCCAAATAGTGAGCTATAATGAGGGTGAATAGGGGAAGACATGTATAAGGAGAGTATGAGGGTCTGTTATGAACGTCAGGTTTCTAACAGACTGTGAGAGAAAGCATCCAAAGGCAATATCCTCTTACATCCAAATGCAGAAAACCAGAGAATACAATAATGTAATGATAAATCCTTTATCAAAACATAACTGCAACAATTCATGCGAATCAGTCGATCATGAACTCTCTGATTAAGATGAAAACATAGACGGATTAGGAAAACTGTTTGTCATAAAACAAGAAATCTCAAATACAGATGCACAACCAAGATTTTAGAATGGTTGTTAAAACTTTACAGTTGGGAGCTTTGTTCTACCATCGATCCTTCAAAAATACAAGAACTGGGTCTATATACCCAGGAAAATTCACCTCACAGAGGCGTGTCGAGTCACCCAAAGCTTGGTGTCCATTTAGTCAAACTTGTACCAATGTCTATCTTTAAATGCCACCTTAACCAGGCATGGCTCCTGTAAGGAGGGTAGCTGAGACGTTAAGTGCTTGTCTAGCGTGTGTAAACTTCTCTGTTGAGTTAAGGAATTCAGCATGGTCTTTTTGAGAAAATCGATACACAGGACCTCTGTGAGCAGGAGGCTCGCTAGACCCTCCATTCCCCTCATTCAATGAACGAAAGGAGGTTTCATCCACCCGATCTTTTCCTCATTTACTTCAATACTAGAAACAGTATTAAGATTGGGTCCAATGATGCCTGGAGATCGCGATGACCCTCATTGCAACTGAACTCGATGCCTTTGGCCTCCTTCACGTAGCTCCTTCCTCTCCCCAAGTGATCATGGTCTGTGACCACATGCTTTCGGCATTCGCGAATATGAAAGGGGTATCAATACCCACAGAATGCTCCTTATGATCTCCCTACACCAAATCGGGAAATCGGACCTCGCACGATCGCGAGTCTTGGAATCATAGGTCCGGGTCTCACAAATCCCCGAAACCTGATGAATATTCCCCCATGCTTTCCATGCTCCTGTCGGGAAATTCCCCGTAGGGTAAATCGACACTTACGAGGTCGTGATCCACTTACCTCACGGATCCCTGACTCCCGATCTCCGATGGTACCTCTCTCCACTCCTTAGCTCCCTCCGACTAAATCAGTTCTCATGCGACTTGCTAGTCCACGAGACCACGTGCTTTCCCCTATCGGAGTTTCGGACTTCGCGGGTTTTAAGTTTTTAGAACTTAGGTTTTCAGGATCTCCGATCCTCCGATCCCCGATGCCACTTGACGTTGACTCCTATGAGGGTTGACCCTTCTGACACCTGTCCTCCACTATGATCCTTAACCCCGTCGGGAAATCACGTATCGATATATCGCGATTCCCATTGTCATGTGCACGGGACTTTCAATTCCCCAATCCCCGACCCTGTGGGATCTCCTGCCATGTGTCCCTATTGTTGGACGGCTCAGATCCTATCGAGAAATCGTGGATCGCGATTCCTACATGCAAGAGTTTCTTGCCTCTGGAAACTTCGATGCTCCAAACGCCGACTCTTCAGGATTTCTTGCCATGCGTCCTCGCTGATGGACGGTTCAAAGCTCCTGTCAGGATATCGCGGATCGCGATTCCAACATGCAAGAGTTCTATGTCTTCGAAAACCCCGATTCTCCGATGAAATGAACCCTGACTCTTTTCTTGATGTCTGATGCGTGTCCTATTGAGATCAACGGTTGAGATTCCCCGTCGGAGTTTTGATACTCAAAGGGTCTCATTTCTCTCGATCTTTTAAACCCCGATGATTCTAACATCCCGATGACTCCTCCGGGACTCCACCTCTGCTCGCCAGGACTTAAACTCTGTGCAACTTACCAAGATCTAATGGCATATGGGATTTCGTCGATCTTCTCTGTGAGATCCTGACCATCCACTTCCTTCTCAGCTATCTGCTACGAACGCTGGTCCTTCTGCTGCTGCATTTGGGCATTTTGTGTGCAATCTGCAACCTGGGTGCTTCTGCACCTGATGACAAAAATAATCACTAACATAATCAAATTCAACTAAATAAATATAATCTTTCCATTTTAATGGTTGGTCCATCACATACAATCTAAGAATGTCCTCAATTATTATGTTAGTCCTCTTTGTCTTCCCATCTGACTCTGGGTGATACATTGTACTGATATTTAAATTTATCCCAAATCCTTTGAACAAACCCTTCCAAAAATTAGAAAGTAAACTTTGGATATCTATCTGAAACAATTACCTTAGGCACCCCATGTATCATGAAAACTTCTTTCATATGTATTTCTACAATATTTGATGCCTCTTGTGTTGTCTTCACAAGAATAAAGTGTGTTGTTTGAGTCAATTAGTCCACCACCACCATCATGGAATCATGTTGCTTCACTATTCTCGACAGATTTGTAATAAAATCAATTGTAACCACTTCCCACTTCCATTCTATAATGGACAATGGTTGCAATAACCCATCTAGATGTATATGAAATTTCTTCACCTTCTATTATTTTAGACATCTAGCTATGTAATTAGCCACTTCTTTCTTCATTTCAGGCCAAAAATATTGGCTTATCAAAGTTACAATTGTATTTTGATATTCTGGATTCCTGGCATATGGAACATTATACATTTCCCTTTGTGCTCCATTTTTCATCTCAGTGGAATTCGACACATATACCTTTCCTTTGTACATAAGAAATTCATCTGCTTTCATCTCATAAAAATTAAATTTCTGCTGAAAAATAACTTGTTGTAATGTTTCTTTAATTTTCAAATAGTATTGATCTGAATTTGTTGTTGAAATAATTTTATCTTTTGTATCATTCCTATACATGTTGATGGTTTCAATATGAATTTCATGAGCTCTCCTACTAAGTGCATCAACCACTTGATTTTTCTTACCTTTGATATGCTTAATCTCAAATTCATATTCACTTAGAAATTCAAGCCATCTAGTTTATTTGGCATTTAGTGTTGGATGGCCAAACAAATTATTCAGACAATAGTGGTTTTTCCTTAGCTCAAATTTCCTCCCCACGAGGTAATTTCTTCGCATATTTAATGCATGAAAAAAAATTTCTAATTCCAAGTCGTGTGTAACATAATTCCTCTCATGCTCTTTTAATTTTCTAGACTCCTAGTGGCGCACACCCCGACCCTCGGGCCAAGATCCATGCAGGATCATTCTAAATCTGCCCCTTGAGTCTAATTGACTCTTCGGTTCCTCCACAAGGAATCCCACACATACACCAATAGTGTATCCACAGGTCCTTATGAGTATGCCCATGCGATCAAAACACAAAGCATCACTCAAATCTTTCGATCTCAGTAAGATCGCGCCCTTCACCAAACTGGGACTTCGGGTTTCACAATTTTGCGATCCCTGTTGTCGAGAGTTCCTACCTCTACAACCTTCGAACCCTGAAATGCCAAATTATGATGCATTCATCAAAGGCTAGCTTCTCACAGAACGTTCTACCGATTCAGATTTTTGGACTTCACGACTTCGCGAATCTGGATGCAAGGCTCCCAGTTCTTCGACCTCCGAACCCTGAAACAGTCAACAAGGTTTGACTTCGCCTATTTGACGAAGACACGCTATCTATCCACCCAAATTCTTTATATCTCTGACGTGGATGCTCACCACCTTTCATTCTTCCCGTCTTTCGGGACTTGAACGAGCCTCCAACTACTGTCCCCCTAACACTTTGAAATACTGAATTCTAAAATACCGAAATGATCCTGACATCTCCACTATCACGATCAATGCTCCTCATTGTGTCTCACCTTTCGAAGGGTGGATTCATCCAATGCTTAACCTTTTTTTAGCTTCATATAATCCCACGGTCCTCGCGACTTCACGAATTCTCCACAGAAGTTTTCAATCGCTCGTTCCCTCCTTGACAGCTTCTGTGAATTGAACCAGTATTCTCCCACTGAGACTGAACTTATACAAGACATTTTCAAACTATGTCTCCCTTTGAGTACATTCAAAGGTGCTGACCCTCCTGAGATTTTGCTTTTTGTTGTTGGGAAATAATACCCTATGGACTAACAAGCTAGGGATAAACTTGTACGCAGATCATGACCTTTAAGAAAACACTTTTAACCTATCACCCCAATACTCAAACCCCTTTTTCACACACAAGCATGGAAAAGACCTACTAACCTTTCTTATCGATGTTTGGTGTAGATCCTCCATTGCGCTTTATCCGCTTTCTTTCGCTACTCCTTCCAAAGACAATCCTGCAATCAAGACAAAACACTACGCATGCATGCTATTTTT
>SNQJ01S0003573.1:242538-260344 GCA_010110895.2 Picea sitchensis
GCTATTTCGTATATCATTTCTGTGTATTGTGAAGATTATGCTGGATATTTCACTGTTATTCTGTTATTTCTAGCATTTCGTTTCTGTTCTGCATATTTTATATATCTGGTATCTTGCACAACCCCACCTAGCCCCCCTCACAGGTCAGGTACACAAACCACTCACACCATGGCTAGAACTAATCCTCCACCGCCACCCTAGATGCCATACTTGGCTTCCCTCAAGATACCATATCTGACTAAGATCACCAATGATCCTATATTGCACGACCCCACATGGTCTACAATGCCTACCAAACTACCTTCAGACATCCCCAAGTTTGAAGGAAAAGTAGGAGACGACTCGACCAACCATATCATGACCTTCCACTTATGGTGCTCTTCAAACAATATCATGGACGACTTTGTCCGATTGAGGTTATTTCAATGCATGCTCAATGGCCCATCAGCCAAGTGGTATGTAGAAAAACAATCTGGGTCCCACATGACCTTTGAATCTTTGGCCAAAGAATTTTTGACCTTCTTTCAACTACTAATCCATCATGACATTGGTCTCGAACTGATATCAGAGTTTAAACAAACCTCTGCCACACACATCGCAGACCACATTCATGAATGACATCGACGACGTAGTCTATGCAAAGCTGAAGCCACCAAGCAACAATGCCTCAATTGGTTTCTCAAATCACTTGTTTCCCTCCTTGCCAAGGATGTGACTGCTACCTTCCCCCAGTCTAAAGAGGAAGCCATTGACAAGGCTCAACAATTTGAACTCATTTAATCACAGTCAGGATACTTATATATGGTACTACCTGATGCCTCGAGACCCATGCTATTCGGCTAGGAAAAACCTAGGATGTCTCACTCAGTGGATGGATTAATTGGTACCACAACACACCACAACTCGTACATCCAACCACCACCTATGTATGGTACACCGCAACATCCACCGGTGTATAGAGGGCCCCCCTATTACCCTCCTCCCCCTTATCAACAAACATACCCTGTTGCCCTTCCTCCACCCATAAGTGGGACCCCACCGACACACACAATGCACCCAGCTGCCCAACCAAGTTCTGGTACTCCCTCTACCTCAGCTTACACTCTAAGTAGTAGTGAAAGCGCTACGACTTCCTACATACCCTATGGATCATTGTCACAAAATAATCCGTACTTTCTATTTCTTGGCCCTCCACAGCCCATGGCTCCACCACAAGGACACCCACACACTGGGGCTAATTTTGTTCAACCCTCTCCCATTCAACAATACCAAAATTTTGAAAACCTGAATATGGAAAATCCGACCCATTAGTCGAATAATGCCAAAAAGAAAGGAAAAAACTGAAACAATCAAAATCCTGGACCAGGAGGGAATCATCCCTAATAGAACCAACCAACCGGGGGTAACCAGAATCAGGTCAACCGGAATCCCCAAGGGGTAAATAACAACAAACGCCAAGGGAAGAATAACAACAATCTTTGGACAAAATTCCCTTGTGCCCTTTGTGGTGAGTATGGACATTATACTCACCATTTCCCTCAAATTGTTGACTTTAAATAGATGAAATAATCCAGAAATGGACCACATCCCCCAACATCGCCTGCCCCTCCGCAGACCCCTCAACAATATGTGCAGCAACCACCCCCAGCCATGATGCAAAACCCCATTCCACACCAAGGGGTGATGAACACCCAACATGAGATGCATCCTTCCCCACCATAGATGGGACAATATCCAAACCCTGGCACTCCTGCAGATTGCACTATCCTCCTCACTAGCGAGGAGGAAGTTCTTCTATAAATGCACAATCGTCAATACAACGCACCCCCTAAATCTACTCCCATCACATCAGACGCAGTTCTAGTTACAACGGGACCCCCTCTGATGATTATGTTCCCTAACATTGAGACCCCCCTTCACATTCCTCATATCCCCTTATGACAGAATGTCAACAACCCTCAGGCCAGGGTAGCACACAATTACAGTTTGGTCGATGACTTGGCATAATCCCCCACCGCCATGTCTGTCTTGAAAGTCCTCCAAACCTATCCCACTCAACGGAAGTCATTACTTTTCGCCCTGGGGGCAGTCGACCCTGCTGATACCAGACTCATCACATTTGATCTCGATAGTGGAGAACCCCATTTCCCCATTCTGGTAGCTTTCCAAATATCGATTAAAATATGAAACATCACAGTTCATTGCTGCATCATTGATGAAGGTTCATCCACATGCATCATGTCCAAAATAGTATGGTAGAAACCTTGTTCCCCTGAGCTCATACCATCCACCATCACTTTCAAAGCTTATGATGGACGACCATCATCTCTTGAAGGGATCTTTCAAAATGTCCCGTTTGGAGTCAGGGGAAAAACCATCCTCATTGACATTGAATTTATCGACACTCCACTCGATTACAACATCTTATTTGGACGTAGCTACATGTACGCTATGAAGGCTGTGGCCTCTTCTGTGTTTCGAATGATGATGTTTCCCCACAATGAGAAGATCATCACCATCGACCAAGTTTCACATTACGAGCCCAACCCTTCCTCCAACATTGATAACATCTTACCTTTTGTCCACACTAATTTCGATGCCTACCCACTCATCGAGATGACCCCCAAAATTTTCAAGGACCCATCCTTGCTATGGACATACCATGGAGTACCACTGCTCATCCATACCTCGGCACAAGTTTGTGTCATCTCATCCAATGGAACTGAAACTAGAGATACCCTTCTTCTTTATTATCTGACATCCCACTAGTCTCAGAACTCCTCCCTCAGGAATCCCCTGAGAACTTTCCATCTCCACATGTTCCCGATTTCACCCTTCCCCAAGGGAAAATTCTGGTTTTGGAGACAATCCCCCAAGCCATCACTCAAATCCCATTCTTATACCGCCCCGGGTGTATAAGCTTTCCAGGTAGCCGCAACACTTACCCTTCCCAATATGGTGCCGGCTATTCCAGTATGGTATCTCCATCCACCAATGATGGTCCCTCAACCATCCCTCCCTCCCCAATCAGAAGAAATCCCACTGTAGATTCCAATACTTACTCCAACCACACCACCCTCAGCCACACTCACCAGCGCCACTGTTACAGCTGGGGGAAAAAGAGAGAAGAAAGAGCCTACCACTCCACTTACCCCATGAGTTCAGCCTCTTTGCGCACTATGCGAGAAAGACAGACACCCCACCAATAAATGCCTGTCTCTCCCCGAGCTACAGAATCTAGTTCAACTCCCTCGAGCGATGACACCGCTCATCGCTTCCTCCAGTTCACCTAGTACTACCACTACATCCCTGCCTACCAGAAGCAAAGGGCTTCGAACCAAATTCACATTTTCCATATGTTCAGAATATGGCCATTACACTCACCATTGCCCTGCACTACCTCAATTCCACCAAACGCTAATGATAGTACACTAGAGCTTTCATCAAGAACCCTCCCCTTCCGCGTCATCACAAACATATGTCACTGACATCCATTATGTCACGACTTCAGTCAATGAACGAATGAGATGTCCTTGCTCTCTCTACGACTCACTAGATCATTTCACCTACCAGTGTCCCATGATTATTGAATACAGGCATCTTCAAATGACCCTTATTCAAAATCCCCCCATCACCCCACCTCCAGTGATGCCGGTAGTCCCCCCTACTCCCTCTCTAGATATTTTTTATATCTTCTCTCCTGAGCCCAAGGCGCTTCCCACTCCTCCATGGTTCATGGATTGCCTAGAAGAGGATTTACCCCCAAATCCCCCCAATTCTCCGGTGTGTTTCCCAACAAAAATTTTACGCCCGACTACCATTTTCAACCCACAGTATTTTGATATTTGGTTTATGTCAAGCGAACCATCGCCACCCCCTTACGTCACCCCCCGTACCTCTTCACCACCAGAAGACAACCACATAGTGACAATCACCAATGTTACTCTCCTGGATCCCCTGTATTCTCGACAGTTCCACTGTGACGAAGACATCCTCAAGGAATTAACTACCACCGATTGCCCATGGGATCCACTCCATCATAGAGCACTCTTTCTTTCAAAGGAAGCCTTTTCTCCTCCTAATCACAACTCCATATACACAATCGAAACCAAAGACTTTCTCCCATCAGGGCATATAGATTAGTTCAATAACCCTATCCCTACCCCCGACACTTTTGAAGAAGGCAACATGGCTAACATTTCCCCCACCATCAAAATCGATATTTCCATCAAACTTGGAATCATAGAGGAAATCACCATAAGCACCACATGCTCTCCTGAAGAACTCATAGCTTATAAATCTCTCTTCCAGGAATATCGAGACATTTGTGCTTGGTCATAGACATACATGCTCGACCTTGATCCCTCTATTGTCGAACATCGTACAAACACATGACCTAATATCACACCTATACGACAAAAGCAACGTCCACTACACCCATCCAAAGCGGCAGCCATCAAAGATGAAATTGACAAATTAAGTGTTGCAGGGTTCATATACCCATCGCATATACGTCATGGGTCTCGAACCCCATTCCCATCAACAAAAAATAGGGCACTATCCACATCTGTATGGAATTTCGAGATCTCAATCACGCCTGTCCCAAAGACAATTTTCCAACACCCTTTATCGACCAAATTATCGACGATTGTGGTGCCACGAGGCTTTGTCCTTCATGGATGGTTTCTCTGGCTACAACCACATTCAGGTTCACCTAGCCAATCAATACAAAATCGCATTCACTACACCCTGGGGTAATTTTTCATATCGCATCATGCCTTTTGGCGTCAAGAACGCTGGTGCCACTTTTTAGCAGGCCATGACATACATTTTTCATGATCTGGCTCATATCATCCTTGCATACTTGGACGATCTCACCGCTCGATCTAAGAAACACACTCAACATCTTGATGATTTAAGAATCATCTTCCAAAGGTGTTGTAAGTACTATATCCGCTTGAACCTCCTTAAGTGCGTATTCTGCGTCACCACGGGACGCTTCCTTGGGTTCATCATTTCCCAACGCGACATCACTATGGACCCCCTCAAGGTCCAATCCATCACATAAATTCCACCCTTTCAGAATTTACGTTAGCTACAAAGCTTACAAGGCAAAGATAATTTTTTATGCCGCTTTATCCCCAATTACGCCACTCGTGCACACTGTTTCCTTTGCCTCTTACGTCACGATCTCCCCTTCCAATGGGATGAACATGCCCAAACTACTTTTTAAGATATTAAAGAGGCACTCTCCAATACCCTTTTGATTAGTCCACCCGACTATGACCGCGACTATATCCTCTACTTATCAGCCTCTGCCGTCTCAGTAGCAGGAGTTCCCGTCCAATTAGGAGATGATGACCGTGAATATGTAATTTACTATATTAGTAAAAATATTTCAGGGCCATCTTTGAAATACAATCATGAAGAGAAACTTGCCCTTGCAGTTGTCCTCCCAGTTCAAAAAATGCGTCATTATATCTTGCTTCGCATCGCATTACCAAATTCGCGGCCGATTCCAACCCAATGCAGTACTTGCTTAGTCGACGACAAATTAATGGTAATTTTTCCCGATCGATCATCATCCTTCAGGAGTACGATCTAGAGTTTTCAACTCCCAAAAGCAAGAAAGCACTCATTCTCGTTGAACTCATCACGACATTTCCATCAGATGCCACAAGTCCCCCCGTCAACTCAGATTTTCTTGACGAACACCTATTCTACATCCCCTCAGATGACCCCTGGTATGGCGACCTTCTTGTCTACCTTCAGACACAAAAGTTTGGGTCTCACCTCTCTCGAGACAATCATTGACACATTCTCCATCAAGCCCCTCACTACCTCCTCATTGGTGACATTTTGTATCGATAAGGAGTCGACACCATACTTTGTCGATGTTTGACCATCGACGAAGTCAATAGAGTCTTGAATGACTACCACAATGATGCCTGCAGTGGACACCTCTCAAGGATTTCCACCACCCAGAAAATCATTCGAGCAGGCTACTTTTGGCCCACATTGTTTCACGATTGCATCCATGCTGTGAAGTGATGTGACAAATGTCAGATGTATGCCAACAAAGAGCGAGCACCGCCTGCTCTTCTACACCCAATTATTACTGTCGGCCCTTTTTGCAAATGGGGCATAGACTTCATGAATTGCAACCCTCCATCAAGAAATGGACACAAATACATCATCGTGGCAATCAATTACTTCACCAAGTGGGTGTAAGCTATGCCTACCTTCAACAACACCGTTGACACTGCAACGCGTTTTTTTCTTTAATCACATCATCTCCCGCTTTGGAGTCCCACTACAGTTAGTCTCCGATCATGGGAAACACTTCAAGAATGATATTTTTGTCGAACTCTCCTCTAGGTTAGGCTTCTCCCATGAGTTCGCCTCCCCATACTACCCTCAGTCCGACGAATAGTTAGAGGCGGTCAACAAGGTCCTCAAAACTATGTTACAACACACGGTTAACAAACATAAGACCAATTGGCTTCATATGTTGTTTTCTGCACTATGGGTTTATCGCATGGCCTTTAAAATCACCACTGGTTTTACACCATTTCATATTGTCCATGGGGTCGAGGCCACCCTCGCCATTGAGTGCGAAATCCCCACCTTACACATCGCTATTGAGCTATTACCATACACTGCTCCAATGGACCAACGTTTACTGCACTTAGAGTCATTGGATGAAGACCGCCGATCTTCATTACAGAACAATGAGGCAGCTAAAAAATGGTCGAAATCCACCTTTTACCACCATGTCAACCTTCACTCATTTAATGAAGGAGACCTCATCCTTGCCTACGATATCGATCATGATACCCTCGGCCATGGAAAATTTGAGTGTTATGGCATGGACCCTACATCATCCAACATTGCCTCACTAAAGTCACATACATCCTAACCTTGCCTGAAGGCTTCCCTCTCAAAGAAATCGTCAATGGGTTGTACTTAAAAGAAATTTTACGCCTGAGCGTAGCCATTCTAAACTAGGATTTTTCTTTTTTGTACACTTTTTGTAGAGTTTTTAATCTTCTTTTTCCCTCCATGCGTGGCATATAATCTACCCTTTATGTTCTTGACAGATGCCTCCTCCATCGGCCTACCACATTGGTTATGCCGATGGAGCTAGTCGATGGACATAGAATCTGGCTTCGACCACGTGGGCCCTCTATTCCCCCTCACATGAATTTCTCCACTCTAGCAGCATATGTTTAGGCTCAACAACCAACAACCAAGCAGAATACACAACAGTCATTGGTCTCCTTGCTGAGGCCAGTCACCGCCATATTTATCACCATAGAATCTTACTAGATTCCCAACTTGTTTTCCTTCAGCTCAACAATGTGTACAGTGTCCGCGATCCTTGCCTCTTCCGCAAATACCTGCAAGTTAGACTTTTATCTTGACATTTTGATTCAATCACATTTACACATATTGCAAGACAATTAAATCAAATAGCAGATAATATGGCTAACTTAGTGTTAGATTGGCATTTATCACATCAAGATACCATTGCACATACATAAACCATCAAATGTTTGTCACAACATATATATTAGACATCATAAAAAAAATCATCATCACATGTGAACATCATATAGATCCAAAATGTATATCCATATATATATATATCGATCAATATACCATCAATGTTTACAAAAAATAGTACAACATGTCCAACATCCGTAGGCAGGTGAACCACCTCACCCCTATAGGTACAAAATCAATGCCACATCACCATATATAAAATGGGATCACAAGCCTATATAAATACAAAAATATATATACAGAGTCACTCATGGCACCTCTAGAGCTCCATCACCTGGTCCTCTCTCTGGAGGAGGTACCCCACCAGCTAGGGGTCACTCGAGCCCTGGGGGAAGTCACCTAGTCATCGTCACCCCTGCCATAGCTTCTCTGTGGATAAGGGTCCGCGACTCTACTAGAACTCCCACACATTGCTCCAAGACCCCCTCATCCTAGATCCGCGTCCACATGCCCTTAGACACTCCCTATAGTACCGCCTCCAATCTACTGTGAAAATCCTTGAACTCTCCCTCGGCCCCCACCGGAGGAGCATGTGAAGGCCCTGGACCAGGGTCATCAAATCAACATTTCCTGCTTTCTCTCTCATCATTGACCAACATCACACCAACCTCGTCCCACCGCCCTCTCTCCCTTACCCGTGGCCCCCCCCGTGGTGGTCTCACGGGCCCCTGACGAACTGAAACTCTAACCAACTCAACCTCCCACTCGCGAGGTCCTACATCTGCACAAAAAACACACAAATGATAACATCAACATCCATCCATACATACAACATATTATATACTATCTAAAAATCAAAACATCACATACATCAACATACGTCTTCATTCGAAAACCTCTCCAGGGGGTAGCACCATCTCTGGGTCCTCCCGAAAATCAAACCCACTATATGGGAACTGGAGTATAATCTATGGCATATGATGCCACACCCATGCTGCCTCAGCCATTAAGTAATGTCCACCCTCCCCACCCCCATGCCGAACCAAGATCGTCGCCCACCGCCTCAATCATGGCTCTCGCACACTCGACACGTCCAACAAAACTCTCGAGCGTAACATGGGCACCCTCTCCAAAAACCAAGCTACCAATATGGACCCAAAGGTGAACTTGTTGTTGGGAAATAATACCCTACGGACTAACAAGCTAGGGCTGAACTTGTACGCAGATCATGACCTTTAAGAAAACACTTTTAACCTATCACCCCAATACTCAAACCCCTTTTTCACACACAAGCATGGAAAAGACCTACTAACCTTTCTTATCGATGTTTGGTGTAGATCCTCCGTTGCACTTTATCCGCTTGCTTTCGCTGCTCATTCCAAAGACAATCCTGCAATCAAGACAAAACACTACGCATGCATGCTATTTTTCTACCTAAGGGTTAGAGATTAAGCATAAATAAAATATATATCACTCGTGCATTGGGACGGGAAAAGTATTCTTTTATTAATCTCAAGATGAATCAACTTACAATGATGATAGAGACCGACCACCGTTCCTCGATCCTGATCCTGGGCTCCTCCTCTTCTTTGTCCTCCAACTGCTTTGCTTGAATTCTCCTTAAGCTTGAGGAAAGGCTAAAGGGTTAGGACAAATGGATTCGGCAATTGGGCAGAGTTTCTTTGCTATCTTTTTCCCTCTTCCAAATAGTACCCCTACCCCTCCTTTTATAGGCTAGAAGGAGCTAGGGTTTTGGACGAACTCTCGGCCATGCATGGCTGGGAGTTCTAGTTAACTGACCCAAATCTTTTCTTCCCGTCGGAAAGTTTCCTGTTTTTGTGCTTTGTTAGGTAAACGCGGGCTGTAGTAGGCCAGCTAGCGTTCCAACGCGTGCAGTAGTAGGCCTGCCAGCGTTCCAACGCGTGCAGTAGTGGGTTAGGGCGTGTGTCACTTTCCCAAGAGGATTTTTGAAGAGGTTTTCTCAGCAGATGTTTTGGCAATGAANGGGAAAAGTATTCTTTTATTAATCTCAAGATGAATCAACTTACAATGATGATAGAGACCGGCCACTGTTCCTCGATCCTGATCCTGGGCTCCTCCTCTTCTTTGTCCTCCAACTGCTTTTCTTGAATTCTCCTTAAGCTTGAGGAAAGGATAAAGGGTTAGGACAAATGGATTCGGCAATTGGGCAAAGTTTCTTTGCTATCTTTTTCCCTCTTCCAAATAGTACCCCTACCCCTCCTTTTATAGGCTAGAAGGAGCTAGGGTTTTGGACGAACTCTCAGCCATGCATGGCTAGGAGTTCCAGTTAACTGACCCAAAGCTTTTCGTCCCGTCGGCAACTTTCCTGTTTTTGTGCTTTGTTAGGTAAACGCAGGCTGTAGTAGGCCAGCCAGCGTTCCAACGCGTGCAGTAGTAGGCCTGCCAGCGTTCCAACGTGTGCATTAGTGGGTTAGGGCATGTGTCACTTTCCCAAGAGGATTTTTGAAGAGGTTTTCTCAGTAGATGTTTTGGCAATGAAGGGCAATGAGTTGGCCTGATGCCAGGTAAGCATGTATGGTGCAATTTAGGGTTATAACAGAACTCCCTTGAGTCATCATCTCGACACCTGTTGAGCTACCCCACCATCTTGGCATGAAGCATCAAACCCTAGGCAAAATTCTCATGATCCTCAACTAACCACCACTGATCCGCTGAGTAGCGAGAGAACCATACACTCTCACAATCATCGATGCAAAGCAACAATGCACAAGGGAATCCTTCGTCCCAATTTGCACCACTGATTTCGACATGAATTCCTCTCCGGAACAATATGTCCAGGCTAGGTCCACCAACTGTCCATCCCCGGGTAACACAGGCTTAGCAGGTGTTGTTCCTGAGTCTGTACTTAAGGCTTAAAAGTACACTGTCAAGGCATCCGAAAGTGGGTAAAAGATGGAGAAGAGAGTAACGTCAAATTTCGGTAAAGGAAACTAGGGAAGGTTTATATGTTGGCGTTGTCTAGCTTCCAACTGTTCCTGGATAGTTATATCTTGTTCAATGGCTGCCCATGAATGTTCAAGTTCGACCCGGTTAGTAGCTGTTTTAAGGATTATGTCGAATAAGTTTAAAGCGATATGCGTTTGGTCTGATAGTCCAGGTTCGATATTAGGTTGTGTTGGTAAAGGGATAGTCATGGAGGAACAGTAAAAGTAGGAAAGACTTCAAAGAAAGATTAAGTGCTGTCTCGATTTGGTCGAATAAAAGAGATTTTACGGTTTTATGAATAAAATAGGGATGCAAATCAAAGGCTCTTTCCCGTAACTGTATTATATTTTAATCAAAGGTGCGAGGTGGGAGAAAAACATTTAGCTGTCTACAGTGTAAGGTTTCTACCAGGGTAGTATCTCACAAATAAACATAAGAGGAAAAGGTAAGGAAATAACTGATGTAGCAGAGAATATATGTAGAATTCTGAAAATGCAGATTGGTCTTACACCCACTGATAGCTGGTGCAGAGGAAAGACAATAAACAATTACAGAAAACCAAAATTCATTCGCTATAGTAGTGGTCGTACTAAAGTATAACGAAGCACATCAATTATGAATATGAAATGAAATTGAAATATGAAATACAAAGAGACAAACTTGTAACACAGTCTTGACAGAATCGAGAATCTTCAGATTTGCTTGTATTACTTCTCAAATGTAAAAAACTCTGTTACAATCGACACAAAAAGTTCCAGCCTTGTTTCTTTCTTTCTGTGATATATTTATACAATTTTACAAATCAAGTAGAATCTCAACAGTCACAAAAATTCGGTTACAACAGGCAAGAGTGCAATCGCTCCATTCCTCCTACTCTGTCCTCATTTGGTGCCAGATGTTTGTCGTTGTGCGAGCCCAGTACAGGCGATACATCTTTCCACCAGTTGATATATTAGCCGCGATGGTTCAGCTTGACAACTGGCTTCAAAGAAGTAGCATTCACGAGCTAACTACTGTAGCCTGTCCTCCATCTGTCCATCGATGATGTCGATGGTACATAGTTGTGCGTTGGGTTTGATCATGAACTTATCAACTTGGACTATGTCCACCACAGTCGTCTGAGAGATATCGGCCGAATCTCTCTCTCCCTTTTTCTTCAGATCAAGTGAGATCTGTTCCACATTCATCTGCATCAACGTCTCGGCGTCACCTTGGCTGTCAATGCCCAGTAGCTCACCGTCTATAGAATTGAAAGACTCCTCCAAGGAATTGGTTATCTTTTGGGCTTGTTGCTTGCCTTCGGTGATGTTATGCTCCCATTCCTTTAACATAATATTTCCTCGGGTTTGTTCAGAGATGGTGAGCCTGGGAGCACCTGCCGAAACTCTGTTATTTGTGGCTATCACTGCCTCCTGGAAAGCGACCCGAGCTGCTCCGGCATCCCTTTCTCTGGCAGATAGGTTCTCGGAAATCTGATTGACCAACAGACAGTTTTCCCGAATCGCTCCCACCTTGGCGAGCAAATTCTGTTGAGCCACAGAGATTCTGCTCTGAATTTCTATTGCCTGAGATTTGAACATCCCAATGTTTATCATTCTGCTCTTGGCGTTTTCTACCCAAGTCTGCAACTCTTCAATCAAACTCTTCTGTTGGCTCGCCTGCATCTGACCATCCTGGACCACTAGCTGTGCTTTCTCAAGATTAGTTTTGAGCACCTCTATTTCATTTTTATCAGCCAATCTAGCCTGCTCTATTTCCACACTCGCCTGACCTTTAGCATTCTCCGTTGCTGAGGCCAATCTGGCTTCAAGAGTCCCGATTAAGCGATTTTTCCTCTTAAGTTGGTTCTTCAAAAGTCCGACCGAGAATTGATTCGCCGAGGCATACGCTCCCAGCGTCCCTGTGATTTCAGTGGCAAATTGATCATTCTTTTTATCTTTTCCATCGGTCATAACTTTATATTTTTTGGCAGTCGACTCTCCTTCCTGGTAGAATTCCCTCTTTACTACCGCTTTTCTCTTTTTATCAAAGAAAAATGCATTTGGAGGGAGTTCTTCTGTTCTTATGGGCCTCATCTCCTCATTGAATATCCATCCTTCTACTATACTTCCCTGCGTCGACTGCAAGGGGGTGACATATGTGATGGGTGCTCCGATCTGTTTCACCGATTTTCTTGGGGTATCGACCGGGTTCTGCTTCTTTGGCGGTTCTGGGGTCTTTACCTGGGTCTCCGGATTCTGTTCTTTTGGCGGGTCCAGAGTCTTTTCCTCTGTTTCTGGATTCTTCGTTTGCTCCTCCTTGTCCTGGTGTTTTCCCTCGTCAGGAGTTACATCTTTTGAACCTTCAACAACCTTCTGTTTGGTCTCCGGAATACCTGGACCCTCACCGCGCAATACAACGGGGAGACAACTACGTCGGTGTTCCTGGAATTTCAATACTTTGGCTCTATCCTCGGGTGCCAAGGATTGAATCCGGGCTATAATTTCTTCATAGGACCTCGCTCCTCAGAAAATGTCATCCGAGGGTGAATTCTCATGCTCAAATCTTTTGAGCCCGCAATTAGCAAAATGGTTGCTCACGATCCTCTGTGGATCGTGTTTCTTATATTCGATGGAGACCAAATTTAGGTCTTCTAGGGCTGCAGCCTCGGCTTTGGCATGCCTGAAATATAATAAAGAATAATAATTCAAACAAATGGGGAAAGACGACCACACCTTATTTGAGTACCCTTTAAGCTCTTTGCTCACACCGCCAATCACTGTTTGCCGGGCAACCTCACGACAAGCCAACTTGTCTGGAATGAACAATGGTAGTGCATGTGGGGGAACAAATGCCCCAAAAACTCTGAGGTATGAAAATTCTGCCTCCACATACCAATCTGCGATGCTGCTCAGATTTGTTACTATGCTGTCCGAGATCCAGGGTGGCGAGTGGCCAAAAATGGCGACATGCAGGGGCACCATCACCCAGTTAAAAATTCCATACGCAAAATTTTCCGCTTTGTTTTCCCATAATTTTTCATGATATACATGTATGGGTTCTTCTTCGACCAGAGTCCAACTCCAGCCCATCAATGGAAATGGTGTCATAGAACAAATCGCGTCCATAATGTACGCGGACATGAAGAATGACGATGCCTTCCCAACCTTCTTCTGCTCCCGATACTCTGTGACCCGATTGGTCAAGCTATTCTAAAGCATCTTTGCCCAATCAAAGGAGCAACCTTCCACGACCCGAAACATAAGAGGCACCCACGCAAGGAAAAAATGCGATGTGTCCTCTTTCCCATATAACCGGCATGTCATCATGGCCACATATTTATACTGCAATTCTAACGAAGCGATTGAATAAATTCCTTGGTCATTAGCTCTAAACTTTGCGGTGCGTGAAACCCAATCCTTTATCAAACTGGACATGGTTTTATCATACTGTGTGCACTCCTTCTCCTTGAATTCCTCCAAGAAATCAGTGCCATATGTGTAGTCAGATGTCGTGGGTAGCTTATACATGGTTTGCAGATGCTCAGGCCTAAAGGTCCCGATGGTGACTCTCTGCTCGTCCATGATAGTCCTGGTCAGTATGTCCACATGATCCAGCGCCCATCGGACCATGTCATAATATGAAAGCAACTGTGGCCTGGCTGCTACTCTGTGCATTCCGGATTGGATGACTATTTTGTACTTGGTGGTTATATCATCTCTGTCGTTGTCGTCAGAGTCGTCGGAATAATCCACTAATTCTGATTGCAGGATGTCTGAAACAAATGACCAGCTAGGGACCGAGTCGACACTTCGGGGCGAAGTATCGAAGACATTATCTGAGCCTTGTCCTGAAACCTCAACATTCGCCTTTGCTGCTTTCCTCAGAGCCATGGATGAAGCTTGCGTTTTATCTCTTCTGTGATAGAACTGCGTATACATACAGAAGTAAGTTTACTCAGAAGTGATGAGCTCTGCGTGCTATGAAAATGCATTGGTTATAATGAAACACAACTCTTACATATATTTAAAAAATCGGTACCTTTCAAAACAATCCTGTCCAATCGTATTTAGAAATAAATTTTTGCCGTAAAAATCAGATCTTATATTAATAGATTTACCCTATTTCCTCATTAATGTCATAAATTCTGCCAGTTTAAAAGTCAGTTGGCGTATGGAGTGAAGAGGTTTCCTCGTGAATTGTGAAAGCATCGAAACGCGGGATATGTCTTGATTTAGTTTAATTAATCCAATCTCGCCAATGTTAATCAGTATCTCGCTACTCGTTATATCGGGGATTTTCCTTTAATATTTTGAGTCTACAACTCCCGAGACTGCGAGGACCGATTTTGGTTTAATTAAAGGTAATCGTGATTTGTGGCTTGATTAATTTTATAATTATCACTTTCTCCATATCGTGACTCGGAGCTTCGAAGATAAGTTTCTGGGAGATTTATATGCCGAGTTGCGAAACCGCGAGATCGCGATAACATGATTCAATTAAGGGAAAGATAATCTTGTATTAAGTGATTAATTAATCATGTTATAATTACATCGTGACTTCGTGAGTCGGGGTTTAGAAGTCATAACTTTCGAAAAAGATAGTGCCAAGTGGCGAAATGCTGAGAACAACTTTTACCACGGTTAGCTTTCTGCCTTTTATATTCGACATGGGTTATTCAAAAGGACCTCGTGTCCTCGATTATCGGGGTTGTGATAATAAAAATTTGGATTTGGCGAACGCCGAGGCGCGAAACCCTGACGACGTCTAATCATGAGTTAAATTTTTTTACCCTGGTTACTGCCTTGAGTAAAAATTTAAAATGACTTCGCCGTTTCGCGACTCGGGACGTGTGAATTCATGAGTTATAGTATCCGACCTGCGAGATCCCAAAGTAGAACAAAAAGAGGGAAAATTCTTATGAAAGGCAGGACTTGTTTCGAGCGTAGAAAAATCATCGCTGCTCACGTGACAAAGTTTCAGAGGTCTCAATATCTCGGAGGGAAAAATAAAACCATCTTTAGATTTCAAGCATCAAAACGAAAATTGTAACGGGCTAAAAAACAAGGGCGGCTCCAACAACAGGTAGCGGGACTCCCCGAAAAGGGAGCCCAATCAAAAAATACACATCCTTTGTCACAGAGAATGTGAGCTGCTCACCTCACATAATGAAGCACTACATATCAGAGCTCCACATCAAGATCAAGAACTGCAGTAGATACTCCTGTGCATGCACCAGTGAACAGTCGAAGAACTTTAGTAACCCACAGGCTGCCAAAGGTCCCCGTACACCCAACTCCTCATCTCTAAAAACCTCTCTTAGGCGCTCCCAGTATCTCTCCCTCCAGTGGACTGACATCATCAACTGGTCACCTTCTTCCACATATACAGTTCTTTATCGGGCATCAAAACCCATAAAAACACAAAAATGTCTCAAAAAGATAAGTTTTTTACACCCCTCAGCTTTGCCTCAAGTGCGCGACTTTTTTCCCCACAGGCATACACATATGAGCACTTGTTCGTCCCATAGTTATGCATTCATGTGCAACTATGGGTGATATAGAGGTGCATACATGTGCCTCTGTCACACACATAGACGCGCATTCAAGCGTGCTTGTTCACTACATAGTTGCGCACACATGCGCAATTGTCAGGGACACAACCGCGAACAAATGCGCCCATGTGCTTCGAACAGGTGCGCACCCAATGCGCGCCTGTTTTCCCCCTTTGGTCACCCCATGCATGGCTATCCCAATTTCATCTATGCACTCGTGCACATAAATCCTTCGATCGCTCGTGCATTGAGGGTCACACACTCACAAAGTCCCTTCGTACGACCATCCGTACAACCCTACCCAAAAAAGACATCCTACTTATTATGCAGGAGGATACAACCACTAACCTGGTACTCGCTGATCCTGGATCGACTGACTCAATCTCCACGAATCTCCAAATCTTCTCTGAAACCTCTTGTCCACTCACTCTGGAAGCAGGTACAAATGAGGTGGCAATGTAGGCCCTACAACTATATATAGTACCTTTTTCCAAACTTCCACACTCAATTACAGGAGCTTCGAGCATCCATTTTCCGATCTGTCTTCAGCGACAGGATCAGGATCCCCCCCCCTACATAGTCACATTCCCTGGGTCACCATCCATCCTCGGCCCCTGAGATAATTTTTATCACATCATGCCCAGGTACACATGCTCTTAGTCAAAATTATTGAATAATTGTTATATGTTCTTTATCTACAGATATTGTTCACGTTGGGTATTCAGTTTTCATCTGTGTAGGTACTTGGTCATCACACACCAATGCAACCCCTTCAGGTATATGATCGACACTGGAATGTAGTCATTCCCTTTGAATATCAATTGCATCTCCCAGTCACACCCTCCAATCTTTGACTCTAGGGTCCCCCCATCCAGCTCTGCAGTGCTCACACCTCCGCTGCATTTTCAGTACTGTCAACTGGTAGCACTCTCTCCTACATGAGTTGTCCCAATTATAATCCCCTTTTTTCACTTTGACACTCATGCTATTTTTCACCCCCTAGGGTTGGGAATCCCAATAGTCTTTTCATTCCTGAGAATCAGCTGCATGCTCCTTCTCTTTGCTAGCTTCCCCACAATGGACTCTTGGGTAATCTCATTACGGTTCCCATTGGGCCGCGCTTCCACAGTATCATTAACCCTCCATTTCATCCACCCTCAGTTTTCCCATCTGCAGATTGTCCTCCATTCATTTCCCTAATACAGAAACCCACCTACGGGGCCCCCACCCTCCACCTATTTTCCATGCAGCTTGTGCCCTCACTGGCCAAGCCATCTTGCATTGGGGTACCTGTTTCTGTATCTGCACAGTTATCCCAACTTATTCTTTATTCCTTTGGTAATTGTACAAAATGTTAAGAACCAAATATCAATATAGCATTGAAAAACCTCAGAATAAGTACTCAACACTTTGAAAAAGAGATAATTTCAGATAATAAGCCTCTTCGAGGGGGCAACCTCCTTTTACCCCACATAAATCTTCAAGTACAAGATGACTCCAAATGAAAATGTCTCCTTGGTATATATAAGAGACTAGGAGGTATAATTACAACTAATGGAATAAAGCTGACATAAATAAAATAACATTACTAATGTAATATGCTCCAATTAAGGGGTAATGAGCTAATATTAGGGCTTAACATGCCCCTCCCCTTGATACAAGTGTTGTCCGTAATGCTTGAGTAACTCTGGATGATTCTGTATAAAATACTCATCTTCCCAAGTGGAATCTTCAGCCGATAGTTTCTGTTGAAATAATGTAACTGCAAAGAGTATTCTTATTATTATTGATATTTTGTTC
>SNQJ01S0003573.1:273280-286732 GCA_010110895.2 Picea sitchensis
AAGATATTAAAAAATATTCAAACCTCAAAAATTTTATTGTTTGAGAAAATCAAAATTCAAATAAATATATACTTACTTTGATGGAACTTCTAAGGATAATTCCAACAAAATAACTTCATACAACATCTACAATACTTGTGGTGTTGGCATTCCCCACCTTAATTAGTGCAACTATCATGGCCTTCACCTATTCCACTCCATCCTTTAGTTTTATAATCATACAAACTTATATTAATCATTGTTTTTGCATTCTCCTCGAAATTACCAATATAAGAAGGACGTGGAAATTCTAAAAGAGTATTTTTCTAGAGCCTAGTATAATTAAGGAAAATTTTAGTGTTCCATACTTATCTAAAAGTATATAAACCTTTGTCAATTTTACTAATTCTTAAAATATTAATTATGAAATGATGGTGATATTATTTTTTAATAAAAGATTCATAAAGTCTGTATTAGAGTAAAAAATTGTGAAACCATTTAATCGAAAGTGTATAGATCAAAATGTATTATTAATCTCTATATTTATTATTTTAAATTTAGTTAAATAAATTTCATATATTATAATAGTTGGATAATATAAATTAATAAAATATTTGGAAAAAATAAATATTAATAGAATAAAATAATTGTGATTTTAGTAAACAATTATATCATAACTTTGTCTTGTAATCTTTGAATAATAAAAAATTTTAAAATAACATTATTATTACATCATCATGATTATTATTAGTGAATAATTATGTTAGAATGTTATTATTATAATATATGAAAAAGACACAAATATTCAAATCACAATCATTTCACTCATCATATTTTAAGTATTTTTGTTTATAAACACATTTAATCAACATATTGTATCTTGTTGGACAACAAACAATTCACCTTGAACAATAATTAAACATTATATGGCATTAATGGTTATCAATTTTTGCAATCACAATCCAAAATAAACGCTTTCATAAAAGTAAAGTTAAACATTATATGGCAATTGTAAATTTAAATGAGTGATACATATCAAATTTCACTTAAAAATAGAGAAATCATTAACAATGTTCGTCATTAGCATACTCATATTACATTTTATAAATCAAACAACAACAACAACAACAGCATTACATGAAAAACATATACATGAGCAATATACATATGAATATACATGTCAAACATACATCTCAACAAAATCTGCAATAAACATTTCATATATAGTTCTCCAGTCAAATATAAAACAATCAATATAAATGTCAATCAGTACCACTACTAGCTAGGTCCACCACTAGAGCAAGGTGCATCAATGTCTCTGCTACTAGAGGTAGAACCTCTATCAAGCACAACTATCTCAGAAATAAATGTCAACAAAAGTGCACTATAAAGACTTGTCTATATATCAATATCATGAAGATGTGCAACAAGACCTATGTGAATATAGTGTCGAAAGCATCAAAAGCTTGTGCCACATGTGGGGGAAGAGGAGGAGGGGGGGGATTGGTGGATGATGACACATGTGGACTAGGAGAAAGACAATGATTAGTGGATGGTGACACAAGCGGAGGAGGAGGATCAGACATGGATGCAGGTTAGACACATGTGGAGGGGTAATAAGAGGAGGAGGAGGATCAAACGTGGATCCAGATGGAGGAGGAGGACCATGTGGTGGAGTAGAGGATGTGGATGGCTCTACTAATGAGATATATGTAGTGGGATCATGAGCATTAGTGACCACCTCTCAACGTATTGATGAGGTTGATGACACCAACAATATGGTGCATCAACATCGTCATGTCACAAGGAAAATGTATTCATGTAGTATATATATCCTCTACCCGTAACATATCTCTATGGGGTGCAGGTACTACTCGATGACTAGTCATGACACTACATAGCTCATCTACCACCTCTAGTCAGACTCTCATATCCTACATGTGTGGCATGTGGGGTATCAGTATTACTTGAGGCTAGTCCTCTACTTCCTCTATCACGTTGGGGAGGCATGTCTCTAATATATGTGTCAATATCTGCAAAATAATAGATAACAATAATAAGATACTTAAAATAAAATGTTACAATAAATTACATGTGCATTAAATAAGATATAAAAATATGCAAATAGATTGATCAAAATATAACGATAATATTACCTCTCTCGTCTGTTGGATCTTTTTTTATAAATCGAATGTTTGGACATGATCTCCAATATATCCCTCCATATGAGTACTCTACAATGTTGAGGATAGGATCGTCCTAGCTAGACAATAAATCAAATACCTCATTTCCCACTGGAGTAATGGGAAACTCAGACTAGCACTTATTGTGAATCAACTTCCCCCACATGTGCATGTGTGCATTAAAGATAGGCATAATAGGAAAGCAGGGTACTTCTAGCCGAGTGGCATGAACCCTCTCAAAAAATAGTGTATACAAATCAAACATGAATGGGAATAATCTCATACTAGACAAACAATGCGGCAGTGATCTAACGCACAACAAAATTGTCTCAAAAAAATATCCTCCCACTTAATCAATCAGGGCTCCTGCAATAAACTATCTACATAATACAACATTGAGCGACCAATGTGTTTCCCATCAAATCTATACTATGATAGTGACGAGAGCATATGACACAGGAACCTAATGTCCTATCTCGAAAATGAACATATCCGCAGCTGACCACCATGAATCTGCAACTTTGAAGTTGAATGAACATTCAGATCGACATATCTTTACACATATGCCAGTTGGGTAACTCCTACAACACCATGTGGTAGTGTAGGGAAACAAGGAAAATAATCCCTTCCCCTAGACAATCCAATGATGAAATACACATCCTCATCTATGGGATGATACCACAGATTGGGATCCACCCTGAACCCCCATCTTGCATTATCCCGGCTATTGGATCCTAGGTCTGCATTGCTTCCCTACCCCTTCATTCACCTATAACATCTTCTTAAAAGCCTGATTTTTGTTTTGTGTTTGCTAAGTTATTCTCCATGTTTTAATGACTCATCTTCAATGACCCCTACCCGTCTTTACTTATTTTTGCACCATCTTTTGCTTTCTTGAAAGGTTATTACATGTTATGGTTTGACTTTGAAACATATGTCATCTTGGTTTACCACTAATTGAGCATGCAGCAGGTTGACCAAGTCCTTTGTATGCATAAGAAACATCCAAAAGAAAAAATGCAGCAATTCGGAGCAGTGGATTTTGGGCTTAGATTGTGAGCAAACATACAAGTTAAATTTTCGATGGTGGAGATCCAACAGTCAATTAAGATCCACGGCTCTTGTGCATTCGAGGTTTCAAAATTGTGTGAGGTTTTAACAACAAAGCAATATGAATTTTTACTCCGCGACTTCGGCGTTCGAGTGTCTGAGCTTCTCATTGTTTCAATCCTAAAAAATTCTCGAACTGTCGGAGCCCTGAACTGCCACTTCACTTTGGGAGATCGTCCTCCGA
This sequence comes from Picea sitchensis, assembly GCA_010110895.2. Taxonomy (NCBI): domain Eukaryota; kingdom Viridiplantae; phylum Streptophyta; class Pinopsida; order Pinales; family Pinaceae; genus Picea; species Picea sitchensis. Next base: position 276,737 of record SNQJ01S0003573.1, read on the forward strand.
GAGTTATTCATCCTCTACAGTCAAAATCTTCCGAATGTTGAAGTATCAAACTGTCAAAGCACCGAAGCTCCGAAGTGCCAAAGTGTCGAAGCGTCGGAGCCCCTTTCTCATAAGTTCTTCTTCAACTAATGTGTCATATTCCACCTGTTGGTTGATTCTAGATGACACATGGCACTCATTTCAGAAACTTTGGTTACGTCATTCGCGTTATTTCAAGTGACACGTGTCACTCTCTTTTTATGACACGTTATCAATTGTGACAACATGCCGCCACATCACTCCAAGAAATCGTCACTCCGGGATATTTTAATCCAGAGAAAATGCAATTCCCGGAGCTCCAAAGCTCCGAAGTGTCGAAGTGTCAATGGGCCAAAATCCCCAAATTCCAAAAATATGTTGCCACATCACTTCGGTATATCATTACTATGGAATATTTCAATCAAGAAGAAACATAGTTTCTCGAAGTGCCAGAGCCCCGAACTGCCACATCACTCCGGGAGATCATCCTTTGGGATATATTCATACTTTGCATTCAAAAGATCCTGAACACCAGAGACCTGTGGCATTCATTTGTAGATGACCTGTGGAATTCATCTATCGATGACATGTGGCACTCATTTCAGGCACTTTGGTTACATCATGCGCGCTATTCCAGGTGACACATGTCACTCTCTTTTTATGACACATCACTGACTATGACATTATGCGGCCATGTCACTCCGAAAGATTGTCCTCTGGGAGATTTTCAAACTCTACAGTCAAAATATCCCGAACGCCGAAGAGACAGAGTCCTGAAGTCCTGAAATATTTAATGATAAAGATATGTTAATATCGAGTTAATTAGCAATAAGCGTTGGTTAATGACTTCATGATTTCGGTCATTCGGGAGATATGTATACTCTGCACTCAAAAGCTCTCGAACATCGAATTTTGAAGTGGCTCATCCTCATTAATTGCATGTTTTAAATTTTTTAAATGGTGCCAAACAAAAAGAATGTCGTGCTAGTCTATGGCATCATATTGCTCGTCTAGCAGTAGCTTAGATTCAAAGGAACCTGACGCAGTTCATGGATATGATGTGTGGATGACACCAGGAGAACACAACCAGTCCATCACTGAGAAACACAAGAAGAAAAGGACGGTTACGGTCACAAAAGAGAAGCTCAATCATAGTCAATAGGTACAGAACTGAAGCTTTATATCTGGACCTTGCAACACCACAACCAGGAATTGGAGAAACTATACTCCAGACTGTTGAAGAAATATCAAAGACTCCAGAAGAAGCACCAGAAGACTTGTTTCTTTTTAAAGGAGTGCTTGAAGAAGTTTCCAACACACCCAGTTGTCTCCCAGTGGCGTCCAACGGCACACAAATACCAGTGCTCGATACAGAACTCAATTATGTCACTCCTAGTCAGATCTGTCAAATCTCACTTCACTCCACCATATGCATCAATTTAGTTTTATCATTAGCAACAATTTTAATTGTTTAAGTCAAGAATTTTTAAGGCACAATAAGTGGTCATCTGTGAACCACCTCTTCATTAAGTTAATTTTGAAGTATACATAAATATACTCCAGCAGTATTTACTTAAGTCAATAAGTTGTTCTTCAACTGATGGTGTAGAGTTAAGACTTAGTTCTAGATGGTCGAGAGCCTCTATATCTTTGATAAATATGCAATTTTTGTATGTTTTACAGGGGGTTCGATTTTTGGGAAAAGAATATCAATACATCATCTGGTTGAACCTATTTTATGGATGGATTAAATCTCTCTAACTGGTGATTATACTTTTGATGGGAATGTTTTTGTCCAAATCTTCATGTGTTTTTTATCTTATCTTGAATGTAATTTTTTATCTGTGCAAAGTACATTTCATTTCCTTCAGCTATTGTATAACTTATCTTTACTAATGTGCAACATGTAAAACACCTAATGCTTTGGTGAAGATTTTTTTTTATTGCAACCTGTGGGAGCAATTGTGTTTTTTATACATGTTTAATGTCTTGAAATAGTATTTTAAGTATTGAACTTCTTGCAGCAAATTTTTCATTGAGTGGTTTGTTGTTTCCCTTTGTTTTTACCTCTATTATTTCACTTTTCTATCATTTGTGTGCCACCATCCAAGGAGAACCCTCTTCTATATCATGTTTCCAACCCAACCATGCTCTTCTCTTGGTAAAACCAACCCTCTAATTGACCAACAAAATCAAAAATTCTAGCTCTGCCCTTTAGCAGTCAGGTGCAAAATTTAGGACCAACATCTTCTGGCATCGCTGCCAAGGAACAAAGTAACGAAATATATTTCCCTAGGAGAACGACAACGATCATATATGATATTTCATGTGAAAAAAGACCAGACACATTCAAACTACAGATCATTCACCTGGCGACTCCATGGTTAAAGGATCCAGTGGCGACTCCACACTTTCAAGAAGTCATATTTTCAAATGGAAGACCAATTGGCTCAGAGGCTTGCTCCTTTTAATTTCTCTATTGTTCCTAGTTTTCCAAATGTTGTTCCTACTATAGATGAGTAGGGTGATTACTTTCCCAGATTTGGAGAAGATAAATATCATAACCCTGCAGATCATTTGCTTGAATTCTATGAAGTCATGCATCGGTTGGGTATACATCATGAGGATGTATTAATGAAGATGTTAATGTACTCATTAGAGGGATATGCTCGTGAATGGTACCGATCCTTGCCTCCTGCTAGCATATATTCCCTTAAACAGTTCCATGCAACATTTAGTGATCATTGTAAAAGGTTTTTTCCAGCTGATTTACTTTTTGAAAACTATTGTGAATAATTTGGATCTTATATTCAACAGTCAATTATTATTTCTTCTCGTGGTGAAAATGAAAGGGATATTTCCGTTGAGGAAATGGAGGAAGATTCAGTGACATATGAGTCTTCTTATAATTCTTTTATCTAGAAAGATGATGTTGGGAATTACATTAATGATAAAATTAATGATAACAAGGCTTTGGATACATTTTCCATTATTTTAGATGTCTCGGTTAGCCATTGTTATGATGAATCTGATGTTCTATGTTCTCATAAAGATTTGGTTAACTCTGAAGAAAGAAGTGTTGATGGCCAAACACAAGCAGCTCTTTCTGCGAATTTTCAGCAGCCATTTCTTGGACTTGGCAAACTAGCATATCACAGTGATGAAGGTTGTCGAATAGATTATGAGGAAACTATCATTTCATAATTAAATAAAGAGGTATATTTTGTAGAATCTATGATTGATTATAGTCAAGATAAGGATGTTAGTTGTGAAGAGAAAGTTAAGAAGAATGAAGATTGTATTGAGCATGTTGATTCTTCTTTTGAAGCTACAGAAATAAATTTACAACCATCATATTTCTATGATCATCTTGTTGTTTTTAATTATTTCAAAGAGTTTTTCGTCCAAGAAAATGATCAACAGTTTCAAGGGGATTTACTTGCTCCTGCTTATTATGAAGTGTATGATCTTAATGAGTTGTTTCAAGGAGAACATGAGGAATATAATCTTATCAATAATGCAGATCTCATACAACAACAACTTTGTCTTCTCAACCAATTGGAGGCTTTTCATGAGTTTCAAGATCCAATAGAAAGTTGGATGGATTCTTATTTTTCCAAGATCTCAAATGTTGTAAGTTTTAGCATGATCAACATTTGCAGTTGTAAGTACAAGATGTCTGCTAACTTTTTGTCACATATTTTATATCCTCTTTGGATTATTTTAAACAATGACATGCACGAAGTTATGGTTCTCGGTTAAATGGATTCTTGGTTTCACTAGAAATATGATTACACATGATTACTTGGTTTTTAGGAGAGTAGAGTAGGGGTGCGTTGAATAAGCTCGCCATATGAGCATTTCATTTGCAGTGTGTTGGTTTTCATTAGCTTGTTTGAATAAGAGACTCCATAGCCCAACAAAGGTATTGGGGTGTAGTTACAGTTTTGGATTCAATAAGATGCATGTTTGAGAGACAGTAGCAGATATACATGGCTGACAGACAGAAACAGAGGTAAGAAAAGGAAGGTGGGAGCAAGTTATTGAGAAGGCACGTGATCTACTGTTCTTAGCACCTCACACCGAAGTTTTATCCCCGATTGGAGCCAATGTTGGAACTTAGGCCTCCATCGCTTCCCTACCCCTTCGTTCACTATAACATCTTCTTAAAAGATTGATTTTTGTTTTGTGTTTGTTAAGTTATTCCCTACATTTTAATGACTCAGCTTCAATGGCCCCGACCGGTCTTTACTTATTTTTACACCATCTTTTGCTTTCTTGAAAGGTGATTACATTTTCTGGTTTGAGTTTGAACATATGTCATCTTGGTTTACCACTAATTGAGCATGCAACAGGTCGACCAAGTCCTTTGTATGCACAAGAAACATCCAAAAGAAAAAACGCAGCAATTTGGAGCAGTGGATTTCAGGATTAGATTGTGAGCAAACAGAGAGGTTAAATTTTCAACGGTGGAGATCCAACAATGAATTAAGATCAACGACTCTTGTGCATTCGGGGTTTAAAAATCGTGTGAGGTTTTAACAAAAAAGCAATATGAAGTTTTACTCCACGACTTCGACGTTCGGGCATCCAAGCTTGTCATTGTTTCAATACTAAAAATTTCACGAAGTGTCGGAGCCCCAAACTACCACGTCAATCTGGGAGATCATCCTCCAGAAGATATTCACACTCTACAGTCAAAATCTCTCGAACGCCAAAGTGCCTAAGTGCCAAAGCGTCGGAGCTCTGAAGTGTCGAAGTGCCAAAGTGTTGGAGCCCCTTTCTCATAAGTTCTTCTTCAGCTGACATGTCATATGCCACCTTTCGGTTGATTCCATATGACACATGGCACTCATTTCAGGCACTTTGGTTATGTCATCTGTGTTATTTTAGGTGACATGTGTCACTCTCTTTTTATGACACATCACTGACTATGACATCATGCGACCACGTCACTCTAGGAGATTGTCCTTCGGGAGATTCTCAAACTCTACAGTCAAAAGCTCATGAATGTCGAAGAGTCGGAGTCCTGAAGTCCCGAAATATTTAATGATAAATATATATTAATCTTGGGCTAATTAGAAATAAGTGTTGGTTAATGACTTCGCAAGTTTGGTCATTCGGGAGATATGTATACTCTGCATTCAAAATCTCCTGAACGTCAAATTTCTGAAGTGGCTTATCCTCATTAATTTCATGTTTTAAAGTTTTTAAATGGCACCAAATGAAGGGAACTTTGAGCCAATCTACAACATCATATTGCTCGTCTAGAAGTAGCTCAGATTCAAAGGAACCTGAGGCGGTTCATGGGTATGACGTGAGGATGAGGAGAAGAAAAACACCAGCAGAACACAACCAGTCCATCATAGATCAAGACAAGAAGGAAAGGTTGGTTACGATCAAGACAGATAAGCTCGATGATAGTCAACATGTACAAAACTAAAGTTTTAGATCCGGACCCTGCAACACCACAACCAGGAATTGGAGAAACTATACTCCATACTTCAAAAGAAATATCAAAGACTCTAGAAGAAGCACCAGAAAACTTGTTGATTTCTAAAGGAGTGCTTAAAAGAAGTTGCCAACGCACCCAATTGTCTCCCAGTGGCCTCCAACAACACGCATGGATACCAATGCTCGATACAGAACACAGTTCTATCACTCCTAGTCAGTTATGTCAAATTTCAGTTCACTCCAACATATGCATCAGTTTAGTTTTATCATTAGCAACAGTTTTAATTGTTTAAGTCAAAACTTTTTAAGGCACAATAAGTGGTCATCTGTGAACCACCTCTTCGTTAAGTTAAGTTTGAAGTATACATAACTATACTCCAGCAATATTCACTTAAGTCAATAAGTTGTTCTTCAACTGATGATGTAGAGTTAAGCCTTAGTTCCATATGGTCGAGATCCTCTATATCTTTGATAAATAGGCAATTTGTGTATGTTTTACGGGGGGTTTGGCTTTTTGGAAAAGAATATCAATACATCAGCTAGTTGAACATGTTCTATGGATGGATTAAAGCTCTCTAACTGGTGAATATACTTTTGATGACAATTTTTTTGTCCAAATATTCATGTGTTTTTTATCTTATCTTGAATGCAGTTTTTTATCTGTGCGAAGTACATTTCATTTCCTTCAGCTATTGTATAACTTATCTTTACTAATATGCAACCTGTAAAACAGCTAATGCTTTGGTGAAGATTTTTTTTTATTGCAACCTGTGGGAGAAATTGCATTTTTTATACATGTTTAATGTCTTGAAATGATATTTTAAGTATTAAACTTCTTGCAACAAATTATTCATTGAGTGGTTTGTTGTTTCCCTTTGTTTTTACCTCTAGTATTTCATTTGTCTATCATTTATGTGAAACCAACCAAGGATAACCCTCATCTATATCATTTTTCCAACCCAACCATGCTCTTGTCTTGGTAAAACCAACCCTCTAACTGACCAACAAAATCAAAAAATCAGTCATTCCAAAACATGAGGTGGCCTACCTCTTCCCTTTAGTAGGCAGGTGCAGACTTTAGGACCAACACCAGTGACGAATAAATTGTTGTAACAATGAAGATTTCCCCATAAGGGATGTACCCTCATGATAAAACTTAAGGATGCTAATATCCATCAAAAGGTCTTGTGTCTATTTTGAAAGAGGGTGAGAGAGAAACTCCCTATCTCTCTCCCTGTCCTCCCACTCACACACAAATGTGTGTCTCGACATGTTGTCGCTCCTCCTCCTCCTCTTGTTGTCTTCATCTCTGATTCACATACAAATATTGTTAGGCACATATATACAAATAAAATAAATTGAAATTATAAAACAAATACATACATAAATGATATGTATTTTGCAAAAAAATCTTAAAAGAAACCGGTGCGTTGCAGACAGAAACATAAGCCCAAAGGAAGTTGCACTATCTCAAAACAATAGCACCGCTCAGTTGTGTGTCCCATAGGACGCCCTGTACTGACTCAGTTCTTTTAACCACGTCAGTTCAATGCTTTTAACAACACTAGTTTATTTTGTTAACAAAGACGCACTGCAATGCTAAAATTTATAGTGCACAAATTCAAGATGCCCTTCTTTAAAACAAAAGCATCGGTGTGCCATGTCTACTAGGGCACCCACATGTTATCTACCAGTGTGTTGTATTACTAATGCACCATTAACGAGCCTTACTAAGATGAATCACACTGTTTATTTTTCAAAACATGGCATGGTGCATACATTTAAAATTTATGTACCGATGCACAAAGTCTATTGACGCACCGCCATGGATTGCAGTGGTGCGCCTACTAAGTCACACCACTCTAATTGGTTATTACAAATTTTCCTCGGTGTCATTGTCTTTACAACACTTGCTCATTTGTTGGACTAATGGACACCACTAAGCTAAACTTCATTATCACAGCTAAAGTGGTGCGATGTGTTACTATTAACGCATCGGTACCACTATGATAGTGGAGCACCAGTGTTTTGTACGGCGGTGTGTTGTAAAGGATATAGCACCAAAAATGAAGCATCCAATGAGATGCCCCGCTATGAAAATCCGAGCAATATATGTCTCAGAGTGTTTTTGTATACAGTACCAATGCATTGGCTTAAAATGGTTGCACCTCTACATTAAATTTTATAAATTGTTATGTTAGTGGTGTCATTAGTTAAGTGAAGTGTATTGGTGCATAATGTTCAATGACACCAGTGCGTGTTTTATTTATTATAAAGTATGGTGGTGTGTTTGAACATTGATGCACAGATGTGTTATGTTTCAGGTACACCCCAGTGTGGTTGGTTAAGCTAGGTGAACCATTATGTTAAACTTTATATATCATTGAGCTAGTAATGCGATTAATGAAGTGAAATGTGTTGGAGCAGGTAGAATCCCATTGTGCACCAGTTTCATGGTTTTCTGAATGACGCACCATTTTTTTTTTTATTAATTTATCGCGTATAACACCCTGTTTCCCCCAATTTGTAATTAATCATAAAATAGGAATTACCATGCTAATGCATGAGGACAATGTAAATGTATTATTGTTTGAGTTGTCAATAACTGACTGTTAGGGTGAAGCCTTGAAAGTACTGGCCATGATATCACTAGAGGAAGAATGTGAAAACTATAAGAGAGGGTCCATTATGACAAATAACCCCAAATTTCCCTTGATGATGATGACAACCTCCTTTGGATCCCAAGGAGAGAAATCAGTTAATGAAGAAAGGACCGGTGGTTGAATTATCAACCACCCCCATGAATGGAAACATGGGTTTTTAGCTCGAAGTACCGCAGGGACCTGCAGACCTGAGCTTCCTTCTGGCAGAAGGAACAGGATAGGTCGGCAAACCTTCCAAGGTAAGAGGGATACACACGGTAGAGGAGACACCAGACAAAAAGAGTGTAAGCTCGCAAGGGATATGCACGAAGCTCTCCAGCGAGTCACGAACTAAAGGCCGCGAGCTTAATGCCGAGGAGCATCTGAGAAACCTCGCTGAGGCCATAACCGAGAGATAAATCTCTAAGTTACAGAGAACAGGACCCAAACAGAAACGAAAATGGAGGAAGAACCCTCGAGAAGTGTGAGAATTCCCTGGTGATATCATGGCTTGGCACAGGGGTGGCCAGAGTGCTAAGAATGAATGCCTCTGTGCCTATGGTCGGGTGGAAGGACGAACACCCATAGTCAGTTGGTTGGCGACAACCTGTAATAGATAATCGATTTCCTACCCTATGTAATGTAGCTGTAACTGTGTATGAATTGGTTATACTACGTATGCCTTCAGGAATGTGAATGAATGCTTAATGGATATATTGTATCCCTTCTATTTCTGCATGATTGTATAATTAGGCAACTAAGGAATTATATGGTTCAAACATGACTTGTTCTCATAAACTCTTGAGTTTTGTAGTGTCTTAAGCTAGAGCCACGAACTGTGAGCTCGTTGACCTTAGGCGTAGTTGCATGTACGATGGTTTACTCAACTAGTCGTTTTGAGCCCCTTGGAGGAAGAAGTTTGTTAAGATCATGAGAGGTAGTGCAGATATGCACAAGATTTCTGCGATCAAATAGAACCCCAGAACCCCTTGATGAAGGAGCGCAATAGTTGTGTTGAAGACTCTTCTAAGATTCAAGTCCAGGAGAAAGAGCGCAAAGCTCTCAAGTCCTCCATAGCTAATGAATCTCAGGGAGGATAACGAGTTTCAAATATCGAAAGAGAGTACCCTTTCATTTGCTAGATGAATGGATGAGATCGTTTCGGAGGATCTGAGTTCTGTCTTGACCGTTAGATTGGAGGAAGGAACGAAGGCATTAATACCTCAACCCCTTTAGCCTTCACAAGTAGCGATGGGATCCGGGACCGTAGATCCAAGGATCTTTCAGAGCTCTATTGATTGTCGATCTTAACCCTTGCATAGGCAGGAGAGTGGACTCGACGAAGTCCTGAAACTCCAGAAGTATTCGAAACCATCCATCGGCATAGGACACGTGGTTGTCGGTCGGCGTTTCGGCCTCTGGGAAACTAGAGGAAAAGACTCCTCATCTTTGCAAGTCATGAAATCCTGGTATACGAAACCCTGATGTGCTCTGTGGATGAGCTAGTTTAGTGTGAATAAGTTTCGGCATTTCAGCATCCGGGAAACCAGAGGACAAGACTCCTCGTCTTTGCAAGTCGCGAAATCCTGGTATACGAAACCCCAATGCGCTCTATGGATGATTTGGTTTAGCATGAATAAGTTTCGGCATTTTGGCACTCGAGAAACCAGAGGGCAAGACCCCTCATCTTTGCAAGTCGCGAAATCCTGGTATATGAAACCCCGATACGCTTTGTGGATGAGCCAGATTAGTGTGAATAAGTTTCGGCATTTCGGCATCCGGGAAAATATGTTGGATCATGTTGTCATTGATGCCAATGGTTTGATTGATTGATGTCAAGTGATTGATTGATGTCAAAGGATTGATTGATTGATGATTGATG
>SNQJ01S0003573.1:286742-311755 GCA_010110895.2 Picea sitchensis
TCATTGTGGTGATGACTTGTTGATGATATATTGCTGATATATGTTGCTGATATGTGCTCACATCTAACTGGTTATAAATGACAACAATGGGTAATGAATAAATGTTGAATGCTAATTGATGAGTTTTTGTGCAAGAGGGAAGTCTTGGGAAAAAGAGCCCCACACTCATTCACCCCCCCTCTAAGTGTGGTAGGTGTGTCCAAAAAAATAGAGGGCAAGACCCCTCGTCTTTGCAAGTTGTGAAATCCCGGTATACAAAACCCCAACACGCGATTAAGACTGAGTGTCTTTCAACACCCTTAAGCTCAGGAGGGATAGTGACCGTCAGGTCCAGATCAACGGGGGTCATTGATCTCATACACGAAATCCCATATCAGAGTTCAGGGAATGGAGTGACCAGTGGTTTGGGTCGCTGCATTTCAAACTCCCGGTTACCAAAATCTTGATACGGCCTAGACCGTTGGATCAGGGGGATATTTGCAGCCGTCGATCTCATCAAAGTAAGATTTTGGATTTCAGGGTTTGAAGAGTCGAAAGACTTGACTCTCTTGCATTGTTGAGTCGCGAAATGCAAAAGGTGCCTCTTGGCTTGGCCTGTGGTCATAACCAATGATCACATGAAGGTGGATAAGGGAAGAGCTAGCCTACGTTAGGCCCCCATAGGAATTCGGGGATTCTATCCCTTGAGGAAGAGCGAAACTTTTATTTTTGTCATAGTGGGTATGTGACATCGCGGTACTCGTGTTTGAATGACACTAGTGCATACATATATGAGATGCACCGGCAGTGATGCTCGTTGTGAATTTAATGCAGTACTCACTACTTCAAGGCAAGCCGAAGCGTTCAGGGGCACCACACGAAATTCGAAAAAAAATTGTCAAATTTCAAGCTAAATTATAATTTTGATTGGATGAATATGCAAACAGGAAGGTAATAAATAATTTACCTGGTCTCTTATGTCCCAAGGAGGCATGGTTGCATCATTGAGAGGAAATGAAAATTCATGGTAATTTCTAAAATTTGGAAATGTGTGGAATCTGCCATTGGAGCTATCCAAGTCAATGTAGAGCACTAGAAATAGGGCGTCTAAGGAAGAAAGGTGAGCATCAGTGCTTTCTTAAGAGTTTGGAAGCACGGGATGCACTGTAACAATGAAAATTGGTTTGGTAATTTTAATTTTATTTACCCTATCGGGGTGTGCCTAATGATAATTAGGCACACTGGTGCATAATGTTCAACGACACCAATGCAATTTATTTGATGCACATATTTTTATTATAAAGTATGGCAGTGATTTTGAACATTGACACATCGGTGTGTTATGTTTCGTGTACGCCCCAGTGTAATTGGTTAAAATGGGTGCACCGCTATGTTAAATTTTATATATTGTTGAGCTAGCGGTGCGGTTAATGAAGTGAAATGTATCGGTGCGGGTAGAATCCCATTGTGCACCGATTTCAAGGTGTTCTGAAGGACACACCACTTTGTTTGTTTATAATGTATCAAGGTTCTCTTGCTTGAACGACACCAATGTGTACACATATATGAGATGCACCAACAATGGTGCTTACTATTAATTTAACACCATATGCATTGCATCGGGGCGAGGCAAAGCATTTAGGAACACAACGAGAAATTGAAAAAAAATGAAAAATTTCAAGCTAAATTCTAATTTTGATTGGATGAAAATGAAAATAGGAAGATACTAAATAATTTATCTGACCTCTTCTATCCCGAGGAGGCATGGTTTCACCGTTGAGAGAAAATAAAAATTCGTGGTAATTTCCAAAATTTGGAAATGTGTGGAATCCACCAATGGAGCTATCTAAGTTGGTGTAGAGCACGACAAATAGGGTGTCTTAGGAAGAAAGGTGAGCATCATTGCTTGATTGAGAGTTTGGAAGCATGAGATGCACTATAACAATGAAAATTGGTTTGGTAAATTTTGTTTTATTTACCCTACAATGGTGCGCCTAATGACAGTGAGGTGCACAAGTGTGTAATGTTCAATGGCACCGGTGCGATTTATTCGGTGCATGTATTTTTATTATAAAGTATGGTGGCGCTACCAGAACATTGACACGTCGGTGCTTTATTGTCCATGTATGAAATGATGCATATATACCCTAAAAGTGCACCGAGAAAAAAACCTCTACAAAAACCTTCAGTTGCCCTCCTCCACTATAAAAAACTAAGGGATAAATTTTTCGGGGAGGTTCTGTAAAAACTCCATAAGAAGGTGTTCTCCTTGTAGTGCTTCCTTATGATTCTTTGTTCCACTCTCCTTCTTGACTCAACTCTTCTTGTGTATATTTTGGCTCTTTCTCTCCTCTACTCTTTTGGTTCCATCCTATTCCTCACCTCATCTCAACAACTTATGGATCCTCCTCAACGAATCCATCTCCTCTCTTAACCTCCCCTGTNCATCCGTCCTGTCAGGATCCATGTGCATCATCCCCTTCTCCACGAACAACATCTTTATCCAGAGTGGGATTTCTTCTAACAACCTTTTTCAAGGTCCTTCAGTAAACTTCCTTTCAGCCTCATTGAAAAAATCAATGTATTCAACAACAAAACTAATTACATAACCTTCATTCACCCAATCAAACCAAAAATAAATGGCTCAACTCCACTTGTTGTCCAATGTCTTCAGCCTATCTATCGTGATCCAATCCCAAACCATTGGTTCTTGAGGCCTCAAAGCAATATTAGTAACAGTCTACCTCTTCAACCATTCATATAATAAACAAGGAAATTCAACAAAGAAAATTTAATGCATATCAATGTAGAGATACTTTTCCTTCCATCACTTCACATAGACATTCAAACCTTGAGTTTCTTGCCTAGCGAACTCTCATTCCTTCGAAGTTAACCAATCATGAGTTTCTTCCCACGATTGATACCAACTCATTCTATGCCTTCATCATTCATTACAAAACCTTCAGGTCTCGATAACATAACCATTTTTTGGTTCGTTTCATGCTTGTGTGTGTCCTTCTTAACATTGGGGGGTTGAAGACCCAGGGTTTGTCAAAAGTTGACCAACAAAAACCCCAAGGCATCAACATATCAATCCTAGGCCATTACTAAAGAATGTCTCACCCAAGACGCCATGAGGATCACAGAGACCATATGGTCTTGTGTCAGTGATGAAGAAATAATGGCATAGGAATCCATCTGGGGTTGCATTCATATTATCCATTACAGATTACTTAAAAATTAACAATGCATTACAAAAACAACACATTCAATAGGCACATAATCGACACATCGTAGGTCCATAATCACTACAACTTTATTATCATCATCATTCAATCATTCACAAACATAGTTTGAGCAACTTATTCATTGAAAACAACAAATCTTTCCTCTCTTATACATTTTCCCATCATTACATTACTTATCACCATGTATTTTCAATTAGACTCTGCAGATATGACAGACTCGGGCTTACAACTAGAGACAATACAAAATATAGGCTTAGATCGAGCTCAAGGACAACAATACCCACAACCAACTAACTAATTAGATAACTCTATTTTTGTTGTCATTTCTTCCTTTTATCTGCTTCTTGGCTTTGTCGCTCAGTCACTTTTAGTTCTGCCCCACTCACTTCTCTATCTGCCAGTCATGCATGCTTCTGTCATGGGCACGCATTCCACATAGCCTATCTGGAATCATGGCAATATCAACTACCCTGCTAGCTCATCTTCTTATTGCTCCATGTTGCATGTAGTAATCATTCGAGGAGATTTCTCGAAGATTATTTTCTTAATTCTAGTGTGCATGCGGTATCTTGATCTAGCATGTGTGCAAAACTTTCTTAAGCATGCACAAAACTGGAATAGGAGTGTGAAACTTTGTTTGTGTGCATGTTCTGTATTTTACCCAAAACTTTGGGTGCCAACACTGAGATAGCCTAAGGAAAGGGAAAAGGACCAACAGAGTAGGAGATGCAGCTAGGGAAGCTGACAAAGGGAAAGGGCTCAATCGGAAGTAGACTTAGGCAACCCTGGAGAAGACTCCACCTACAAAGAAACAACGTATATCGCTTAAGCTAAGTCCAAGCCCCAAGTCTAGCGAACACGAGCGTGCATCAACTCCACCACAACAAATCGACAATGTGCCCATTGAAGAGGAAATCCCTCTACACTTCCTTGCACACAAGGTGGTGCCTAATCATAGTAGATAAAAGGATATTGACACCAACATGACAACATAGGAGCCAGGGAAGACTTTCACACCAACCCAAGCATCATCAAGTAGCTCCAAACCAATTTGTTCATGCCATAGATACTAAATAGAGAGTCATCACAAAAATTGGATGAACTTTGTCATCAACTGGAGCTTGCTCCAAAAAATGGGCCCACATTCCAAGAACTATGGATGACAGAAAGCATGACTAGCACAACATCTCCATGCAATAGTACCCAGAGGAGAGTGTTACATTTCATCCTATTGGTCGTCACAATCATTGAGCTATCCACTACGATAAATCCTCACCTATTACCTTACATTGAACTAGAGTTGGCGCGGGTGTTTTCATAGGACTTGCAAACCTATATGACCAATATCATGAATGAACTAGGGGATTGGCACCGTGTACTCATCCAGTGATATGTAGAACTGCAGCAAAAGCATGAGCAATAAATCACTGCACACAAGGACACCCAGCATAAGTAGAACCAAGAGATTGTTTCCCATAAAGAGATCGAAGTTGCACATAAGATCACAACATGCCATGAATCGGAAATCACTGCACACACCTTATTGATTAGCGCAATTGACGAAGTTTATGCACACATCCCCAGTACATCCGTAGACACTTAGAACCTCCCCACGCCACGTAAACTCAACAAAATTAAGGATAGGGTACAATCCCTACAGGAATAGAACTTAGAGCTTCAGAAAAAGTTGAAGTGCACTCCCCAATCGAAGGAATGGGAGTTGCAACAACAAATTGTTGTCGCAGAAAAGGCGTTATAGAAGGGACAAGTGCATGTAGCAGATTTCTTCGGGGTAATTGACTACAATTTAAATATTTGGAGACACCTCTAGAATTCCCATGAAATCAGGGCCATTGACGAGAAGGTCCATGCAAATGAGGCACATATCAAGCAGAAGAAGTAGGCTCTACCCCCCTCGGTAGAACAACAAGAGGCCATGACAACCATTTCCAGCCAACTTTGGGAGATTGTGTCTACCCACACTAAACAACATAAGATTTTAGGCATCATGCTCGACACCATCGACAAGGACCAACTGCACTACTACAAACTTGCAGATGCGCAAGCAAAGGAAACCCCAATCGTACAACTAGGGGATCATATAAAACCTACCTCGCAAATCACACTAGGTGATGTGAAGGATTTTTGCAAAAAAGATGAAGGACCTAACATAAATTTTTGACGAGGTCAATGGCCATTTTAAAGTATTTATCAAAAACATCATCAAGATAATGCCATCAATATTCTTTGTCATGTCGTAAGCAGTGTCATTGGCTCGAGGACATGCCAACTAATGGTGTTGGGGGCATGTTGGCACCCTAAGGTTTTGTAGAAACTACGTGTGTGCCATAAGTCGGCACTGCATGCGTTCCCAATAAGATGCACCACACTGCGCCAATTTTATCACCTATGCTAGCAAAGGATTTACTGCACGCAAGGACTTAAAGAGACTGTATGCATGTCAGACCCTCGAAGATCTTCAATGATTGTAACCATTTTTGTAATAAACTGATTGATCATGGTCGAGGTTATGGGTGAGTTGGAAAGGTTGTTATGATTGCCACGCTCCATGTGAGATCTAGGGGATGCATTCAAATATGTAAGGGTTGAGTTTTTGTTCACTAAGAGAGAATTTTAGTAGATAATTGTAGGTGAGTTGTAGAAGAGTTAGAGATTTAGGCCAACTTTGTGACTGCTCCTATTTTCAGATATATTATTTGTGTGAATAAGAGAGAGAAAGGATATTTGAGCAAATGGCTCATCTCTATTTTGCTGTGAATGCATTATGAGAAGGCTTCGGCCTCTATGTATGTAAATGTATCTAAATGCCCTTAAGTTTAATGGATAAAGTCTAAAGAACATTTATCTTTGCATCTGATGAATTATGGTTTGAATGTGTTCATGTTCTGCATTACTCTGCATAGTAATATTGTGATAGTTATGAATGAATGCATGATGAAAAATGTTTCATCTATGTTATATTCCTTCACATCTTGCACAAAATCTATGGTCTATGTGATTCTCATAGCGTCTCGGGTGAGACCTTCTTCCATCCTTGAAGATTGAATATGTGAACACCTATGGGGTACTTGTTGATCCAGTTTATCGAACCCTAGGTCTAAACCCCAAAGCAAGCTAGCATGGATCATCTAGTGCATGAGGTGGCCCAAGAGGTTATATACTAGGTGGCTCGGGAGTGTATTCCAGGGCATCAGCCTCAGGGTTGTCATTAAGAGGGGCATGAGCATGAACCTTAGCTCATTGACCCTCGTGGCACACTAGGTATAATATGTGAGGGATATTGAAAGCTAAAGTAACAATCTGGTCAAAAATCAAGGGTACCCCTATACATCCTTTGATGTTATGGTTGATGAATGGCAACTCTAGGTGGAAGTAGCATGACTCCAAATCTAGTCATAAAATCATAGATCTGATCAACAATGTCAAAATGAAACCATACATATGGCTTTATATGATCCATCCCTAGTCTATGAGGCCCAACCAATGCACCCTCCATATTTTCATCTACATGTAGTGGGGGCATGCCATCACTAGTTAATATCACGTTAGGAAAATAGTCGATGATCAATTAGACAATTTAATCTGAATATTATAATCAATAATGTGGGCATTAAATATGACAAAAATGTATGCAATTAGTCTAATTAAAACAACACAATAATATTACCCCTTTGTTTGGGTGGCTCCCCTACAATAAATGAGAGGTTCATAACCTCACGCTAATCCATCCCCACATAGGAATATAGCACAAGGTTAAGGACATTATCATCCTCACCACCTAACATGTAAATTTCATGAATATACATGGTCCTAAATGGTAATACCTATTAACCCCTATAGGGCAACATCATACCCCACATTCGCATATGTGCCTCAATGCTCGGTCTTTGAGGGAGGTGGTCGAATGATAGTTCAGTCACTAGAAACATTTTTAAAAAAGACAAAATAGATCCAATACAAAGGGGAAGAGAGATCTCCTTGAGGACCAATGGAGCGATATTAATCCAAAGCAATCTGAAAGTTCCATACTAGAATAATATACCATTTATACAATCGCTACCACTCAATGATAATATCTACATAATGCAATTAAGCATAACTAATACATTGACCATTAGAAGTATGGTGTGCTAGTGTAAAGACCACAAGGCATAGGTAGTGCACATTGAAGTGTTGGAAAGAATGCAAACACACGTGTCCCCCCAAAACCTAGAACTCATTGGTGTTATTAATGTTAACTTTGACAGGCTTTTGAACCCATGTTAGCTAGCTCTACATTGTGACACCCAATGACTTGTTGGAATGGAAAACATCCCCCCCTCCTAGATAGACTGGTAATAAAGTACATATCCTCCTCTATGGGCTCATACCAAAGATTGGGCCTAACCCTAAATGGTTGTAGGGAATAATCCCAACAAAAAATAAACTGGCATGAAAAGGCGTTGTCCTCTTTGAGGGATATAGCTATCTCGTAAAACTTAAGGAATCCAACATCCATCAAAAGAGCATGAGCTTGCATAGTATTAAGGTATGACAACAAATCTCACTTCCTAATTTTGCACCATCAAATGTGTATCATGTTGTTGTGGTTGTATTTGATTCACATACAATCCTCGTTAGTAAAATAGATTAATCAAAGATGCAATATGTACTAAAATAAGTCATAATGTTCATTAAATATGGTAATTTGAATGATGAATTAAAAAGTGTGAAAATTGTCACTGCACCTTATATCTATAAGAGCACCATAGACGGTGCACCACAATATTTAAAGTGCATCATTATATGTGTGCCACGATACTTAAAGTGCATTGTTAGTGGTGCACCATGCCATCCTAAAACGCACCGAGGCATGCAATAAAATGCGATGCTCTGTCACATTTTAATCGATGCATTGATTTTTATTGCATGCACCAATGATTCAAATCAAGGTAAATGCATTGCCTTTGCAAGACACGTTTTCCTTGCTTTGATAGTGTACTAACATGGATTACATGCATAGGGCATGATGCAACTAGTCATTTCATAGAGCACCGAGCACGTGCATTTCATCTTATTTCATGCACCAATGTGTCTAATCAATATGAACATGTTGTGTAATCAAGACAAGTTCACTTTTCTTTTCATGATGAGTTGACGTGGAGTAGATGCATTCTTATTAGTTCTTTGTGTCATCAAATAATGAATAAGAAGTGTGCAATAAATATAATGCACAAACATCAGATTCCCTAATGTGTTTTGTGTTGATATTATGGTAGTTGCGGGAGGTATTATCCTCCATATGTAACCTTTGACTAGAATAGAATATTTTGGAAGTAAGAGAAACGCTAAAGAGATGTGTGAAAACCCTAGAAGACATGTTCGCTCAGTAGAATATATAATATTAAGATATTATCCTTCAGGAAGACAAATCGGCTTCACAGGAAAAAGATAAACAAAAAATATAATTACTAGAAAGTCAGGTAGGCCCAGCCAGAAAATTCATTGGACAGATTAATATAAATAGAGGACATCTTGGCTCATTTTTTCACTCACTCACACACTCTCAGTCACCCAGAAACAATGTGCAAGTTTGGAGGAGGAGTAACAACAACTAGAGTTGTACAATTTTCTCTTTTTCGGTCTTTATGGTACTTTCTCTTGTGCGCTACCCTTGGAGAAGGTGCGCTCTCTTGGTTATATGTTGGTTATGGTGTGGCTTCCTGGAATCATTCTTTATGTCAAAGGTTAAGGTGCTCGGGGTGGCTTTATGCCTATGGATGGGTGGCAATGGTGTAGCATTGCCTATGGTGAAACAAGCACATCAACATTATTCTAATAGGTTATGTCCCCACACTACCTTCAAAATGATCTAACTATTGGAAGGTACATCGGGAGTTCCTTGTCAAGCTCGTTGTAGCACTAGTTGCAGCGGCAACTATGGTTTTTGATTTTGTAGTTGCAGCAAACCTTAAACCTAAATTCTTGGGCACTTTCAGTGAAGCATTAGACCTAACTTTTGGGTATTCTAGTGCGCCCTAGCCTAGCGCACCCTCTGGTGCCCTCAATTAGCAAAAACGTCAAGTTTGATTTTTTGGGTCAAAGTCAAAGGTTGAATGGTCAAAGTCAAAGGTTGACTGGTCAAATTCAAAGGTTGACTTTTGGTCAAAATTGATTTTTGTGGTCAAAGTTGAAATTTCAGGGTTTCTAGCTTGTTCTAATCATTGAACCTTTTTTATTTAGTTTCTAACCTCTTCTTGTCAAGATGGTGTCTAGTTTCATATTAGAAAAATAGTTGAACGATACTACAAATTTCAAAGGTATGCACTTGTATATTCTTTTCAAGTTATATCATCCAACAAATCATGAATGTGTTTGCAAGGGATGTACAAGAGACCTTGTCCAAGCAGTGATTTTGAATTTAGTACATTCAAAGGAACAAGCGCACCCTCCCTAGTGGTGAAGAAGACTCTGTGTTTGATTATTTAAAAATTGATGTCTCTAGCTGTTATGGAATTATTATGATCTTATGTCGCATCTTGATCTATTGAATTTATGATCATTATATTAACCCTTTAATACTAGAGATACACTTGTTGGTCTCCTCTCTAGGAGATATTCTTGTTCTTATGTAACTTATTGTTTACGAGATGAAGTTGGTCTCCTTTAGGAGATGTTCTTGCTTACTGACCTAGACTCCAAGCAGGATATCTTTTATGGAGGATACCATGGAGATTTTTTTTTTCTTGTTTCTTGTTCCGAGCAGGTCATAAGAGATAAATTTGAGAGGGATTAAATGATCAAGAAGAAGCCAACATAGTTTCGTGACACTTTGTAGAATGCAAACGGGCATGCAACATATGGAAGCGTGGTCCAAGGATTCTCTCAGATAGAGGGAGTTGATTTCAGAGCTTGAGATAAAGGATCTTGACCAGATATATTGGGATTGGAAGTGTGGCTGGCACCATATGAGATCTTCAATGTGGATACTAAAGAAGTTTAGCATCATGGACATGAATTCCATGGCCACACCTATGACGACACATCTGAGGAAGTTGTGTGACGGGATAGACATTTTCTTTACAGAGAGCACCTTGTGCCAGTATATGGTTGTGCCATGACCATATTATTGGGTTACAACACAACATGCAGGTACTTGTGTTGTACATATATATATGATTGATCTCTGATGATGAAGTATGGTTGTCAGGATATACATTTTTTGGATTGGAAGTGTAGAAGACAGATCTAGCATCTGAGGTGATACTTCAGCTTGGGATCGAGCAGGATTTCCATAAAAGAAGGGAAGTAGATATCTATAGCACTCGGTGATATATCATAGCCAGTGATGCAAGATATGAAGCAAGGTGGATTTTTGAAGGATCTTGCGGGACTTCATCAGATACATGGTGCAAGAAGGAGTAGTGAAGCTCCATCACATATCCACAAATGAGAAAATAGATGACATTTTCATTAAGCCTCTATCTGGGACAAGCTTCGCAGGAATGCAAATGTTTCCCCATGGGAGTGTTGATGATTTCAGCATCGTGTCGATATTCCAAGATTGATCACATATACTTGATAATATGAGAATAGGCCCAAATGTAATCTTCGACGGACTGAATATTTGAGTTGTTGCTAGATCTCCTATGTTTAAATTGCATCAGGCCTTGAAACTCTCAAGAGTAGGTGAGTATCCCCGATAAGCATCGGGTCGACTCTATCTCCATGGGAACTAGGTTGCAGACCAGGGGAGATAGGGAACATCTACATCCAGAGTAGATGTGCCCTGTCGTAGTCTTTGATGGACTGAGACTGTAATATCCCCAAGGATGAGCCCTAGTTGTATTTATGAATTGTAAACATGTTTTGTAGGCTGGTGAGCCGAGTGTTGATAAGCTGGTGGGCTTATGTGTTTGTTAGGCTGGAGAGCCTAAGTGTTAAAGGCCAAGAGCCTGTTTTTGTATATGTAATTATGCAGATCATTAATAAAGATTAAACATCACTACATGTAAACCGACCATGAAGAAACAGTGATGGGGGACTAAGCTTCCACTAGATAGGGTAAGGGAGGGGGATAAGTGTCTAGGCCTAGAGGCTAAGCTAGAGGGCTTACCTCTAAGGGATTAATATTTTATTATTATTATTTCCTAAAGGCTAAGGTGGACATGAATGATGTTTTCCTAAGTTCCTGGAAAGGGAACGAGTGCGAAGTGGAACGCATGCGGCTGCAAGAAGACAAGTGTCAACCTGGGCACATGCAGTTATAGCTGGGAAAGATAGCCTGTTAGGGGGTTCGCTTGCCATTTTCGATCCACTATCCAACCGTAAACCAGGGGCATCCATCATGGATCTCTGGAACCAATCATCCATGAGTCAAATCGTGTTGGGGGTTCAATTCTCGTTCAGTGTGACTCCCATCCTTGAGTCTGGATGAGTTTTGAGATCCTTCACTTTTCCGTCTACACTCTCGCGAGGTTATTCACCCTGAAACCAGTGAAAACCGATGGACTGATCTATGTCTCCTATTAAGTCCAAGAACCTTGTAATTGTCTGATTCATGTGGTGTCATAACTATTGGTTGTTGCGGCCACGCAGTTCCTTGACTGAGTGTGGCTTATTGTCATTGGTTGTTTCTTACTGAGCCTTGCTATGTCTAGTGTATGATTGTTACCATTTTGGGTGTCCATACCTATTTTCCTTGTTGTTGTTGTTGTTGTTGTCCCCGTACCTGGTTGTAGCTAAGTCGAAGATTGGTTAAAGAGGCAGGTTTTCAGGCATGTGAGCAACTATCCCAGGCAAGAGAGATTGTTGGGAAGTGAGTTCTCTTGGAAGGGAGTCTCGTAGCAACTACAGTACTCTGAGACTTCTAGTCCAACTTGTTGTTGAAGCCCAAGGTAAGGGAGGTGTAATAGTTGATGGACTTGTATTAGTGAAGGTGTACCCTCCTGGGGTGGAGCAGGCATGTGGGGAATGAGGGTATGTGGGTTGTGGGCATAAGTGGCTCCTGGGATAAAAGATCCTTCCTGTGTTTTGTGCAACTTCCCTATTGACCTTGCCTATTCTAGGAATCCCTTGGCCGGTGGAGCTTAGTCCCAGCTCAGGGTTGACCTACTGTTGAGCGTGATGAGCAGTGTGATCTATGGCTGGGAGGTTCGTGGAAGGTCTGCACGCAATTGGTGGTCTTCTAATAAAAGATAAGTATCGCTTTTATATTCATTTACATGTTGTGTAATGGTACATATGTTGTAATTGATTAGTATTGCCTATGTATGTTGTATTTGTTGCATGTGTAGGCTTACTGTTATTTCCGCAATAATATGTTATATATATGTAGGATAGTCATTCTATGTTTATATGGATGTGTATGTTTTTCCGCAATTATCTCTGTGTGGCATAGCCCAGTAGTTTAAGGCTGGAGTTGTCACAGATCAAAGCTAAATGTACAAGAAAAGGTATTTCGCAAGTAGCATTGCCCCGACGGTGGAGTTGTAGGCCGGGGGATGTTACAATATGGTACAGAGCATGGTTTCAACACTGATCCTAGATGGGCCATGTTAGTGGAATTTGAAGCAAGTGTTTCGGAAGGAGTTATTGTCAAAATGAACAAAACTCAAGTTCTAACCCAAGGTTTCAACGCGGAGCCTGGATGGGTTGGGTAAGTGGTCATTGGACTCAAGGTTTCAAGAGGAAATTGTCTTAAGAGGAACCAATTTTGGACCTCAGAAACATCCATGAGTGCCAAGAGGATTACCTTCATTGTGTTAAGAAGCTCAGGAGGAGTAGCGGTATCGTAAAACCGCGACAGACGTGGTATTTGGCCAGAGAGAGACAGAGATCACAACACTTATGGTATTGGGGTTGTAGGATCTATTCGGAAGGAAGGGAAATCCTTTACGACCATCAAATCTGGAGAAGGTGTAGATGGGTTAACCTAGAATCCCTTCGGACTTCGCAACTTCGGTGAAGTTGATGAAAAATAAGAAAAAGTCTGAAGCCCCGAAGTGGATCTACACCGTAGATCTGGGGAGAAGAGCTCGACCGTTGGATCAACCAATGTCAAAAGGTCAAACACAGTGGTGAAGGGAGAAATCTTGCGAGGCTTCGAAGTCAGAAGTTAATCTAGACAGTCCGTCAAGAGGAACGCATGTCAGCAGATTGGTTTGTTCAGGATTTCGACGTTTGGGAAAATTAGTGTGTGTTGAAGAGAGAACTCTCGAAGCCCGAACTTCCGAAGTCCCGAAGAGCCGAAGTAGTGGGTCGTGATAATGCCACTTAGATGGAAATAGACACATGGGATGTGTGCCACGTTTCAGTGGGTTTCAAACCCATGGAAGATTGAAATGGCATTTGGAACGTGACGAGTTTCACCCATCTGAATGGGCCACGTATCAGCCGCTAGTATTCTGCCACGTGGCACTTTGTATGAGCAGGGTTAGTGGGGCTAAGGTTAGGTAATATAGTCAAAGGTCAGGAGACCCACAGTGGCGTTGATCACGATACATCAATATCAATTGCCAGAAGGCATTGCGGGGACCCAAGTTGCACAGAAGTTAATTATCCAAGGCGGTCTCGCAATCCAAACCGCAGTTTTACCGAGGGGTTACGTGTTAGCGTTAAAAGAATTGTGGAATGAAAGGCGTGTTTCTCCAAACCACCATTGCATGCCCCCGCAATTGGAAAACGTTAAGTTATGTGATGTAATGACGTCACCAAAGGTGATTGGGAATGTTCAAAGATTAGTAGTTCAGAGGTGCGGATGCGAGATCCTTCGAAGCTCCGAAGTTCTGAAGACCTGAAGTTTCGAAACTCAGACGCCTGAGGTTCCATAGTAAGTGTTAGTCGTCGGAAGCTGAGTAGACGTGGATGGTTCATCCACCCTACTTCATGAGTTCGATAATCTAGAACTCTGAGTGATTGTTATGTGGTGCTTTGAAATCTTCCGAAGTCAAAGGCCCAAGTAAGCACCTAGTGATATAATGCTTGGTCATGGCCCGTGATCACATGGATTGGGGACTGAGAGGAAGGGGCTCATGCCCAAAAATTATTACAGAGAAGAGAAGAGCTTGGAAAGAAAATGAAATCTGAACGTTTTCTTAAATCAGATTGGTTTATGAATGTAGTGGGATTTGTCAAGGAATGATGGCCTGACAAATTCTGGTTGACTGCACGTTGTGTTTGCAAAGTTCAACGAGTGTCAGAAACAAATCAAATTTTCATAGAGCACTTAGGAGACACTCAAAGAGTTGTTGAACATTCTGAAGGAAGACCTGTGCAAGGAGTGCACCAGGCCAACACTTGGACGAAGTGTTGAAAGACAGCCATATGGAGGCTAGTCAAAGCGCAAGGAATGCGCGTAGAGATGAACTTGTTTCAATTTCGAAAGCTCGGGAGAACGAGTGAAAAACGTGCCAGGAGGGCACCAGAAAGTATTTTGGAAGATGCAAAAGGGTAGAATCCCTTGGGAGACTGAGCAAGTTCGAGAAGCTCAGAGGAGATAGTGCAAAGGGTTCACAAGAGTCGGACTTATCCCAAGTCCAGAAGCTTAGGAAGGATAGCATTTTCAGAAATGCAGACAAGACCAAAAGTCAAGGACTCACAAAAGGATCAAAGGTCGAAGCCTTGACACTTAGAAATTTTCCCATTTCGGGAGAAAGCGAAATCTCAGGAGGAGGAACGACAGTTGTCATTAGATCAGCTGTAGAGGAAGAGATCTGACCGTCGAATTTCACGTCCAGACAAAAGGAACACGCGTAGGAGGAGATCATATATGTCCGTCAGATCTAAGCGCAAGGACCAACAACCGTTGGATCCCAAGGAAAGTGCACGAGACTTAACTCTTTTAAGGTGAATAGGAAAGTGGACCACAAAGTCCCGAAATGACAAGAGTCGTCGATGTGAAGGAGGACACGCAGCGCCAGATCTAGACTCCGAAAAAGCGGAGGGGGGGGAATTTTGAAGACCCGAAGAAGATCTCGATTGTTGATCGAGGAGGGAGCTGAAGGACCGTCGATCTAGTTGAGGAGGCCAAATTCCCAAAGCAGGAGAAGAACCATCGATTGAGGAGGATGTGTGGCAGATGATCTTCCATTTCAGAGAAATCTCTCCAAAAGAAATGAGAGTTTGAGAACTAAAACTCCCAAAGTCCGGACTCGCAGAGAAAATCGTAGCCTCACATCTGAAGTGACAGGTGTCAGTGGATATTCCACTCTGGAAGATAGCTATTGAGGAGGAAGCGAGATTTGAGAGTTGAAACTCCCGAAGGCCGGAAGGCTGGAATCAATCGTAGTCGTTGATTTGGAAGGTAGCGACGTGTCGACAGATCGCGGAGATCTGAGATCGTGCGTGAAAGGAAAAAAAGTTCATTGATGGGATAGTTGGCCAGAGGTAGGTAAAGAATAGACAATAGTCATTGATCGAGAGGTATCGCCAAGGAATTGGAGATCAACAGTCGAGTTGGATTGCAAAGCCAGAACTTGCTCAAATGTTAAAAATATGAGAGTGGGCTGCAATTTATACCATGGTTTTAACAAAGTGATACGTGGCAGCTAGAGGTGAATTGCGGGGCGAAAAGCGGGTTGGCCTAAAACCAATCTTGCCCACACCCACAATCACAGTTTTCCATGAGGTCATAGCCCAGGGCCATATGAAGGAAGGGGCTAATGAAAAAGGAGCTAGCACCTGAAACTCGACATTTCAGAAGCGCGCAGACAGAGGGCACAGGTATCACAGGACCTGCACCTAGAGGAGAAATGGGGGCCTGTGTATGATTATTTTGGGTTCAATCACAAGCCCGAAGAGTCAATTCGACTCAGAATATTGAAATATCCTTTGACTGGGAGGTCAGCAGACACCGTTGAGGTGGGGGCATTGCATCGAAAGTGCTCAGGGCGGGAATAATCATGCATAGTGATCACAGTGGGAGCACAAGAAGATTCAGGAATCCGAGAAGAATTGTAGACTTTTGGGATCAACAAGGAAAATTTTTATAGGGAGAAAGAAGTTGCTGCAATTTTTGTGGCAGCAAGTATGTTACGACTTGTTGGGTAAACCAGAGGAAAGAATGCTTGTGTGTTTTCAAGTGTTGTTGGTGCATAAGGAGGGAAGCAACAGAGAGCTTAAGTGTTGGTTATAAATTTGATAAAAGAAGCATGAAATCTTCTACTGCCATCAGACATTCAGGTAATATAAAATGTATTAATGGCAGTCATGTAGGTATGAGTTTTTATTACTCTTTTTGCATAATTTCTGAAAGGAAATTTAGGTAAGAATTTCCTCAGCTAGAGTTATTTTATAAAATCACATGATTATATTATTGAGTGCATACCATTGGATGTGGTAAAGGCTGGAGGCATGTATTAATTCAAATCTTTTTAGCTTCTGAATGCACACACTGACATAGTAGAATGTCATGTTAATTTGGTTATGGGGAAATAACCAAAGAATTAAAAGATAAGAACTTGTTATAAGAATGAGTGTCGGTAAGCTAGTCATGTATGAGACCAAGACATGGTTGGATATGGCAAGGTATGGATATGGAAAGGTTATGAGCCACACAGGTACTAAAATCTTCCTACCTTTAAATAAAACTTGGACTGCAACCTTTTTGCTAACACTAATGAACACCATGGAATTATATTATTGGTGTAGTGTTCGGGTCGAAAATGAAGGAATATAATTAATTGGGAAGACAATAGGAAGTGTGTGGAGAATGTGTCAACACATTGGCCCGAATTCCAACTTATGGATGGTGAGATACATGATGATATAAAGAGCATTATGTAATTCAATACAAGGTGCATTGAATAAGAATGCATTGAGAATTGCTCTCATGCATAGTAAGTGATAGAATTGTATACTAAATGCAATGGTTGAATATGTTTTGTAAGTACATGCATATATATTATTGCATGGAAATAATTGTTACTAACAACTGAAATGTGGTTAACTCATGAAGTTGAGGACATTTCAGGGAGGTGTTAGACATTTCAACGGGAAAGTTGCAAGTCAAGTAGTCACATGAGCATTGACTACATGAAATTTTCTTGTTTGGAAAAAGAAGTAATGAACTTACAGATATTACTGTGAACATGCATATGCACAAAATGACGAGTCGTTCTAGTTTATTAAATTGTTGGGTAATTGTGATTGAACTGCTAGGTGCGGAAAATTCTAAGATCACTGCATAATATTTTGTACATATTGCAATTAAATTATGATGTATAACAAATACTAACAATTTGTTGGTTGTATGCAAGATGAAGCATTACAGGAAAAATGGTATGCAGTTTGGTGCCTATGGAAAACCACAAGGATGGATGCATTCATAATATGGCAACAACCAAGATGAACTATGAAACAGAATTTCATGTTTTGGTGAAAAAGTTGAATTCCCTTTTGAACTAATTGGAGTTCCTAAATGAATTCTTTTATGTTTTCTCATGATAACTGCATGTGGGTGATGCAGATGAGATGATGTTGATTAAAGTTAGAATGTTGACTACAAAGAGTAGCTCGGGGAAGCTGCTGATTGGAAATCTCTGAGGATAGTTGGAACTCCGAGAGCCACGGTGCTCCGAGACTTCCTGAGTCGGCCTGTTGTTGAAGCCCGAGGAAAGGGAGGTGTAGAAACCGATGGACTGTGTGACAGTGAAGGTGTACCTTCCTGGGGTGGGACAGGCATGTGGGGGAATGAGAGATCGTCGGTTGGAGTGTTGTTGAGGTTTGGTACCTTGGTCTAGACCACGTCGATGTGGAAGGTCTTCTCAATCAAAAGATAAGTATCAATTCTCTATTTATTGTATGTTGTGTATCTTGTATACAGGTTATAATGTTATTAGAATTGCTTGTATATACATATATATACATTGCATATATGCTTGCATTACCTGCATCCATGACTGTACATAATGTGTTTCATGTTTCATTGCTTAAGAAATGTATACCTGATACTAATCATGTTATTGATTGGAATGTGATTCAAGTGGAGCAAGAAGGCATCTTGCAAGTGCATCTTGTGCGCATATTGGACCTGAAAGAGAAAACAGCTCCAGAATCAAGCCATGGGGATTGTAAAGGTCCAGTGGACCGAGTACGGTCCTAAGGACGTGACATGGAAGCATGAAGATGCTATGACGACAGAATACCTGCATCTTTTTTAAGATTTTGGAAATCTTGTTGATGTTGTGTAAAGAGTTTCACTTAGGATGGTGCAAAAATAAGGGGATGGGATTGTAATATCCCCAAGGACGAGCCCCAGTTGTGTTTATGAATTGTAAATATGTTTTGTAGGCTGGTGAGCCGAGTGTTGATAAGCTGGTGGGATTATGTGTTTATTAGGCCGGAGAGCGTAAGTGTTAGAGGCCAGGACACTGTTTTTGTATATGTAATTATGCAAATCATTAATAAAGATTAAACATCACTACGTGCAGACCGACCACAAAGAAAGAGTGATGGGGGACTAAGCTTCCACTAGATAGGGTAAGGGAGGGGGCTAAGTGTTTAGGCCTAGAGGCTAAGCTAGAGGGCTTACCTCTAAGGGAATAATATCTTATTATTATTATTTCCTAAAGGCTAAGGTGGACATGAACAATGTTTTCCTAAGTTCCTGGAAAGGGAACGAGTGCGAAGTGGAATGCATGCGGCTGCAGGAAGACAAGTGTCGACCTGGGCGCATGCAGTTATAGCTGGGAAAGCTATCCTGTTAGGGGGTTCTATTTCCATTCTCAATCCACTGTCTAACTGTGAACCGGGGGCATCCATCACGGATCTATGGAACCAGTCACCCGTGAGTCAAATCGTGTTGGGGGTTTGCTTCTCATTCAGTGTGACTCCCATCCTTGCATCTAAACAAGTTTTGAGATCCTTCACCTTTGTGTCTGCACTCTCGCGAGGTTAGTCACCCTGAAACCAGTGAAAACCAAGGGACTGATCCATGTCTCCTATGAAGTCCGAGCACCCTGTAATTGTCTGAGCCGTGTGGTGTCGTAACTGTTGGTTGTTGTGGCCACACAGTTCCTTGATTGAGTGTGGCTTGTTGTTGTCGGTTGTTTCTTACTGATCCTTGCTATTAGTGTATGACTGTTACCGTTTTGGGTGTCCATACCCATTTTCCTTGTTGTTTTTGTTGTCACCCGTACCTGGTTGTAGCTGAGTCGAAGATTGGTTGAAGAGGTAGGTTGTCAGGCCTGTGAGCAACTCTCCCAAGCAAGAGAGTTTGTTGGGAAGTGAGTTCTCCTGGAAGGGAGTCTCATAGAAACTACAGTACTCTTAGACTTCTGGTCCAGCCTGTTGCTAAAGCCTAAGGTACGGGAGGTGTAATAGCTGATGGACTTGTATTAGTGAAGGTGTACCCTCCTGGGGTGGAGCAGGCGTGTGGTGAATGACAGTCTGTGGGTTGTGGGCGTAAGTGGCTCCTGGGATAAAAGATATTTCCTTTGTTTTGTGCAACTTCCCTATTGACCTTGCCTAGTCTAGGAATCCCTTGCCCGGTGGAGCTTAGTCCCAGCTCAGGGGTGACCTACTGCTGAGCGTGATGAGCAGTGTGGTCTATGGCTGGGAGGTTCGTGGAAGGTTTGCAGATAGTTGGTGGTCTTCTAATAAAAGATAAGTACCACTTTTATATTCATTTACATGTTGTGTAATGGTACATATGTTGTAATTGATGAGTAGTGCTTGTGTATGTTGTATATGTTGCATGTGTAGGCTTACTGGTTTTTTTCGCAATAATATGTTATTATGTATAATAGTCATTCTATGTTTATATGGATGTGTATGTTTTTTCGCAAGTATATTTCTGTGGCATAGCCTAGTAGTTTAAGGCTGGAGTTGTCATAGATCAGAGCTAAATGTACAAGATAAGGTATTCCATAGGTAGCATTGCCCCGACGGTGGAGTTGTAGGCTGGGGGATGTTACAGAGACTCGAGGTGCAATTCCACGTGTCGGATAGCATTGAGATGAATTCATTTATGGAGTGATCCTATGAGAGGATCACCATGAGGTGTTTTTGGCTCCGATGTGGTCATAATTCTTGTCATGGGACAAGAACGATCTGAGATGCTAGACACATGTGTATGATAGCATTGAGATAAATGCATTCACAGAGTGATCCTATGAGAGGATCAACTATGAGGTGAATGTGGCTCTAATGAGGTCATGATTCTTGTCATGGGTCAAGAATGACTCGAGGTATTAATCACATGGTGGTGGAGATGGATCATCAATATAGCTAAATGAGGCTCTTGGATGTTCTGATATTTTATGTGATAGAAGAATACCAAGAACAAGTACGACGATATGTTTTGATGCCAGATTACTACCAAATGATGTTGATAGTGATGATGATACTCGTGACTTAATCTATGATGATGTTACATGTAGAATGGTCTATAATACTATGTGAGTCTTGCCCATGCCATGTGAAGATGGATAGATATGTTTGAGACCATTAATGCCTCCCTAGCTAAGAGAGAGTGTTGATATTATGGTAGTTGTGGGAGGTATTAGCCTCCATATGTAACCTTTGACTAGAATAGAATATTTTGGAAGCAAGAGAAACCCTAAATAGATGTGTGAAAACCCTAGAAGACATGTCGACTCAGCATAATATATAATATTAAGGTTTTATCCTCCAGGAAGACAAGTTGGCTTCACAGGAAAAAGATAAGAAGAAAATATAATTACCCGAAAGTCAAGTTAGCCTAGCCAGAAAAGTCATTGGACATATTAATATAAATAGAGGACGTCTTGGCTCATTTGTTCATTCACTCACACACTCTCAGTCACCCAGAAACACTGTGCAAGTTTGGAGAAGGAGCAACAACAACTACAGTTGTACAGTTTTCTCTTTTTCAGTCTTTCTGATACTTTCTCTTTTGTGCTACCTTTGGAGAAGGTGCGCTCTCTTGGTTATCTATTGGTTATGGTGTGGCTTCCTAGAATCGTTCTTTCTGTCAAAGGTTAAGGTGCTCGGGGTGGCTTTATGCCTATGGATGGGTGGCAATGGTGTAGCATTTCCTATGGTGAAACAAACACATCAACATTATTCTAACATTGTGTTTCCTTGCACCCACCATGCTTGTTTGTTATTATAGACGATGCATTCTGTCAGTGTTGTATGTGCAAGCATCAATTGGTGGTGCATGCAAACAATGCTAGATGAACTACCAAAAGTTTTTTTTTGTAAAAAATGAAAAAAAAAATCTAAGTTTCTATTAAAAGTGGAAAAAAAACATTAAAAAGTGAATAAAGGGATAACAAAAAAATTACCTAGTTTTGTCTTTGTTGTGGATGCATGTTCATCGCATAAATGGAAAAATGGATCTGTGGTTTTTTTTTGAAATCCTAAGCTGATATTTTAATTTGTTGCAAATGAAGATTGACAACCAAATCCAACAATTCAATAATAGGGGACAATGATGTAGGTGTGCAAGGAAAAGGTGCATTATTGCTTGTAGGGAATGGAAGCACTAGTTGATGGTAAAAATGTGAAATTCTCTATTATTTTTATTATTTAACCTACCATGGTGTACCAGTTATCAAATGCCTCAATGCGCTTATAATATAGGTCCACCAATGCATTCATACAAATAATGCACATTGTGGACAAAGAACTTTAAAAAATGGCAGTTATAGAAATTTAAATTGTGGTGCTCGTGTGTCAATTTTTCACATCAATGTGCTCAAACTGAACCATGGTGACACAATTTTAAAAACCATACTTGTACATTTATAAAATGGGAAAGGGAGCTAATGTTTTAGAATGCAAATAGTTGTGTGCATTTTTTTTTATATATACATTGATGTGTATTTGCACATGGAGCACTAGTGCATCCCAACCTTAAAGGCACATAAAGTTTTTTCCTTTGTTAAAATCTATGCTTGCTCACCTCCACTAAAAGTAGAATAGGGAGATTTTCTTCCACTAAAACCTTTGTTAAACCCAGTTTTCCTTGTAGTGGTGTGACATCTACAATGGGGATTGAGAATCTCTTATGTTCCCTCTCTTGTGACTCCCATGTCCACAACATCAAGTAACACACAAAGGCCAATTGACATAAAAAAATACTAGAATTGTAAATAAATAAATTATTAATTTAATATTAGATATAACAAATATAAGTTGGTGATAGATCAATTTGCATTGGGTTCTTTGAGATTACCAGCCACCTATTTGGTTGTTGACCATTCTATCTTCCGTTTAGGAATCAAGAGAATAAGTGGGAGAGCTCTATCATGGCTAGCCTGATACCAACACCCTCATTCTTCATTTAAGTGTGGAAGGGTGGGGTGAAATTATTTCCTTAAGAAAAAAAAAAAAAACTAATGCAATTTTTTGCAGAGAAAATACTTATGCTCGAAAACAATTAACAAAAGTAATGGTGCACCAATGCACCACAATAATTTTGATAGCATGTGATGCATCGATCCTGTCAAAATAAATAGGCACACTAGCCCACTTACCTTAATCTAAAGCATTGGTACATTGCAAACATGGATAATCTAACCACTATACATGTTGTATTGCTACTAATAGTTTGACCTTACTATGGTCACGATGCTCCACGTATTTTATACATACACACCCTAACACACGGTATAGGCTAAACTAACACATGGGATGTTCTAGTGGATAAATTTATAACTTGGCCTTCTCATGGTCACAATGTTCCATGTATATAAATGCACATTGTTGATGTGTTTCAATGGCATTGCCACGTCAATGGTGCATCAACATTATGAAATAGATAAACAATGTATGTCATCATTTGTACAATGCTATCAAAATACCAATGACACACTCTGATGGTGTGAGCGAGAAAAACAAAAATAAATTAAAGTACCATAGTTAGAAAGGGAAAAAAACTAAAGTAAAACTATTTAACTAGGACAATTAAATGGTTACTTGGTTCCATACTAATGAATGCATGAGAATTTAGAATTAGGATTTTTGAAGTGGAAATTTTGAAACCATGAACCCTTCAATAATATTTTACAAGCTCAATAGTTAGTAATAGACTAGCAATGTAGTAGGGTGACTTCGTTTGAGAAGGCACATTTGTGCTACAAAAGAGGAATGGAGTATTAATAGTGAAATGTAACAGGATAAAAAATAAATTCCTTAAATCTACTTTTATACACAACATGGTGCACCTCGACAATAGATGCATTGATGTAATACACATTCTTATATTTATTAAATGATTATTCATCCCATGCTTAGATGCACCTCTCAATGGTGTGGCATATATACTGAAATGACACACTAATGGGCATCACTAGCTCTATTAAAAAGTATCGTGTCAAGTTGTAAAATATTGGGCACATTGTACATATATATGATATTAAATGAACAATGCACACACTAGAACCGGGGCACTTTAAATTATGTATTGAACACGGCGTATGAGGCATCATATAAATTCCATGCATTGTTTGGATTTTTATGAAAATGGACATCCCTTGGTTACGCCATGTGGTCCATAAAGCACATCATCGTATGAAAGGTGCCCTTGCCCTTGCCCATGTGGTCCATAAAGCATTGATGCATTATAGTGTTAAGTACATTGTTACACCTAGAACAATTTGGTGCATTGAAGTTTAACTTTTGCAAAAGCCTCCCCTTGCAACCTCGTAAAAATATCTTCTTAAAAACCTCCACAATTGAGACACCCAAAGAATAACCTTCACTAAAATCTTGTTTCATAGTAGTGGAATTATCAAAACATTTAGAAGAGGCAATAACCTTATGGTCCATCACTTCTCTAGTCCTTCATAGGAAAAGTAAGTGAGTATGGATTGTTATAAATATCCCATCACTTATAGAACATACAACTACTACATGTGAGTTAGGACACTTCTAACTCTTTCTCTTATTGCATTGACATCTTATGGTACTTTGATTTGAACTCCATTCACTCATCTAGATAGAATCCCATGTCTCCTTGTCAATTAGACAGTTTAGATTCATTAAGACATATCACATGGTTAAGATATCTTCTTGGGATTATTTTAAGAATAAAATCCATAAGATTGTTGCAAATTTTAGTATATCAAAGGAATGAAGAAAATACTTCAATCATCGTGATTTCTCTAGTGCTTACCCATTCTTATATATAGAAGGGATGAAATCTCCATGGATTTCATTATATTACTTTCTAAATGCAAAGGAAATGATGTGTAGCCAATACTAGTTAATAGACTCACTAAATATGTCCATCTATGAAACATCTAGTTTGACTTTAAATTTATTCAAGTAGTGAAAGTACTCGTGGAGGAAATACATTGACTCCATGGAATCCTAAATGTAATTGTATCAAACAAAGATCCCATGTTCACATACAACTTTTGAAAGGAACTCTTCATGTTTCAAGGAACCCCATTGGCCACAAGCTCTATTTATCACCATTAGACAAAGGAATAAATGAAAGTTGTTGATTAATGTTTTGATTTGTACCTTGATTTCTTTGTAAGATAAGTTAATTTTAAGGTCACGGCCAAGCCAAACACCAAATTGGTGTATGAGACCCCCTTGTATATGATAAGCAATTGCAATGTCTTAAGTGGCTCTTCTTAACTGAATGGTGCCGGTATGATACCACATACCACACATTAAACAAGAAGGACCCCTTTGAGTCCCTCTGTGGATATCCATCACATGATACATGAAGTTATCAATGGGGTTCTCCAAAGGTACAAGTAGTGAAGGACTTTCATGTTCCCAAATGCAACATTTTTGTATATGAAAATAAATCTATTTTTAGGAGCCATTTTGTACGTGCTCACA
>SNQJ01S0003573.1:311765-384346 GCA_010110895.2 Picea sitchensis
GGGATGATAGATCCATACGCCAGCTCCAGCTCCTTCTCTGCATGCAGCTCCATCAAAATTCATTTTCCATATCTGATCCTCTACATCACCTTGTTGCTCTAAAAGTTCCCCCATCTCCTGGTTAAGCTCATTTTTGTTAGCTATGGTGATCTATGTTTCCTCTTCTTCAGAGCACATGTCATTGAAGAAAATAAATGACCCCAATTCAGTTTCTACCGAATATATAGGATGATTGCTAGGCTGTGATTTATTACTGACCATATATTTAAGTAGAACCTTTTTGTACAATCTTCTATCTTGACCAAAGACAGGAATAGTTTCATATGACATGTCCATCTGGAGGGTTCCCTTTAGTTTTGCAGCCCATGACCTGGACAACAACATACCAAATTTTGGAGGGATATCAATGACCACTACGTCCATCACCATATTCTTAGCTGGGATTGTGCTAAAGAAACCACCATGTCTTTGATCATGCCAAGGCATTTCACCTTTCTTGAATCGAAGGAGAACGGGTACTTATAAGGTCTTGTGACATCAAGACCTGATTGGTCCATGGCCACTTTGGGCATCAGGTTCTGAAATGCTCCAGAATCCAGCATAGCATTGTGCAAAATCATGTCATGGACTTTCAAGCTGATATAAAAAGGAGGGACTTCTTCATTTTCGCTACTTTCTTCTACTCTTGGCCCAAATAGGATGGTTGGGTGATCATCTTGTATGTTTAGGATATCATAGGTTTGTCCCATATTGAGCATCTTGATGACCTGATTTTTGTACTTGTTATTCTTGATCAATTCATTAAATGGTACTGAAATCTTTATTTTAGCCATCTCACTTTAGAAATCGAAAGAGGATGAGGTTTTCTCTACCTATTTGGTGACCATTTCTTTTCTTGTCAACAATTTCTTCTGAGGTTCTTCCTTCTAATTCCCCTTTTCCACAACATCCTTTGTAGTTGAATCTTTCGCGGTAGAATCCTTTGCAACTGAATCCTTTGCAACATAATCTCCTTTGGGCTGACTTGAAGAAGGTATGTTATTCTGAGCATCTTTGTTGGGATTCCCCTTTGGAGGGTTTGGAGGTACATTTTGATTTCAAAGGTTATATTGCCTTTGGAATTGCATGATAGCGTTTTTCAATCCAGTCTCATAATCTTCCCTTTCTACTGATACCCTCTCTTCTTCATCTTGCAAAAAGATCTCACTTGCATCCATGAATTGGTCGTGCTCTTCTTTGGTAAAAAATACCTATGTTTCTTTACCATCATAATAGTTCATGTAGTCTTCAAAATATCCATCATAATCCTCATTCACATAATTGTTTTGAAAAGGAGGCCTTATTTGTTGTTCTCCCTGAATTCCTTGGTTTCCCTGATTTGCCTGGTTTCCTTGATTTGCCCGATTTCCCTGGTTTGCCTGTTCTACTTGAGTTGCTTGATTCCCCTGATTTCTTGGCTCTCTATGCCTAATCTGAGGGATAGCTAGTCTTCTCGGATTTATGGGTGGGCCATCATCCTGTTCTCTGGGGTTAGGCCTATTTCCTAGAGCCATTCTTTCCATCATCTGCTCCATATTTCTCATCATTGCTTCAAATATTTCCTATGATGTTTGTGAAGTTTAAGGATGTGCTTTATCTTGAGCTATGTTTGTGTCCCTGCCAGCATTAAATTTCATCTTCCCTGAAGCCATTAGGTTCACTTCAACCTTTATAGCATCGGTCATCATATCATCCAACGTGGTAGATCTTCGTTCTCTTAATAGTAAAGAAAAATCACTTTCAAAAGAATCATCATATCTGAGTTGAGCAGCTCTAGGGGGGGGTTTCACCTCAACAAGAATTGTATGGTAGACCTTCATGAATATGGTTGAAAAATCCTGCATTGTTTTTTCGGGTGATCTCTTCATGTTGTTGTATTGTGTCAACAACTGAAGGGGATTTTTCTTATCCCTCAATTTTGCAATGAAGCTTGTCTCAAAAGCTTCGAAATTTGCAATACTGGCTGGTGGAAGGGCTCTAAACCACTTCCTTACTTCCCCTGCAAGACTTTGTGTAAACAACCTCATCTTCACATCTTCAAAATACACCTCTTCCAAGTCTATGAAGTCATTAAACCAATCTAGATGCTTCTGAGTTGATATGTTACCTTCAACATCATATAATTTGATCCTTAGGTTGTAATCTTGAGGCAAATCATGTAATTGAGCAGGCAGTACGAGGGGAGAAAATCTGGCTGCCATAGCTGCTGTGAGGGGTCAAAGTAGTTTTTGGTTTTGAGTGGGGATCACTAAAGGATTGGTAGATGTGGCTATAATCAAATCTTGGAATCTCTTTTCGTCAAAGATGGTCTCACTTAAATAAGAATCAGACTTAGTTCTGAATAGGATTTTCTCAAATTTTACGTCAAACTCGAGGTCTTCAATGCTAGTCACTTCGTCGTTGGGTAAAGATAGATATTTGTCTGGACGCAACACTGG
Organism: Picea sitchensis; assembly: GCA_010110895.2. Taxonomy (NCBI): domain Eukaryota; kingdom Viridiplantae; phylum Streptophyta; class Pinopsida; order Pinales; family Pinaceae; genus Picea; species Picea sitchensis. Next base: position 314,243 of record SNQJ01S0003573.1, read on the forward strand.
GATTACTGGCTTTTCTTTTCTTTTGCGCACAAGATTTTCAGGGTCAGACAAAGGGATTGCAGCCTTTGGGTTTGGTTTTCTGAATTGATTACCGGGCCTTGAATAAAATCACAATTCAAAACCGGTACCCAATTCCCTGAATCGACAACCTCCTTTATCGGCTCATGGGGGCCAAATACTTCAGTAAGATTGATCTGAAGTTTGGCTACCACCAGGTCTCAATAGAACAAACAAATGTAAGGAAGACCGCCTTCAAGTCAAAAGAAGGTCTATTTGAATGGTTGGTCATGCCCTTTGGTTTGACAAATGCTCCCATAACTTTTATGAGGATGATGGACGATATCCTATGACCTTTCACCAATACTTTCTTAGTGGTATATCTGGATGACATCCTCATCTACAACAAGACTTGGGCAGAACACTTGCAGCATATTCAACAGGTTTTGCACGCCCTGCGTCAACACAAACTATATGAAAACTTGGAAAAATGATCCTTCGGCATGGACAAGGTCCATTACTTAGGCTACATCATTGATCAACATGGTGTGCATGTGAATCTAGCCAAGATCCAGGTCATCCATGACTGGCCATTGCCAACCACACTCACTGAACTTCGAAGCTTCTTTGGCCTCGCCAATTTCTATCACAGGTTCGTGTTGGGATTCTCTCATATCACATGGGCTCTCAACCAAGTAACTAGGGGTGGAAGTAAGGCAAAACATGTGTGGGGCCTGTCCCAACAATAAGCCTTCGATGACTTGAAGAAGCATTTGTGCTCATCCCCGGTACTTTCATTACCTGACCTGTAGCATCCCTTTGAGATTGAGACAGATGCTTCAGACTATGTTGTGGGCATCGTTCTCACTCAAAACAGCCACCCCGTGGCATATCATAGTGAGACACTATCAGATGTTGTCTGTAAGTACCTTACTTACGACAAAGAAATGTACTCCATTGTGCAGCTTACCGCCAATGGAGACATTACATTCTTGGGAAGGAGACAATCATCCACACTGATCACAAGCCACTACAGTTCATGCAGACCCAAGGCAAATTGCAGAATGACCGCCATCATAAGTGGTCAACATACTTTCAACAGTTCCACCTCAACATCAAGTATAAAACAAGAAGTACCAATCGATTTGTTGACTACCTCAGTTGACCTCCAGTCGCGGCACTCACCACGGTGCTAGACTCTTACGGTCAGGAGACATCTGGATGGCTCCACCTCTACGAGACAGACCCTGACTTCTCCACCACCTACCAAATGTTGGGTGCCAACTAAGTGGTCGCTAATTTCCATCTTTAGGATGGGTTGTTGTGTTGTTTGGGCCATCTTTGCATTCCATCAAGTGAGAGTACGAATCTGATTTGGGAAGCTCACTACAGTCGGGTGGCAGGACACTTTGGCATCGAAAAGACAGTGGCAGTGCTACATAGACATTTATGTTGGCCGAAACTTTGACACGATATCAACAAGTATATCAGGTCCTGCACCGCCTGCGCTATTCCCAAACCGACCACTAAAAATCAGGGCTTGTACACCCCCTGCCTACTCCTAAAAGGTCATGGGAATCCATCTCAATGGAATACATGTCGGGCCTCCCGTCCACCAAGAGGGGAAATGACTGTGTTTTTGTGGTTGTTGATCACTTTTCCAAGATGGCAGTTCTAGTTGCCTGCAAGAAGAACATCACAATAGAAGTCAATGCCAATCTCTTCTTTGAACAAGTATGGGTACATTTTTGGATCCCACAAACCATTATCTCAAACCGTGACAGTCACTTCCTCAACTCATTCTGGTCGATCCTGTGGTCACTGTTGGATACCAAGCTCACAAATCCACTGCCTTCCACTCCTAGACAGATGGCCAAACTGAGGTCGTCAATCGGATGGTCGTACATATCCTGCACATGTACAATTCAAAACACCCCTGCACATGGGATGAGAGTCTTCCCTATGTACAACAGAGCTACAATCGATCCTTGCATAGCTCAACTAGCCACAACCCCTTTTAGTTGGGGTTGGGATTCCAACCATTGGGCCCTATCGATGTTGCACTACCCCTGACAACCACCTTGGCTGACTCGTCCCCTACTCCACCATAAGCTGACAAAGCCATCGAGTTCATTAAGTGGATCTAGCACATCCAACAACAGGTTCAGGATATTCTACAGAAGTCTAATGCCAAGTATAAACAACACCATGATCAACATCGGGTGCCACATAAGTTTCAGGTGGGTGACAAAGTTTGGTTGGATTTGCAGAAAGAACGCCTTACAGGTCCCCATCGGAAGCTACGCTCACTCTGTTACGGGTCGTACACCATCATGAAGGCTGTGGGTGACAGTTCTTTTGAGTTCAACATTCCCCCCTTCCTTGGTCTGCATCTACTCTTCAACGTGGCTCTCCTTCAGCCATATTTTCCACCATTATTGGACACCTCAGAGATAGCAGAGCAGTTGACACCAATAGAGCTCAACCCTAACTGCATGTAACATGCATCCAATGATCATATTGTGGACACACAGATCAAGGGCACTCGACACCAAAGGATCCATCTTTATCGAGTCATCAAAGCAGAGCAGCTCCTGTACTAAGGCAAGTGGCTCACTCGAGGCCAAATTCAGCCGAAATTTCTTCATCTGATGGGGGAAATCAACACAATGGAGACCATTGCTTCCTAAGGAGGGAGGGTTGACCCAGGTGGATATCGGTGGCCACCCACCTATTTCATTGGCTCAAAAAACAATTTTCCACCTTGGCAGTTTTTCGACAGTTTTTTGGGTTCCAAACTTTCAGGGTCGTTTTGAGGCCCTAAATGACATTTTTTGGGGATTTGGGGCCTAGGAGATTGCTAATTGCATTGGCTTGGGCTAGTCGAAAATTGTTCTTCTCTGTTAGACCTTTCTAACGGGCTATCGTTCATCTAAAACAAAGATCATATGCAAAAGTTACGACCTCGGGAAGTTGATGTACTAACTTACCCAAACGGGGTCCACATGACTTTTGGCGCTTCATCTCCTAGGGTTAGGTTTTTGAATGTCTAGGGTTTTTGGTATTCCTATTTATTGTAAAAGGCCTTTAGAGCCTCATTGTAAACATCTTCTTGCGAATGAGCGCAACCGTCACATCTCTTCTCAGAGATAAGCCATCACCATTCCAACAAGCTTGTTTTCCGCTACATTTTACAGTTTCAACTTATTTCCTTATTGAATAGAAAACTAGTTTTATTGTGTCTCTGTTATTTTGTGTTAAGCATATTTTAATAATCTATATTCATTTTGTTATGCTCATAAAATCCGGATCAGGTGTAGTATGAGACGAGTGTTCCTACCTAAACCCTAGTTTCGATACTAACTACGACATCATGTAGTTCTGAAAGTGACTGCCATGGTCAGTGATAATCTCTCTTAGAACCCCGAACCTAGCTATGACTTGATTGAATATGAATAATGATGTTGTCTCCCCATCATTAGAAAATGTCAGCATAACTTCGTTCCACTTATTAAAGTATTCGACGAATACAATGATGTAACGATGCCCCCTAGCCGAAGCTGAGTGACACATCATAAAATCTACCCCCCACTTGGTGAAGGGGCCAACAATGGTGACATGAAACATTGGATCAGGATGTGCATGGATTTTCTTAGTGAAAATTTGGCATGGATGACACTTCTTAACCGCTTCAACACAATCTTTAAAGATCGTAGACTAAAAGTATCTTGTGCACAATTTTTTTTGGGTCGTTGCCAACCCAGATAAGTGACCACCACATCGTCCAGTATGGAAGTCGTTCAAAACAAGCTATGCTTCTTCAAGATTTAAGAAACGTCGAAGGATCGAGTCCACCCCTCGCCGATACAAAGTTTCAACGATAATGAGGTAGTTTTTCACCATATGACGGATCTGTCTCCTCTCGTCTCTCGAGCAGTTCGGAGGGAACTTCAGAGTTTGGAGATATATAAGAATATCCCCATACCACAGATCGAACGAAGATATGAGGAAAATGTGATCATCCAAAAATGAATCTGATGTCTCGCCTTCCTCGTTCTCTACTTAAAACTCTGACATCAACTTTGCGAAGACTAACAACTTCTTAGATTTTGTAGTCGCAAAGTCCAAGTCAAACTCTTGAAGCACAACAATCCACTTGTTGTACTTCCCACCGATAATTGTCCTAGTCAAAACAAATTGAAATGGATTGATCGTGGCAATGACAATTGTCTTTCGTAATAGAATGTAATGTTGGAGTTGTTGGAAAACATGAAAGGCTGCTAGGGCCAATTTATCTACATGCGAATATTTAAGTTCAGGACTGATGAGAGTGTGACTCAAGTAATATATGACATGCTCTTGGAGCTTATCCTCCTCCTAAAATAGAACCATGTCGATCAAAGACTCAGTTGTTGCCAAATACAACAAGTAATATTGATTGTAATTAGGGGGAATCAATAATGGATTTGAAACCAACGCCTTCTTCAAAGCATTAAAAGAATGTTGTGCAGCTTCATCCCAACAGAATGGGACCACTTTCTTCAAAAGGCGCATAAATCCCTTTGTTACGTTAGCATAGTTTGTGACAAAATGCCTGAGGAAATTCACCTTTCCTTGTAGGCTCTGAAGTAGTCTAACTGTACATGGGGGAGGAAACTAAGTTATTGCCTCAACCTTCAAGGGGTCAACCATGATCCCTTTTGTCGAAACGATGAATCCCAAAAGACGACCGCAGTTCACACAAAAGATACACTTGTGTGGATTCAATCAGATCCTATAGAAACGACACCGTTTAAAAACTAAGAGAAGGTGTAAGATATGTTGGGCCCTCTTGCATGAGTGAGTTGTGAGATCGTCTAAGTATGCCTCCACTATATGATTCAAGTCATGAAAGGAAAACATCATGGCCCGCTAGAATGTTGCACCAGTGTTTTTAAGACCAAACAACATTTTCTTGTAAGCGATTGTACCCCAGGGACATATGAAGGTCGTATTGTGTTGGTCTTCGAAATAAATTTCAATTTGGTTGTAGCTGGAAAAACCATCCATAACTGAGAAGATTTCACTCCCCCCACACTCATCCAATATCTGATCAATGAATGGTGTCGGGGAGTTATCTTTAGGACATGCCTTATTCAAGTCCCTAAACTCCATGCAGACATGAATTGTACCCTGTTTCTTATCAACAGTAACAGATTTGGAGACCCATTTTTTTAGAGGAACTAGGAAGATAAATCCTTCATTAAGCAACTTTTCAACTTTTGCTTTTATTTTTCTTGCGTTTCTTGGGTTCATAGGTCTCAACTTTTGTCGAACCGACTTTACATTTTCATAGGTTCGAATCTCATGTTGAATTATTCGAGGATCAATGCTAGGCATTTCCTCGTAAGACCATACGAACACATCTCAAAATTACTTAAAGAGTGTCGTATATTGAGTGATCTCGTCTTGTGAGCATTCTTCTCCGATAAAGACGTTTTTGACAATTTCAGGATGCCTAGAAATGTTGACTAGGATTGTCTTCGATATGTTAGCCATGTTTCCTTCAGCATAGACACCATGTCTGGCCAAGGGATTGACTACTCTATCAACGCTTCTAATGAAAATTAAATTGAACTGTCCACTCTCTACTCGACTTAGTTCAAGGAGGAAATACAATCTATGATGCAAATCTTCCCATGGCCTTTTAGCTCTGACTATCGCCTTGATAATTGATTCGTTTGAAGGCAACACAGTTCTTAAATAGTCTTGAGAGATTGAAGAGTTTTGAGCCCAAATATGCTCAGGAAAGAGATCATCCTCCTTAGTGACTGTTGGAGTTTGATCTAGGTCTGTTGTGGTTTGTTGAATGGATTGATAAGCTATTTTAGCTGCAGACAAAGGTTTGACCATCCTGGCATGAACTCGACCTTCAACCATACTTGATGGGGAGGGAAGGGTCCATGGGTCCTGTATATATGACATCCTAAATGTGAGACCCTATTAACCAGAGTAGTGTGAACGTACAAGATCAGTGTGGGAAATTTAAAAGATCCCATAAGAGAAGGGTACATCCCACAACTGATGCTCTCAGTGGTCGCCAGAGAGTTTTCAATCCAAGGGACAGTAGTCCCAGGATTAGCAGTCACGCCATAAAGGTTGGATGCCACGTAATCGATGGTCATGATTATTCACTCATGGGGAAAACATATAATCCGAAAAACTGTCGAGACGACATCTGTCATGGAATAAGTCCAACTTCTTCCTAACAAGAGATTATAATAGAGCAATGCATCGACTACTTCAACCTCTACACAAACAAACTTGCCCCCTAGTGTGACCGAACATGAATGAATCAAACCATGTGGTCAAAACGAGCATCCATCAATGGAATTCAAGAGTGTAGGAGAAGCGGTAAGTTCAGGAGAATCGATAACTTTCCATCATGACAAAGACATCACGCACGTGCAAGCTCCTTCATCAACGATGATTTTCTTAACTAAGAGATTGTTGCAAGCAACCCCAATCTGAAAGGCTACGTGATATGGAAGGTGTGGCCTCACATCAGTAGCATCAAACTTCATTACGAGTTGATTAGCAGAATCAATGGCTCCTATGGTAGATAACAACACAGTGCGCTACGAGGGGCAACTTTGGAGAACCTCCAAAGTGGACATTGTAGAAGGCATTTGAGCCAAATCATCCACAACTAAATAATTGGGAGCGTCTCGTGCATTAGGTTTATGCATTTTCCTTTTATAAATTCCCTTAGGTATGCGCGACACTGTCTCTTTGTTAGAATTCTCTATATGGAGAGGGGCATGATCCTCTGAATTCTTCTTACCCTTCTAAGTCGACTTTGTGTTATCATAATTTTGAGACCTAGTCAACAAATCCACATCCTTTAGCTTCAAAGTGCTAAGCATGTTTATAATTCCTTGATATCTGTGAGAGGGGGGAGCACTTGAAGTGCCCCCTTGTGCGTTGAAGTTGGAAAAACTAGCTTGCAAATTCTTCCCTTGCGGAAAAGGTTTCTTCAACACAACTTGTTGTTGTTGTTTATTGAATTTGATAAGCCACTGGGTTTCTTCCATTCGTGGGCATTGATGTGTAAGGTGATCATTGTCACAAAGCTTGCAAGAAAACTTCACCTTCCTTTTCTCATCCCTTTCCCCCTTAAAATTTTTATTCAACTTTTTGTTATAACCCCCACCACCTTTCTTTCCCTTGCCTTTTCTTTTCTCTCTGGCTTGTTGAGGACCCTTCAAAGTCTTCTTTTGCACAAAATGTACATTGAAAGACTCGGTGGCGGGTGTGGTCGAGCCAGTGGCTAGACCGACCGCAGGTTTCTAGATAACAAGTTTTTGCATCTGGCTAGTGGCCAAATCTACAACTTTTGTTTTAACACAACCCACTATACCATCGACATGTGGGTTAGACTTTGGATTTGCCAAGTCAAGAGTAGATTGCGATGCATTCAACATAATCTCATAGAGCATGCTTGAATAAGAGTATATAATCTCTAACTGTTGCACCCAAAAGATTGTGTGTTCCTCTGAAAACACTCTTGAAGTTGCGACGTCCTTCAAAATATAAAGGAGTAGGGATTTCAGGAACTATTCGAGGAGGAACTTTATTGTAAGCATAGCATTAATCAAGCTCTTCCTTCTCCTCCATTCCCAAATATGATCGAAAATGTGTGTGGTGTTGTCTTGTACAGAGTTATCCAACAATTCTGTCTCGGCATTGTACCAGATAGGGAGTTGGAATTGGTTTAATAAAACCATGGCTAAATCACCGAACGTCGAGTACTTCCCCCTCTCGAGTTCAATATACCATTTGGTAGCGCCTCTAGTGAGAGTACGCTAGAACAAACACAATATGATCGAATCATCATTTAACAAGTTGGACGAGCATCACAAGTGGAAAGTCATCATGTGATCCCATGGCTCCTCACCACTTTTCCCCTCAAACTTTGGAATGTCCTAAGGTAATTTAGTTGGGATCGCAGGTCAATTAGGGCCATGATGAATAGGATTGTTCATCAACTTGGACAAATCTGGCAAGTTGCCAGAAACGGTAACCTAGGCTGCGTCATTGACTGATGAGCGGCCTGAAAAGAAGGTCTTGGGTTGTAACTGGCACCATGTTTCTACAAAGAGTTTGCTATCGAACTAGAGGTTGGGATAAAACCTTGTGGCCCCTGGTTAAATGGAGAAAAACCTCCACCTATTTGGTTCTTAAGAGGAAAACTGGGGTTAGCTCCAAGGAAGAAATCTTGGCATGGGGGTGGACTGATCGAGAAAGGGGTTTCCCCCTTGTAACATCCCTTAGAAAGGATTCCACTGGCCTTGGAGATGGGTACTCCCAAAAGGTGCCCCTAGCGAGGACAAAGGTCCTTGCCAGGGGGTAGACTGACCTTGGAAGGGGTTGCCCCCTGCCGACACTGCAGACGCGGTGAAAGGGTTACTCCCTAACCCACCGTAAAGTGCTAATGGGGTTGAAGTAGATGACATACTAGCAGATTGGGATCTGCTACCCATAGAAATGCCCCAGACCCATGCGAGGTTAGGGATGAAAAATGGAGCAGGTCCACTTCTGACGAATGGAGATGATGGAGGAATGTGATCTCCACCCCACGAAAAAGCTTGGTAAGGAGCTTGAGTGCTCCCCACACCAACATTTGACAACTGGTATGTTGGTTGAGAACTAACCAATGCGTTAAGCATGTCCATCGATGACATTCTATAAGAGAAAGTGTTTGTTGTTGACGCAAATGATGCAACTACATTCGAAACTCAAGTGGGATCGACAATCGATAAAGAAATGTTGTTGGGTGTCGCGACGACGATGGATTGAACCACATTTGTCATTTGAGTCGACATACCAGGAGGAAAGAACCCCCCGATAACTATCTTCAAGGTGGGAGTTGCAAGGGCTCCCGACCTTGACATTGGTGAAGTGTCGTCCATATTGGCCCAACGGAGAGGGATACTATCAACAAAGTCTGATCCTGGAGGTGGAACTCATATGACCAGAAACAAGAAATTCCAAGGTAACAGAGAATTAATGTGTGGAGTGAATTCCTCAGCTCCAAGATCCTCAACAATTACCACTTGTAGTTCTACAATGTTGACTTATGGAGAGTCATGGTCTACAATATCAGTTTAACCAATCGGTAAGAAAGTGTCAGATTGATCAAGCCAATGCCTTTGTGGGGGCGGGGAAGAATTATTTCTAATCTCTTCCTTGGGCAAAAGGCCTTGAATTCTCCTCGATCTTCGAGGTGGTAGGTTGGCCACTTGAGTGATCAACTCTTCGTGACACTCGATTGCCTTCCTAAGGTTAAACTACCTTCACCAAACACACCAATATAAATCCCTAAATACAAGACAAACACAAACAACTTTTTCAAGATTCCGAATCAAGTGGATTAATCCTTGGGACTGGAAATATGACAAAGTGGGCCCGGGCCCTTCTGGATGAAGGCACGAGTTGATTAAGTCTCGTGGACCAACGAACGAAGGTCTAAGAAGTAGTTATCCTGACCTCCATAGATCAACCTTATTCGATGCAAGTACCCACTCTTTGTATGGCACCCTCCAACAATACTGAATTGTGTGATACAAATTCTTCCTCACGTACTACGACAAACCCCCGTAGTCACCTCAACGATATAACTAGGAGGAGAAACTATGTTTACCGGCTTGTATTCGGTGCTCGGGGGATATAGTCGATAGTCGGGATCGAAAGTATGGACAGAGTAACAAAACCCAAAGCCTCGAAAGCACTGCCTCTCACAAAGGTATGCGTATAATCAAAACCCCCAATACACAATCTCTCCACAATGTTTGGTCCAACTCTGGAGGGGAATCTCCTCAGTTATTCCTTACGTGACCTCGTGTTGAACTCTTGTGTTAGAGGAGCTTCTGGACCAACCTATATGACAACTGGAATCTACACTCTCTATCTCAAACAATTATGTTTGTTTGGTGGCCTTGGAGAAATTTACTCTCCAACCTATGCCAAGGCCCTAGCCTAAACTTGTTCGTTCACCCTAAAAAAAACTGAAAGTTTTCTAAACAAAATTAGTTATGCATTCATTTTAATGCATTGTTCTTACTCAAAAGGGGTGTGGATGAAACTTTGGTGATATTTAGACCGACTCCAAAAGAAATGCAATATAAGAACACAAAAGTAGTTTCTTCAAATGAAAATGGATGCAATAATGCTTATGAAGCAATTATTTTATTTTATTTATTTATTTATTTTCAGATGAAAACAAAAGTTTGAGTGAAATTTTTATGACACCTTGAGATGCAAATGCATGCTAGAACGCAAAACTTTTACTACTGGATTCTTTTCTTTTTAATAAAAAGGCTACCACTACCAAAGCATAATGCAACTACTTTAATGCTAAGTAACTACCTCTTTTCTTGCAAAGATAGAAGGAAAGGGTTCAAGCAATGAGAAACAAACACACATCCATATTTTTTTTTATCTTTTTTGTTTACAAAAGAAAAATAAAAACAGAGTACTGCAATTTTTTTCTTTTTGAAAGCAGGCAAAAAGCCAAAAAGCATTCAACCAATACACCACTCAAAAGACAGTGAATTTAGATATGCAGAAAAATGAGGCTATTCTTTCAGTCTACCCAAGAAACCTTATACTAAATAGTCTAAGCAAAGCTTTTAATCTTTTTTTTTTACATCAAACATTCAGAACTTAACAAAGAGAAACCAAACAGAGACTTAAGACAGTCTAGGTGACTTATCAAACCAAGCATTCAACCTAGAAAGGAAGAGAAATTTAAAAACAATTCACCTTCACATAGGTCCACGACTATGACTAATGTAACTCGCAGATATCTGCGGGCTGTAGAGATGCAATTTGCATATGTACGTGGGCTAGAGGGATGCAACTCACGAATGGCAAGGTAAGGTCAGAAAATAAAAAAAAGGACACTCAGAAACATAGGGCTTCAGGACTTAGAAATAGGTCCTGTGAGGCTAAAAGACTCTATGAAAGACTCATAAACTAACAGAAAAAGACAAAGCAAGCAAGCAAGACACCTAAACCAAACTGACCCAACTAGAAGTATCCCCAATGGAGTTTCCAATTCTGATTAAGGGATTTTCCCTCTATGATCTTGGGTTGTGATCACAATAGAGCAAGACTAAGTGAAAGAGACAACAATATTCCCTCAAAGACAAGCACACAAAAACTAAGGAAAATAACTACCTAAATTAGGAGAAAGTAGGGATAGAGAGGAGAAAAGAAAGTGCACCTTGTTCTCTCGTTTGATGTCAATCCCTGCTCTAATTCCCTGAAGTGCTCTTGATCTTCTGTTGGAATTAGCCTGCAAGATAGATACAAAACTAGTGCTGCGCTGAAAGTAGTTATGCGATCAAAATCATGTGCATATTATATGTCATATTCAAAGTAAGCATAAAGATAAACATGCATTGAAGACAAAATCAGGGGGAAAACAAACTCTTTTTTTATTAGCAAGTGGAAAAGGTAAGTTACAACCTTGTCCAACCTTAGGCATCGTCTTGAAGCCAACTGTCTGAGTTCTTCCGGGAATCCTCAAGCATCAAATCAACCAATATAATCTTCTCTCAATGACTCAAATAGGGATAAAGAGACACCCTATAGCCACATAAAATGAGAAAGAAGATTTGGAAAAGGAATTTCCAGACTAAAGGGGATGTTGCTCAAAGAATTATAGGGAAAGGAGGCTTGCTAGGTGTTGGCAGCATAACTTTGCACCAAGGGACCTATGTACCCTCCTTAGCCCTCCATGGTTGTTTTATATCTTCCCAAATATATTTGGCGAGTTTAATTTCATTGTGTACAGGAAATGGTTGTTTGGAAACGAGCCCAACCGAAAAACCCACCCAAAAACACGGGATTATTTTATTTTTCACCAAAAATGAGGGCATCCGCGGGTCTCAATGAGGAAAGTCGTAGATGTCCCCGTGTTGCACTAGGAAAAACCCACAGATATGCTCTCAGTGTAGATTTTAACCTTGTATAATTATTTACTGCAAACATATTTTCATTAAAAAAATAGAAAAAATACGATGGAAAATACACACATTACATAGAGATTTTTCCCCTTGAAACCCAAACCGGGAAAACCAAGATATTCTATATTTATTCACATCATACATTGTTTACAATACAATATACATATAGGATCTTGTAGCATCCAAAACCCTAATCCAATAACCCAGATTAATCAACAACCCTAATTCCTTAATTGGAAATAGAAAACCATCGGTGAAAAACCATCTGCCAAAAAACTGCCCAAAAAAAGGACACAAAAATCGACAATTTCTTTTTTTTGGGGGTGTTGCCCCTCGAACCCCCTATGACCCCTCGGTAAAAAGAGTGCTCCACCCCCCTCTTAGCCCCCGCACGCTCGAAACAATGTAGACACTAGTTCTAGTCGTGCAAAGAATATAACACATACCCAACACTTAGGGCATGTTTTTTAAATGATTTTTGAGAGGAACTTTAGGGAAAAGTCTAGCAAGCACTGGGAAAGGGTTAGGTCATAGCACAAATGCATAGGTGTGGTGTTTTGTGCTATAACACATAGCCACAACATTCATGGAAATAGTTCAAAAGCTACATGGAATCCCCAAGATTATTGTAAGTGACATAGATCCAATATTCATTGGAAATTTTTGGACTGAATTATTTTCTTGTTTGGGTACTCAATTGGCTCATAGATTATCTTACCATCCTCAATCTGATGGGAAAACCGAGATTGTGAATAAATGTTTAGAAGAATATCTTTGTTGTTTTTTATATGATAAACAGACACAATGGGTCAAGTGGTTGACCTTGGCAGAATGGTGGTACCACACTTCCTTCCATACTTCATAAAAAATGTCCCCATTTATGACACTTTATGGATATCATCCTCCATCCATCACGTCTCCCTTGAAAGGGACTGCAAAGGTTCAGGCAGTGGAGGACCACATAGGACAACAATAAGAGGTTCTCAAACTATTAAAGTACAACTTGGTTATGGCACAAAATAGGATGCAACAACAAGCAAATCAACATCCAAGTGAAAGGGAATTTGAAGTGAGGGATTAGGTATTTTTGAGGCTACAACCATATAAATAGATGTCCCTCAAGCAATAAAAGAAGGGCAATAAATTAACACCCAAATATTATGGCCCCTATGAGGTCTTGCAAATGATCAAAAGTATGGCTTACAAATTGGAGTTGCCTCCATTTTCACGTGTACATCCAATATTCCATGTTTCTTGCTTAAAGAAGGTAATCGCTGACAAGATCCCAGTCCAAACTATTTTTCTAGAGATTAATGAAGAAGGGAAAATCATGTTAGAACCATAAACAATCCTTGAAACAAGGATTAAGTAGATGTGAAATCGAGCAATTGTTGAGTACCTCATCATATGGAAGAACCTTCCAATGGAAGAGGTGACATGGGATGATGAGTTCTTCATGCAAAAACACCCGCAGTTAGGCAAGTGTTGAGGACAACACTTGTTTAAAGGGGAGGGGCACGTTAAGTCCTAAACAAAGCCCCATGTTATGTATAAAACCCCTAGATATTAAATCATTACATTTCTAGTGTTATATTAGTAGGTCGGCTAGAACCCTTAATTGTACACTTTTATTATAATTGTACCATTATATATATATATATTATGAAGAGGTAAATGGATCAATTATTTGTTATGATCCAATGCCTTAAAAATGATAAAAAGTCAATGATCCGAAGACTAGGTCTCCTTGGTATATATATATATATATATATATATATATACCAAAAAGACCTAGTCTTAGGATCATCTTATCACATTTCATATTGTATTCTGAATTAGATATATTGTAAAAAGAAGTTTCCCATTCAAAGTGGACTATATTCATTAACTTTTTATCATTTTTAAAGCATTAGATCATAACAAATACTTGGTGCATTTACCCCTTCATAATATTATATTTTAGTTTAAAAATATTTAAATGAAATTTATATGTACATGACAAGGAAGTATATATATATATGATAGTTATTGTTGAACACAGTTTAAAGTTGTATGATTTTTATTACTTTTTGCCATATATATATATATGGCAAAGTTCCTTATAAGCGAACATATATATTATATATGTTCGCTTATTGGTTTCTCTTCGTGAGTTTCATAAGTGAAAGTTCCACAGAGTACTTAATCTGCGTAACTTTGACCTTTGAATAAGGCACCATCCTACACCTCTGAAAATGTAGAGTACACCTTCCATGTATATATACCTTTAAATATTCTCCCAATAACACGTCATATTACATAGTTTTAATATAATTTGGCACTATCCTATAATATCAATCGTATAAAGAGCTCTCAAAAAACTTAAGAAAAGTTAATGATCATTTATTTTCATATATAATGGATGACATTTCAGCTAAAAAGGGAACTTTGAGCCTTTGAATGAGGCACCATCCTACACCTTTGAAAATGTTTTAAGGCATTAGATCATAACAAATACTCGGTGCATTTACCCCTTCATAATATTATATTTTAGTTTAAAAATATTTAAATAAAATTTATATGTACATGGAAAGGAAGTATATATATATATATATATATATATATATATATATATATATATTGTTGAACACATTTTGAAGTTGTATGATTTTTATTACAGTTTCATAAGTGAAAGTTCCAGAGAGTACTTAATCTGCGTAACTTTGACCTTTGAATAAGGCACCATCCTACACCTCTGAAAATGTAGAGTACACTTTCCCTGTATATATACCTTTAAATATTCTCCCAATAACACGTCATATTACATAGTTTTAATATAATTTGGCACTATCCTATAATATCAATCGTATAAAGAGCTCTCAAAAAACTTAAGAAAACTTAATGATCATTTATTTTCATATATAATGGATGACATTTCAACTAAAAAGGGATAAAAACAAAAAATAAAATAAATTTTATAAACATAAAAAAGCACACATGTGTATAGACATATATGTTAATCATGGTTAAATTTTGGCAATGACATCATCATAAATTTGCTCATTGGAATATGACTAGCACAACTGACTCGCGGCTGGAGAATGCCAAAAGGTATCGGTCACTGAAACGCCGCCGTGCTAGTTGAAACGACGTCCAACTTCCACTGCGTCCAGCTACTACCACTGCGTCCAGCTACAAACGCTTAATCTCAAGGAACGTGACAATGTAAAGTTTTATACATATTAATTTTTCTTAATCAGTTAACCTGTCAATCAATGGTTAGAGAAGTAATTTCTTAATCATATTAAGTAAATGTGAAAAAGTAAACAAGGTAACGGAATTATTCAGAAATGCAAGGAAGTTATGAGCATTAAATTTCATCCATTGATTAGAGAGTACGACTAAGAATATGCCATCATCTTTAATTGTTAGCCATAAGATTAGAATTTTAGATTAAAAGGTGATTAATTGTGCCCATTGTCAATAGGTGTACGCCTTTCGGTGTAATGAATCTTCTAGTGAGAAAAAATGTATCATGATGAATCTTCTAGTGAGAAAAAATGTATCAATGGAACAACAATAAGAAATCAATGAAAGCAATCACGAGTTGATGGTGAAAAATAGTTTTCCACTTAACCCTTATCTAATGGTGATGTTCTCTCCGTTTTACATTTTTGTAGATGATATTTCTAGTATCTTATACTTGGATTCATATGATCTTATTGAGCATTTTCAACCTAATAGATTGCATGAGTTTAAACAATTCATCGATGAAGTTCATTTTGAAAGCTTCTATCCATTTGAGTGCACACATATGAGTCTATTCAAACAAATGCCAAATAAGCATAAGAAGAATAGGCACATGGTCGGACAACTATTTTGTCCTCGAGCTTTGGGAACAAAGATTCACAAGGGAGAGGGTAGTTACTTTGAAGGTTGCATCATTACTTAATCATCACCTCAACAAGTTATACCTTACCTTCCTTCTAACTCTACTTAGTCAAGTTCTTGAGCTCGTAATGAGATTCACTATAGTCTAGAGTGGTGTTTTCTCTTTACTCCATTTCTCTCTACTGAAAATGTCTTATATGGCCTACCTAAAGAGTATTCATCTACTCAAAAGATGTGGAAATATGATATGCTAGTAAGGTTATCACTCAACCTTGTGGAAATACCCATCATCAACCCATGCCTTCATTCTAGCTCTGCTCAATTAGGATAGGCTAGTAAGGTTTTCACTTAATAAGCATGGCTATGTTGTGTTCCTAAATACATGGTTTTTTATATATGCAAATAAATCTATGTTGAAGAGTTATTTTGTGTGCAAGCTCTTGGTTTTGATGTAGTGCTTTGATATTTGTATAATGCTTCATATGGAGAATTTTTACATCCTTGTAATCAAATTGAAACTACAATATATCAAGTACTAATAACAATAGAAATAACAATAAAGAGAGAACAAAGGGTTGGGGGTTCTTACACACCCTAGGTTGGTATGCACCTACAATTCCTAAAACATGGAGGAAGACATATCATGTGATTCTTGGTTGAAAAAGCAGTTGTACTCAAATGAGTAGCAATGTTGATTAATAATAGATTGGATTGATCACAAGAGAGGGGTATGGCCCCTACTTATACAAAAGACAAAAGAGGGACTGTAACCTTAGCTTGTCACCCAATTTATAGGGTAATTATGCATGTATTTAACTAACTAAATATAAACACGCTACTTATACATATCATGCCTTATTTAACATAAGAGGCATATATATATATATATCAAGGGACTACATAAAAACTGTGAGCACGTACAAAATGGCTCCTAAAAATAGATTTATTTTCATATACAAAAATGTTGCATTTGGGAACATGAAAGTCCTTCACTACTTGTACCTTTGGAGAACCCCATTGATAACTTCATGTATCATGTGATGGATATCCACAGAGGGACTCAAAGGGGTCCTTCTTGTTTAATGTGTGGTATGTGGTATCATACCGGCACCATTCAGTTAAGAAGAGCCACTTAAGACATTGCAATTGCTTATCATATACAAGGGGGTCTCATACACCAATTTGGTGTTTGGCTTGGCCGTGACCTTAAAATTAACTTATCTTACAAAGAAATCAAGGTACAAATCAAAACATTAATCAACAACTTTCATTTATTCCTTTGTCTAATGGTGATAAATAGAGCTTGTGGCCAATGGGGTTCCTTGAAACATGAAGAGTTCCTTTCAAAAGTTGTATGTGAACATGGGATCTTTGTTTGATACAATTACATTTAGGATTCCATGGAGTCAATGTATTTCCTCCACGAGTACTTTCACTACTTGAATAAATTTAAAGTCAGACTAGATGTTTCATAGATGGACATATTTAGTGAGTCTATTAACTAGTATTAGCTACACATCATTTCCTTTGCATTTAGAAAGTAATATAATGAAATCCATGGAGATTTCATCCCTCCTATATATAAGAATGGGTAAGCATTAGAAAAATCATGATGATTACTAGTATTTTCTTCGTTCCTTTGATATACTAAATTTTGCAACAATCTTATGGATTTTATTCTTAAGATAATCCCAAGAGGATATCTTAACCTTGTGACATGTCTTAATGAATCTAAACTATCTAATTGACAAGGAGACATGGGATTCTATCCAGATGAGTGAATGGAGTTCAAATCAAAGTATAAGATTAATCATATCTTTGTACCATAAGATGTCAATGCAATAAGAGAAAGAGTTAGAAGTGTCCTAACTCACATGTAGTAGTTGTATGTTCTATCAAGTGATGGGATATTTATAACAATCCATACTCACTTACTTTTCCTATGAAGGACTAGAGAAGTGATGGACCATAAGGTTATTGCCTCTTGTAAATGTTTTGATAATTCCACTACTATGAAACAAGATTTTAGTGAAGGTTATTCTTTGGGTGTCTCAATTGTGGAGGTTTTTAAGAAGATATTTTTACGCGGTTGCAAGGGGAGGCTTTTGCAAAAGTTAAACTTCAATGCACCAAATTATTCTAGGTGTAACAATGTACTTAACACTCTAATGCATCAATGCTTGATGATACATGTGCATTAGAAGGGCAAGGGCACAAATGGCACCTTTCATATGATGATGTGCTTTATGGATCACATGGCGTAACCAAGGGATGTCCATTTTCATAAAAATCCAAACAATGCATGGAATTTATATGATGCATCATACGCCGTGTTCAATACATAATTTAAAGTGCCCCGGTTCTAGTGTGTGCATTGTTCATTTAATATCATATATATGTACAATGTGCATAATATTTTACAACTTCACACGATACTTTTTAATAGAGCTAGTTATGCCCATTAGTGTGTCATTTCAGTGTATATGCCACACCATTGAGAGGTGCATCTATAAGCATTGGATGAATAATCATTTAATAAATATAAGAATGTGTATTACATCAATGCATCTATTGTCGAGATACACCATGTTGTGTATAAAAGTAGATTTAAGGAATTTATTTTTTACCCTATTACATTTCACTATTAGTACTCCATTCCTCTTTTGTAGCACCAATGTGCCTTCTCAAACGAAGTCACCCTACTACCTTTCTAGTCTATTACTAACTATTGAGCTTGTAAAGTATTATTGAAGGGTTCATGGTTTCAAAATTTCCACTTCAAAAATCCTAATTCTAAATTCTCATGCATTCATTACTATGGAACCAAGTAACCATTTAATTGTCCTAGTTAAATAGTTTTACTTTAGTTTTTTTCCCTTTCTAACTATGGTACTTCAATTTATTTTTGTTTTTCTCGCTCGCACCATCACAGTGTGTCATTGGTATTTTTGATGCATCGTACAAATGACGACATACATTGTTTATCTATTTCATAATGTTGATGCACCATTGACGTGGCAATGCCATTGAAACACATCAACAATGCGCATTTATATACATGGAACATTGTGACCATGAGAAGGCCAAGTTATAAATTTATCCACTAGAACATACCGTGTGTTAGTTTAGCCTATACCGTGTGTTACGGTGTGTATGTATAAAATATGTGGAACATCGTGACCATAGTAAGGTCAAACTATTAGTAGCAATACAACATGTATAGTGGTTAGATTATCCATGTTTGCAATGTACCAATGCTTTAGATTAAGGTAAGTGGGCTAGTGTGCCTATTTATTTTGACAGCATCGATGCATCACATGTTATTAAAATTATTGTGGTGCATTGGTGCACCATTACTTTTGTTAATTGTTTTTGAGCACAAGTATTTTCTCTGCAAAAAAAAATTGCATTAGTTTTTTTTTTTTCTTAAGGAAATAATTTCACCCCACCCTTACACACTTAAATGAAGAATGGGGGTGTTGGTATCAAGCTAGCCATGATAGAGCTCTCCCACTTATTCCCTTGATTCCTAGACGGAAGACAAAATGATCAACAATTAAATAGGTGGTTGGTAATCTCAAAGGACCTAATGCGAATTGATCTATCACCAACTTATATTTGTTATATCTAATATTAAATTAATAATTTATTTATTTACAATTCTAGTATTTTTTATGTCAATTGGCCTTTGTGTGTTACTTGATGTTGTGGACATGGGAGTCACAAGAGAGGGAACATAAGAGATTCTCAATCCCCATTGTAGATGTCACGCCACTACAAGGAAAACTGGGTTTAGCAAAGGTTTTAGTGGAAGAAAATCTCCCTATTCTACTTTTAGTGGAGGTGAGCAAGCATAGATTTTAACAAAGGAAAAAACTTTATGTGCCTTTAAGGTTGGGATGCACTAGTGCTCCATGTGCAAAGACACATCAATGTATATATAAAAAAAAATGCACACAACTATTTGCATTCTAAAACATTAGCTCCCTTTCCCATTTTATAAATGTACAAGTATGGTTTTTAAAATTGTGTCACCATGGTTCAGTTTGAGCACATCGATGTGAAAAATTGACACACGAGCACCACAATTTAAATTTCTATAACTGCCATTTTTTTAAGTTCTTTGTCCACAATGTGCATTATTTGTATGAACGCATTGGTGGACCTATATTATAAGCGCATTGAGGCATTTGATAACTGGTACACCATGGTAGGTTAAATAATAAAAATAACAGAGAATTTCACATTTTTACCATCAACTAGTGCTTCCATTCCCTACAAGCAATAATGCACCTTTTTCTTGTACACCTACCTCATTGTCCCCTATTATTGAATTGTTGGATTTGGTTGACAATCTTCATTTGCAACAAATTAAAATATCAACTTAGGATTTCAAAAAAAACCACAGATCCATTTTTCCATTTATGCGATGAACATGCCTCCACAACAAAGACAAGACTAGGTAATTTTTTTGTTATCCCTTTATTCACTTTTTAATGTTTTTTTTCCACTTTTAATAGAAACTAAGAATTTTTTTTTCATTTTTTATAAAAAAAAACTTTTGGTAGTTCATCTAGCATTGTTTGCATGCACCACCAATTGATGCTTGCACATACAACACTGACAGAATGCATCGTCTATAATAACACACAAGCATGATGGGTGCAAGGAAACATAATGTTAGAATAATGTTGATGTATTTGTTTCACCATAGGAAATGCTACACCATTGCCACCCATCCATAGGCATAAAGCCACCCCGAGCACCTTAACCTTGAAAAAAAGAATGATTCTAGGAAGCCACACCATAACCAATAGATAACCAAGAGATCGCACCTTCTCCAAAGGTAGCACAAAAGAGAAAGTACCAGAAAGACCGAAAAAGAGAAAATTGTACAACTGTAGTTGTTGTTGCTCCTCCTCCAAACTTGCACAGTGTTTTTGGGTGACTGAGAGTGTGTGAGTGAATGAACAAATGAGCCAAGATGTCCTCTATTTATATTAATATGTCCAATGACTTTTCTGGCTAGGCTAACCTGACTTTCGGGTAATTATATTTTCTTCTTATCTTTTTCCTATGAATCCAACTTGTCTTCCTGGAGGATAAAACCTTAATATTATATATTATGCTGAGCCGACATGTCTTCTAGGGTTTTCACACATCTATTTAGCGTTTCTCTTGCTTCCAAAATATTCTATTCTAGTCAAAGGTTACATATGGAGGCTAATACCTCCCACAACTACCATAATATCAACACTCTCTCTTAGCTAGGGAGGCATTAATGGTCTCAAACATATCTATCCATCTTCACATGGCATGGGAAAGACTCACATAGTATTATAGACCATTCTACATGTAGCATCATCATAGATCAAGTCACAAGTATCATCATCACTATCAACATCATTTGGTAGTAATCTGGCATCAAAACATATTGTCGTACTTGTTCTTGGTATTCTTCTATCACATAAAATATCAGAATATCCACGAGCCTCATTTAGCTATATTGATGATCCATCTCCACCACCATGTGACTAACACCTCGAGTCATTCTTGAGCCATGACAAGAATCATGATCTCATTAGAGCCACATTCACCTCATAGTTGATCCTCTCATAGGATCACTCTGTGAATGCATTTATCTCGATGCTATCAGACACATGTGTCTAGCACCTCGGATCGTTCTTGTCCCATGACAAGAATTATGACCACATCGAAGCCAAAAAAACCTCATGGTGATCCTCTCATAGGATCACTCCATGAATGAATTCATCTCGATGCTATCTGACACGTGGAATTGCACCTTGAGTCTCTGTAACATCCCCCGACCTACAACTCCACCGTCGGGGCAATGCTACCTACGAAATACCTTATCTTGTACATTTAGCTCTGATATGTGACAGGTCCAGCCTTAAACTACTCGGCTATGCCACATAAATATACTTGCTCAAAAACATAGACATCCATATAAACATAGAATGACTATTCTACATATATAACATATTATTGCGGAAATAACAATAAGCCTACACATGCAACATATACAACATACACATGAAATACTCATCAATTACAACATATGTACCATTACACAACATGTAAATGAATATAAAAGTGGTACTTATCTTTTATTAGAAGACCACCAACTACGTGCATACCTTCTACGAACCTCCCAGCCATAGACCACACTGCTCATCACCCTCAACAATAGGTCACCCTCGAGTTGGGACTAAGCTTCACCGGGAAAGGGATTCCTAGACTAGGCAAGGTCAATAGGGAAGTTGCACAAAACACAAGAAGGATATTGTATCCCAGGAGCCACTTACGCCCACAACCCATAGACCGTCATTCTCCACATGCTTGCTCCACCCCAAGAGGGTGCACCTTCACTAATACAAGTCCATCGACTATTACACCTCCCGTACCTTGGGCTTTAGCAATAGGCTGGACCAGAAGTCTAAGAGTACTGTAGTTGCTATGAGACTCCCTTCCAGGAGAACTCACTTCCCAACAAACTCTCTCGCTTGGGAGAGTTGCTCACATGCCTGAAAACCTGCCTTTTCAACCAATCTCTGACTCAGCTACAACCAGGTACAGGTGACAACAACAACAACAAGGAAAATGGGTATGGACACCCAAAATGGTAACAGTCATACACTAGACATAGCAAGGCTCAGTAAGAAACAACCGACAACAGTAAGCCACACTCAATCAAGGAATTGTGTGGCCACAACAACCAATAGTTATGACACCACACAGATTAGACAATTACAGGGTGCTCTGACTTCATAGGAGACACAGATCCGTCCCTCGGTTTTCAATGGTTTCAGGGTGACTAACCTCGCGAGATTATAGACGCAAAGGTGAAGGATCTCAAAACTCGTCCAAACGCAAGAATGGGAGTCACACTAAACGGGAAGCAAAACCCCAACACGATTTGACTCACGGGTGACTGGTTCCATAGATCCGTGATGGATGCCCCCAGTTCACAGTTAGACAGTGGATCGAGAATTGAAAGAAAAACCCCTAATAGGCTAGCTTTCCCAGCTATAACTGCATGTGCCCAGGTCGACACTTGTCTTCCTGTAGCCGCATGCATTCCACTTCGCACTCGTTCCCTTTCCAGGAACTTAGGAAAACATCGTTCATGTCCACATTAGCCTTTAGGAAATAATAATAATAAAATATTATTCCCTTAGAGGTAAGCCCTCTAGCTTAGCCTCTAGGCCTAGACACTTAGCCCCCTCCCTTACCCTATCTAGTGGAAGCTTAGTCCCCCATCACTCTTTCTTTGTGGTCGGTCTGCACGTAGCGATGTTTAATCTTTATTAATGATTTGCATAGTTACATATACAAAAATATGCTCCTGGCCTTTAACACTTACGCTCTCTGGCCTAATAAACACATAATCCCACTAGCTTATCAACACTCGTCTCACCAGCCTACAAAACATGTTTACAATTCATAAATACAACTGGGGCTCGTCCTTGGGGATATTACAATCCCATCACCTTATTTTTGCACCGTCCTAAGTGAAACTCTTTACACAACATCAACAAGATTTCCAAAATCTTCAAAAAGATGCAGGTATTCTGTCGTCATAGCATATTCATGCTTCCATGTCACGTCCTTAGGACCATACCCAGTCCAATGGACCTTTACAATCCCTATGGCTTGATTCTGGAGTTGTTTTCTCTTTCGGGTCCAATATGCACACAAGATGCACTTGCAAGACGCCTTCTTGCTCCACCTGAATCACATTCCAATCAATAACATGATTAGCATCAGGTATAAATTTCTTAAGCAATGAAACATGAAACACATTATGTACAGTCATGGATGCAGGTAATGCAAGCATATATGCAATGTATATATATGTATATACAGACAATTCTAATAACATTATAACCTGTATACACGATACACAACATACAATAAATAGAGAGTTGATACTTATCTTTTGATTGAGAAGACCTTCCACATCAACATGGTCTAGACCAAGGTACCAAACCTCAACAATACTCTAACCAATGATCTCTCATTCCCCCACATGCCTGTCCTACCCCAGGAGGGTACACCTTCACTGTCACATAGTCCATCGGTTGCTACACCTCCCTTTCCTTGGGCTTCAACAACAAGCTGACTCAGGAAGTCTCAGAGCACCGTGGCTCTCGGAGTTCCAACTGCCCTCAGACATTTCCAATCAACATCTTCCTCGAGCTACTTTTTGTAGTCAACATTCTAACTTTAATCAACATCATCTCATCTGCATCACCCACATGCAGTTATCATGAGAAAACATAAAAGAATCATTTAGGAACTCCAATTAGTTCAAAAGAGAATTCAACTTTTTCACCAAAACATGAAATTTTGTTTCATAATTCATCTTGGTTGTTGCCATATTATGAATGTAGCCATCCTTGTGGTTTTCCACATGCACCAAACTGCATACCATTTTTCCTGTAATGCTTCATCTTGCATACAACCAACAAATTGTCAGTATTTGTTATACATCATAATTTAATTGCAATATGTACAAAATATTATGCAGTGATCTTAGAATTTCATGCACCTAGCAATTCAATCACAATTACCCAACAATTTAATAAACTAGAATGACTCGTCATTCTATGCATATGCATGTTCACAGTAATATCTGTAAGTTCATTACTTCTTTTTCTGAACAAGAAAATTTCATGTAGTCAATGCTCATGTGACTACTTGACTTGCAACTTTCCTGTTGCAATGTCTAAAACCTCCCTGAAATGTCCTCAACTTCATGAGTTAACCACATTTCAGTTGTTAGTAACAATTATTTCCATGCAATAATATATATGCATGTACTTACAAAACATATTCAACCATTGCATTTAGTATACAATTCTATCACTTACTATGCATGAGTGCAATTCTTAATGCATTCTTATTCAATGCACCTTGTATTGAATTACATAATGCTCTTTATCTCAGTCATGTATCTCACCATCCATAAGTTGGAATTTGGGCCAATGTGTTGACACATTCTCCACACACTTCCTATTGTCTTCCCAATTAATTGGATGACTTCATTTTTGACCCAAACACTACACCAATAATATAATTCCGTGGTGTTCATTAGTGTTAGCAAAAAGGTTGCAGTCCAAGTTTTATTTAAAGGTAGGAAGATTTTAGTACCTGTGTGGCTCATAACCTTTCCATATCCAACCATGTCTTGGTCTCATACATGACTAGCTTACTGGCACTCATTCTTATAACAAGTTCTTATCTTTTAATTCTTTGGTTATTTCCCCATAACCAAATTAACATGACATTCTACTATGTCAGTGTGTGCATTCATAAGCTAAAAAGATTTGAATTAATACAGGCCTCCAGCCTTTACCACATCCAGTGGTATGCACTCAATAATATAATCATGTGATTTTATAAAATAACTCTAGCTGAGGAAATTCTTACCGAAATTTCCTTTAAGAAATTATGCAAAAAGAGTAATAAAAACTCATACCTGCATGACTACCATTAATAAATTTTATACTACCTGAATGTCTGATGGCAGTAGAAGCTTTCATGCTTCTTTTATCAAATTTATAACCAACACTTCAGCTCTCTGTTGCTTCCCTCCTTATGCAACAACATCACCAATAACACTTGAAAACATACAAGCATTCTTTCCTCTGGTTGACCCAACAAGCGGTAACATACTTGCTGCCACAAAAATTGCAGCAACTTCTTTCTCCCTATAAAAATTTTCCTTGTTGATCCCAGAAGTCTACAATTCTTCCCAGATTCTTGAATCTTCTTGTGCTCCCACTGTGATCACTATGCATGATTATTCCCGCCCTGAGCACTTTCAACACAATGCCCCCACCTCAACGGTGTTTGCTGACCTCCCAGTCAAACGATCTTTCAATCTTCTGAGTTGAATTGACTCTTAGGACTTGTGATTGAACCCAAAACAATTATACACAGGCCCCCATTTCTCCTCTAGGCACAGGTCCTATGATACCTGCGTCCTCTGTCTGCGCTTCTGAAATGTTGAGTTTCAGGCGCTAGCTCCTTTTTCATTAGGCCCTTCCTTCATATGGACCTGGGCTATGACCTCATGTAAAACTGTGATTGCGGGTGTGGGCAAGAGTGGTTTTAGGCCAACCTGCTTTTCACCCCGCAATTCACCTCCAACTGCCACGTATCACTTTGTTAAAACCATGGTATAAATTGCAGCCAACTCTCATATTTTTAACATTTGAGCAAGTTCTGGCTCCACAATCCAACTCGACCGTTGATCTCCAACTCCTTGGCGATACCTCTCGATCAACGACTACTGTCTATTCTTTACCTACCTCTAGCCAACTATCTAATCAACAAACTTTTTTTCCTTTCATGCACGATCTCAGATCTCCGCGATCTATCGACACGTCGCTCCCTTCCAAATCAATGACTACGATTGATTCCAGCCTTCTGGCCTTCGGGAGTTTCAACTCTCAACTCTCTGTTCCTCCTCAATATCTATCTTCCAGAGTGGAATATCTACTGAAACCTGTCACTTCAGATGTGAGGCTACGATTTTCTCTGCGAGTTTGGACTTCGGGAGTTTTAGTTCTCAAACTCTCATTTCTTTTGGAGAGATTTCTTTGAAATGGCAGATCGTCTGCCATGCGTCCTCCTCAATCGGTGGTTCTTCTCCCGCTTTGAGACTTTGGCCTCTTCAACCAGATCGACGGTCCTTCAGCTCCCTCCTCGATCAATGATCAAGATCTTCTCCGGGTCTTCGGACTTTCCCCCCCCTCTACTTTTTCAGAGTCTAGATCTGGCGTCGCGTGTCCTCCTTCACATCGAGGACTCTTGTCGTTTTAGGACTCCGTGAGTCCACTCTCCTATTCACCTTAAAAGAGTTAAGTCTCATGCACTTTCCTTGGGATCCAACGGTTGTTGGTCCTTGCGCTTAGATCTGACAGATAGATCTGATCTCCTCCTACACGTGTTCCTTCTGTCTGGGCGTGAAATTCGACGGTCAAATCTCTTCCTCTGCAACTGATCTGACGACATCTGTCATTCCTCCTCTCGAGCTTTTGCTTTCTCCCGAAATGAGAAAATTTCTAAGTGTCAAGGCTTCGACCTTTGATCCTTCTGTAAATCCCTGACTTTTGGTCTCATCTGTGTTTCTAAAAATGCTATCCTTCCTGAGATTCTGGACTTGGGATAAGTCCGACTCTTGTGAACCCTTTGCACTATCTCCTCTGAGCTTCTCGAACTTGCTCAGTCTCCCAAGGGATTCTACCCTTCTGCGGCTTCCAAAATGCTTTCTGGTGCTCTCCTGGCACGTTTTGCACTCGTTCTCTTGAACTTTTGAAATTGAAACAAGTTCGTCTCTATGCGCATTCCTTGTGCTTTGACTAGCCTCCATATGACTGTCTTTCAACACTTCGTCCAAGTGTTGGCCTAGTGCACTCCTTGCACAGGTCTTCCTTCAGAGTGTTCAACAACTCTTTGAGTGTCTCCTAAGTGCTCTGTGAAAATTTGATTTGTTTCTACCACTCGTTGAACTCTGCAAACACAACGTGCAGTCAACCAGAATTTGTCAGGCCATCATTCCTTGACAAATCCCACAACATTCATAAACCAATCTGATTTAAGAAAATGTTCAGATTTAATTTTCTTTCCAAGATCTTCTCTTCTTTGTAATAATTTTTGGGCACTATCCCTTTCTCTCAGTCCCCAATCCATGTGATCACGGGCCATGACCAAGCCTTATTTCACTAGTTGCTTACTTGGGCCTTCGGCTTCGAAAGATTTCAAAGCACCACACAACAATCACTCAGAGTTCCAGATTATCGAACTCGTGAAGTAGGGCGGATCAACCGTCCACGTCTACTCAACATTCAACTACTGACACTTACTATGGAACCTCAAGTGTCTGAGTTTTGAAACTTTAGGTCTTCGGGACTTCAGAGCTTCGGAGGATCTCGCATTTGCACCTCTGAACTGCTAATATTTGAACATTCCCAATCACCTTTGGTGACGTCATTACGTCACATAACTTAACGTTTTCCAATTGCGGGGGCATGCAATGGTGGTTTGGAGAAACTCGCCTTTCATCCCGCAATTCTTCTAACGCTGACACATAACCCCTCAATGACACCACGGTTGGGATTGCGAGACCACCTTGGATAATTAACTTCCGTGCAACTTGGATCCTCGCAATGCCTTCTGGCCATTAATCTTGATGTATCGTGATCAACACCACTGTGGGTCCTCTGAACTTTAACTACGTTACCTAACCTTGGCCCCACTAACCCTGCTCATACGAAGTGCCATGTGGCAGAATACTAGTGGCTGATATGTGGCCCATTCAGATGGGTGAAACATGTCACGTTCCAAATGCCATTTCAATCTTCCATGGGTTTGAAACCCACTGAAACGTGGCACACATCCCATGTGTCTATTTCCATCCAAGTTGCGTTATCATGACCCACTACTTCGGTTCTTCGGGACTTCAGAAGTTCGGGCTTCGGGAGTTCTCTCTTCAACACACAGTAATTTTCCCAAACGCTGAAATCCCGAACAAACCAATCTGCCGACACACGTTCCTCTTGACAGACTGTCTGGATTAACTCCGGACTTTGGAGCTTCACAAGCTTTTTCCCTTCACCACTGTGTTTGACCTTTCGACATTGGTTGATCCAACAATCGAGCTCTTATCCCCAGATCTACGATGTAGATCCACTTCAGGGCTTCAAACTTTTTCTTATTTTTCATCAACTTCACCGAAGTCGCGAAGTCCGAAGGGCTTCCAAGTTAACCCATCTACACCTTCTCTAGATTTGACGGTCGTAAAGGATTTCCCTTCCTTCCAAATAGATCCTACGACCCCAATACCATAAGTGTTGTGATCTCTCTCTCTCTCTCTGTGGCCAAATACCACATCTGTCGGGGTTTTATGATACCGCTACTCCTCCTGAGCTTCTTAACACAGCCAAGGTAATCCTCTTGGCACTCATGGATGTTTCTGAGGTCCAAAATTGGTTCATCTTAACACAATTTCCTCTTGAAACCTTGAGTCCAATGACCACTTACCCAACCCATCCAGGCTCCGTGTTGAAACCTTGGGTCAGAACTTGCGTTTTTTTCATTTCGACAACAACTCCTTCTGAAACACTTGCTTCAAATTCCACTAACATGGCCCATCCAGGATCAGTGTTGAAACCATACTCTGTACCATATTGTAACATCCCCCGCCCTACAACTCCACTGTCGGGGCAATGCTACTTGCGGAATATCTTATCTTGTATATTTAGCTCTGATATGTGACAATTCCAGCCTTAAACTACTGGGCTATGCCACACAGAGATACTTGCAGAAAAATATACACATCCATATAAACATAGAATGACTATTCTACATATATATAACATATTATTGCGGAAATAACAATAAGCCTACACATGCAACATATACAACATACATAGGCAATACTCATCAATTACAACATATGTACCATTACACAACATGTAAATGAATATAAAAGTGATACTTATCTTTTATTAGAAGACCACCAATTGCGTGCAAACCTTCCATGAACCTCCCATCCATAGATCACATTGCTCATCACGCTCAATAGTAGGTCAACCCTGAGCTGGGACTAAGCTCCACTGGGCAAGGGATTCCTAGACTAGGCAAGGTCAATAGGGAAGTTGCACAAAACACATGAAGGATCTTTTATCCCAAAAGCCACTTATGCCCATAACCCACAGACCCTCATTCCCCACACGCTTCTCCACTCCAGGAGGGTACACCTTCACTAATACAAGTCCATCGACTATTACACCTCCCTTACCTTGGGCTTTAGCAATAGGCTGGACTAGAAGTCTCAGAGTACTGTAGTTGATATGAGACTCCCTTCCAGGAGAACTCACTTCCCAACAAACTCTCTCGCCTGGGATAGTTGCTCACAGGCCTGAAACTTGCCTCTTTAACCAATCTTCGACTTAACTACAACCAGGTACGGGTGACAACAACAACAACAACAATAAGAAGGAAAATGGGTATGGACACCCAAAATGGTAACAATCATACACTAGACATAGCAAGGCTCAGTAAGAAACAACCGATGACAACAAGCCACACTTAGTCAAGGAGCTGTGTGGCCGCAACAACCAATAGTTATGACACCACATGAATTAGACAATTACAAGGTGCTTGGACTTCACAGGAGACACAGATCAGTCCCTCAATTTTCACTGGTTTCAGGGTGAATAACCTCATGAGAGTGCAGACACAAAGGTGAAGGATCTCAAAACTTGTCCAGACGCAAGGATGGGAGTCACACTGAATGGGAATCGAACCCCCAACATGATTTGACTCATGGGTGATTGGTTCCAGAGATCCATGATGGATACCCCTAGTTTATGGTTGGACAATGGATTGAGAATGACAAGCGAACCCCCTAATAGGCTGGCTTTCCCAGCTATAACTACATGCGCCCAGGTCGACACTTGTCTTCTTGCAGCCGCATGTGTTCCACTTCGCACTCATTCCCTTTCCAGGAACTTAGGACAACAACGTTCATGTCCACCTTAGCCTTTAGGAAATAATAATAATAAAATATTAATCCCTTAGGGGTAAGCCCTCTAGCTTAGCCTCTAGGCCTAGACAATTATCCCCCTCCCTTACCCTATCTAGTGGAAGCTTAGTCCCCCATCACTCTTTCTTCGTGGTCGGTCTACACGCAACGATGTTTAATCTTTATTAATGATCTGCACAATTACATATAGAAAAACAAGCTCCTGGCCTTTAAAACTTAGGATCTCCAACCAAATAAACACATAAGCCCACCAGCTTATCAACACTTGGCTCACCAGCCTACAAAACATGTTTACAATTCATAAATACAACTGGGGCTCGTCCTTGGGGATATTACAGTCTCAATCCATCGAAGACTATGACAGGGCACATCTACTCCAGATGTAGATGTTCCCTATCTCCCCTGGTCTGCAACCCAGTTCCTGTGGAGACAGAGTCGGCCCGATGCTTATCGGGGCTACTCACCTACTCTTGAGAGTTTCAAGGCTAGATGCAATTCACACATAGGAGATCTAGCAACAACTTGAATATTCAGTCCGTTGAAGATTACATCTAGGCCTATTCCCACATGATCAAGTATGTCTGATCAATCTTGGAATATCGACACGATGCTGAAATAATCAACACTCCCATGGGGAATCATTTGCATTCCTACGAAGCTTGTTCCAGATAGAGGCTTAGTGAAAATGTCATCTATTTGCTCATTTGTGGATATGTGATGGAGCCTCACTGCTCCTTCTTGCACCATGTATCTGATGAAGTCCTGCAAGATCCTTCAAAAAGCCACCTTGCTTCATATCTTGCATCACTGGCTATGATATATCACCGAGTGCTATAGATATCTACTTCCCTACTTTTCTGGAAATCCTGCTCGACCCCAAGCTGAAGTATCACCTCAGGTGCTAGATCTATCTTCTGCACTTCCAATCCAAAAAATGTATATCCCGACAACCATACTTGATCATCAAAGATCAATCATATATATATGTACAACACAAGTACCTACATGTTGTGTTCTAACCCAATAATATGGTCATGGCTCAACCATATACTGGCACAAGGTGCTCTCTGCAAAGAAAATGTCTATCCCGTCACACAACTTCCTCATATGTGTCATCATAGGTGTGGCCATGGAATTCATGTCCATCATGCTAAACCTCTTCAGTATCCACATTGAAGATCTCATATGGTGCCAGCCACACTTCCAATCCCAATATATCTGGTCAAGATCCTTTATCTCAAATTCTGAAATCAACTCCCTCTATCTGAGAGAATCCTTGGACCACACTTCTGTATGTTGCATGCCCGTTTGCATTCTACAAAGTGTCACAAAAATATGTTGGCTTCTTTTTTATCATTGACTCCCTCTCAAATTTATCTCTTATGACCTGCTCGAAACAAGAAACAAGAAAAACAAAATCTCCATGGTATCCTCCATAGAAGATATCCTGCCTGGAGTCTAGGTCAGTAACCAAGAACATCTCCTAAAGGAGATCAACTTCATCTCATAAACAATAAGTTACATAAGAACAAGAATATCTCCTAGAGAGGAGACCAACAAGTGTATCTCTAGTATTAAAGGGTTAGTATAATGATCATAAATTCAATAGATCAAGATGCAACATAAGATCATAATAATTCCATAACAACTAGAGACATCAATTTTTAAATAATCAAACATGGAGTCTTCTTCACTACTAGGGAGGGTGCGCTTGTTCCTTTGAATGTACTGAATTCAAAATCACTGCTTGGACAAGGTCTCTTGTACATCCCCTGCAAACACATTCATGATTTGTTGGATGATATAACTTGAAAAGAATATACAAGTGCATACCTTTGAAATTTGTAGTATCGTTCAACTATTCTTCTAATATGAAACTAGACACCATCTTGACAAGAAGAGGTTAGAAACTGAATAAAAAAGGTTCAATGATTAGAACAAGCTAGAAACCCTGAAATTTCAACTTTGACCACAAAAATCAATTTTGACCAAAAGTCAACCTTTGAATTTGACCAGTCAACCTTTGACTTTGACCCAAAAACTCAAACTTGACATTTTTTCTAATTGAGGGCACTAGAGGGTGCGCTAGGCTAGGGCACACTAGAATACCCAAAAATTAGGTCTAATGCTTCACTGAAAGTGCCCAAGAATTTAGGTTTAAGGTTTGTTGCAATGGCAAAATCAGAAACCCTAGTTGCCGCTGCAACGAGTGCTACAATGAGCTTGACAAAGAACTCCCGATGTACCTTCCAACAGTTAGATCAGTTTGAAGGTAGTGTGGGGAAATAACCTATTAGAATAATGTTGATGTGCTTGTTTCACCATAGGCAATGCTACACCATTGCCACCCATCCATAGGCATAAAGCCACCCCGAGCACCTTAACCTTTGACAGAAATAACGATTCCATGAAGCCACACCATAACCAACATATAACCAAGAGAGCGCACCTTCTCCAAGGGTAGCACACAAGAGAAAGTACCATAAAGATTGAAAAAGAGAAAATTGTACAACTCTAGCTGTTGTTACTCCTCCTCCAAACTTGCACATTGTTTCTGGGTGACTGAGAGTGTGTGAGTGAGTGAAAAAATGAGACAAGACATCCTCTATTTATATTAATCTGTCCAATGAATTTTCTGGCTGGTCCTACCTGACTTTCTGGTAATTATATTTTTTGTTTATCTTTTTCCCGTGAAGCCGACTTGTCTTCCTGGAGGATAATATCTTAATATTATATATTCTATTGAGCGAACATGTCTTCTAGGGTTTTCACACATCTCTTTAGAGTTTCTCTTGCTTCCAAAATATTCTATTCTAGTCAAAGGTTACATATGGAGGATAATACCTCCCACAACTACCATAATATCAACACAAAACACATTGGGGAATCTGAGGTTTGTGCATTATATTTATTGCACACTCCTTATTCATTATTTGATGACACAAAGAACTAATAAGAATGCATATAATCCATGTCAACTCATCATCAAAAGAAAAGTGAACTTGTCTTGATTACACAACATGTTCATGTTGATTAGACACATTGGTGCATGAAATAAGATGAAATGCATTAATAACATTTATTAGATGAATTTTATTTTATTGCATGTGCTTGGTGCTCTATGAAATGACTAGTTGCATCATGCCCTATGCATGTAATCCATGTTAGTAAACTATCAAAGCAAGGAAAACGTGTCTTGCAAAGGCAATGCATTTACCTTGATTTGAATCATTGGTGCATGCAATAAAAATCAATGCATCGATTAAAATGTGACAGAGCATCACATTTTATTGCATGCCTCAGTGCGTTTTAGGATGGCATGGTGCACCACTAACAATGCACTTTAAGTATCACGACACACATATAATGATGCACTTTAAATATTGTGGTGCACCATCTATGGTGCTCTTACATATATAAGGCACAGTGACAATTTTCACACTTTTTAATTCATCATTCAAATTACCATATTTAATGAACATTATGACTTATTTTAGTACATAATGTATCTTTGATTCATCTATTTTACTAACAAGGATTGTATGTGAATAAAAGACAACCACAACAACACGATACACATTTGATGGTGCAAAATTAGGAAGTGAGATTTGTTGTCACACCTTAATACTATGCAAGCTCATGCTCTTTTGATGGATGTTGGATTCCTTAAGTTTTACGAGATAGCTACATCCCTCAAAGAGGACAACACCTTTTCATGCCAGTTTATTTGTTGTTGGGATTATGCTCTACAACCATTTAGGGTTAGGCCCAATCTTTGGTATGAGCCCATAGAGGAGGATATGTACTTTATTACCAGTCTATCTAGGAGGAGGGGATGTTTTCCATTCCAACAAGTCACTGGGTGTCACAATGTAGAGCTAGCTAACATGGGTTCAAAAGCATGCCAAAATTAACATTAATAACACCAATGAGTTCTAGGTTTTGGGGGGACACGTGTGTTTGCATTCTTTCCAACACTTCAATGTGCACTACCTATGCCTTGTGGTATTTACACTAGCACACCATACTTCTAATGGTCAATGTATTAGTTATGCTTAATTGCATTATGTAGATATTATCATTGAGTGGTAGTGATTGTATAAATGGTATGTTATTCTACTATGGAAATTTCAGATTGCTTTGGATTAATATTGCTCCACTGGACCTCAAGGAGAGCTCTCTTCCCCTTTATATTGGATCTATTTTGTCTTTTTTTTTTTAAACGTTTCTAGTGACTGAACTATCATTCGACCACCTCCCTCAAAAACCAAGCGTTGAGGCACGTATGCAAATGTGGGGTATGATGTTTCCCTATAGGGGTTAATAGGTATTACCATTTAGGACCATGTATAGTCATGAAATTTACATGTTAGGTGGTGAGGATGATAATGTCCTTAACCTTGTGCTATATTCCTATGTGAGGATGGATTAGCGTGAGGTTATGAACCTCCCATTTATTGTAGGGGAGTCACCCAAACAAAGGGGTAATATTCTTGTGTTGTTTTAATTAGACTAATTGCATATGTTTTTGTCATATTTAATGCCCACATTATTGATTATAATATTCATATTAAATTGTCTAATTGATCATCGACTATTTTCCAAACGTCATATTAACTAGTGATGGCATGCCCCCACTGCATGTAGATGAAAATATGGAGGGTGCATTGGTTGGGCCTCATAGACTAGGGATGGATCATATAAGGCCATATGTATGGTTTCATTTTGACATTGTTGATCAAACCTATGATTTGATGACTAGCTTTGGAGTCATGCTACTTCCACCTAGAGTTTCCATTCATCAACCATAACATCAAAGGATGTATAGGGGTACCCTTGATTTTTGACCATATTGTTACTTTAGCTTTCAATATCCCTCACATATTATGCCTAGTGTGCCACAAGGGTCAATGAGCTAAGATTCATGCTCATGCCCCTCTTAATGACAATCCCGAGGTTGATGCCCTGGAATACACTCCCGATCCACCTAGTATATAACCTCTTGGGCAATTTCATGCACTATATGATCCATGCTAGCTTGCTTTGGGGTTCAAACCTAGGGTTCGATAAACTGGATCAACAAGTACCGCATAGGTGTTCGCATATTCAATATTCAAGGACTGAAGAAGGTCTCACCCGAGACGCCATGAGAATCACATAGACCATAAGTTTTGTGCAAGATGTGAAGGAATATAACATAGAGGAAACCTTTTTCATCATGCATTCATTCATAACTATCACAACATTACTATGTATAGTAATGCAGAACATGAACACATTCAAACCATAATTCATCAGATGCAAAGATAAATGTTCTTTAGACTTTATCCATTAAACTTAAGGGCATTTAGATACATTTACATACATAGAGGCCGAAGCCTGCTCATAATGCATTCACAACAAAATAGAGATGAGCCATTTGCTCAAATATCCTTTCTCTCTCTTATTCACACAGATAATATATCTGAAAATAGGAGCAGTCACAAAGTTGGCCTAAAGCTCTAACTCTTCTACAACTCACCTACAATCATCTACTAAAATTCTCTCTTAGTGAACAAAAACTCAACCCTTACATATTTGAATGCATCCCCTAGATCTCACACTGAGCGTGGCAATCATAACAACCTTTCCAACTCACCCATAACCTCAACCATGATCAGTTGGTTTGTTACAAAAATGGTTACAATCATTGAAGATCTTCGAGGATCCGACATGCATACAGTGTCTTTAAGTCCTAGCGTGCAGTAAATCCTTGGCTAGCATAGGTGATAAACTTGGCGCAGTGTGGTGCATCTTATTGGGAACGCATGCAGTGCTGACTTATGGCACACACGTAGTTTCTACAAAACCTTAGGGTGCCAACATGCCCCCAACACCATTAGTTGGCATGTCCTCGAGCCAATGACACTGCTTACAACATGACAAAGAATATTGATGGCATTATCTTGATGATTTTTTCGATAAATACTTTAAAATGGTCATTGACCTCGTCAAAAATTTATGTTAGGTCCTTCATCTTTTTTGCAAAAATCCTTCACATCACCTGGTGTGATTTGCGAGGTAGGTTTTATACGATACCCCAGTTGTACTATTGGGGTTTCCTTTTCTTGCACATCTGCAAGTTTGTAGTAGTGCAGTTGGTCCTTGTCGATGGTGTCGAGCATGATGCCTAAAATCTTATGTTGTTTAGTGTGGGTAGACGCAATCTCCCAAAGTTGGCTGGAAATGGTTGTCATGGCCTCTTGTTGTTCTACTGAGGGGGGTAGAGCCTACTTCTTGTGCTTGATATGTGCCTCATTTGCATGGACCTTCTCGTCAATGCCCTGATTTCTTGGGCATTTTAGAGGTGTGTCCAAATATTGAAGTTGTAGTCAATTATCCCAGAGAAATCTGCTACACGCACTTGTCCCTGCTATAACGCCTTTTCTGCGAAAACAATTTGTTGTTGCAACTCCCCTTCCTCCGATTAGGGAGTGCACTTCAACTTTTTCTGAAGCTCTAAGTTCTGTTCCTGTAGGGATTGGACCCTATCCTTAATTTTGTTGAGTTTACATGGCATGGGGAGGTTCTAAGTGTCTATGGATGTACTGGGGATGTGTGCATAAACTTCGTCAATTGCGCTAATCAATAAGGTGTGTGCAGTGATTTTCGATTCATGGCATGTTGTGATCTTATGTGCAACTTTGATCTCTTTATGGGAAACAATATCTTGGTTCTACTTATCTTGGGTGTCCTTGTGTGCAGTGATTTATTGCTCATGCTTTTGCTGTAGTTCTACATATCACTAGATGAGTACATTGTGTCAATCCCCTAGTTCATTCATGATCTTGGTCATATAGGTTTGCAAGTCCTATGAAGGCACCTGTGCCAACTCTAGTTCAATGTAAGGTAATAGGTGAGGATTTATGGTAGTGGATAGCTCAATGATTGTGATGACCAATAGGATGAAATGTAACACTCTCCTCTGGGTACTGTTGCATGGAGATGTTGTGCTAGTCATGCTTTCTGTTATCCATCGTTCTTGGAATGTGGACCCATTTGTTGGAGCAAGCTCCAGTTGATGACAAAGTTCATCCAATTTTTGTGATGACTCTCTATTTAGTATCTATTGCATGACCAAATTGGTTTGGAGCTACTTGATGATGCTTGGGTTGGTGTGAAAGTCTGCCCTGGCTCCTATGCTGGCATGTTGGTGTCAATCTCCTTTTATCTACTATGATTAGGCACCACCTTGTGTGCAACAGAGTGTAGAGGGATTTCCTCTTCAATGGGCACATTGTTGATTTGTTGTGGTGGAGTTGGTGCACGCTCGTGTTCACTAGACTTGGGGCTTGGACTTAGCTTAAGTGATATACATTGTTTCTTTGTAGGTGGAGTCTTCTCCAGGGTTGCCTAAGTCTACTTCCGGTTGAGCCCTTTCCATTTGTCGACTTCCCTAGATGCATCTCCTACTCTATTGGTCCTTTTCCCTTTCCTTAGGCTATCTCAGTGTTGGCACCCAAAGTTTTGGGTAAAATATAGCGCATGCGCACAAACAAAGTTTCACATTCCTATTCCAGTTTTGCGCGCACTTAAGAAAGTTTTGCACACATGCTAGATCAAGACACCGCATGCACACTAGAATTAAGAAAATAATCTTCAAGAAATCTCCTTGAATGATTACTACATACAACACGAGGGAACATGGAGAAATAAGAAGATGAGCTAGCAAGGTAGTTGAGATTGACATGATTCCAGATAGGCTACATGGAATGCATGCCCATGACAGAAGCATGCATGACCGACAGTTAGAGAAGTGAGTGGGGCAGAACTAAAAGTGACTGAGCGACAAAGTCGAGAAGCAGATAAAAGGAAGCAATGACAACAAAAAGAGAGTTAGCTAATTAGTTAGTTGGTTGTTGGTTGTGGGTATTGTTTTCCTTGAGCTCGATCTAAGCCTATGTTTTGTATTGTCTCTAGTTGTAAGCCCGAGTCTATCATATCTGTAGAGTCTAATTGAAAGTGCATGGTGATAAGTAATGTAATTATGGGAAAATGTATAAGAGAGGAAAGCTTTGTTGTTTTCAATGAATGAGTTGCTCAATCTATGTTTGTGAATGATTGAATGATGATGATAATAAAGTTGTAGTGATTATGGACCTACGATGTGTCGATTATGTGTCTATTGAATGTGTTGTTTTTGTTATGCATTGTTAATTGTTAAGTAATCTGTAATGGATAATATGAATGCAACCCCAGATGGATTCCTGTGCCATTAGTCCTTCATCACCGACACAAGACCATATGGTCTTTGTGATCCTCATGGCGTCTTGGGTGAGATATTCTTTAGTCTTGGATGAGGATTGATATGTCGATGCCTTGGGGTTTTTGTTGGTCAACTTTTGACGAACCCTGGGTATTCAACCCCCCAATGTTAAGAAGGACACACACAAGCATGAAACGACCCAAAAAATGGTTCTGTTATTGAGACATGAAGGTTTTGTAATGAATGATGAAGACATAGAATGAGTTGGTATCAATTGCGGGAAGAAACTCAAGATTGGTTAACTAGGAAGGAACGAGAGTTCGCTAGGCAGAAAACTCAAGGTTTGAATGTCTATGTGAAGTGATGGAAGGAAAAGTATCTCTACATTGATATGCATTAAATTTTCTTTGTTGAATTTCCTTGTTTATTATATGAATGGTTGAAGAGGTAGACTTCTACTAATATTGCTTTGAGGCCTCAAGAACCAATGGTTTGGGATCAGATCACGATAGATAGGTTGAATACATTGGACAATAAGTGGACTTGAGCCATTTATTTTTGGTTTTCTTGGGTGAATGAGGGTTATGTAATTGAGTTTGTTGTTGAATACATTGATTTTTTCAACAAGGCTGAAAGAAAGTTTACTAAAGGACCTTGAAAAAGGTTGTTAGAAGAAATCCCACTCTGGATAAAGATGTTGTTTGTGGAGAAGGGGATGATGCACATGGATCCTGACAGGATGGATGAGTAGACTCCCCTAGCATTGGGGGGNGGTTAAGAGAGGAGATGGATTTGTCGAGGAGGATCCATAAGTTGTTGAGATGAGGTGAGGAATAAGATGGACCTAAAAGAGCAGAGGAGAGAAAGAGACAAAATATACACAAGAAGAGTTGAATTAAGAAGGAGAGTGGAACAAAAAATCATAAGGAATCACTACAAGGAGAACACCTTCTTACGAAGGTTTTTACAGAACCTCCCCAAAAAATTTATCCCTTAGTTTTTTATAGCGGAGGAGGGCAGTCGAAGGTTTTTGCAGAGGTTTTTTTCTCGGTGCATTTTTAAGGTATATATGCATCATTTCATACATGAACAATAAAGCACCGACGTGTCAATGTTCTGGTAGTGCCACCATACTTTATAATAAAAATACATGCACCAAATAAATCGCATCGGTGCCATTGAACATTACACACTTGTGCACCTAACTGTCGTTAGGTGCACCACTGTAGGGTAAATACATTTTTTTTTACCAAACCGATTTTCATTGTTATAGTGCATCTCATGCTTCCAAACTCTCAATCAAGCAAGGATGCTCACCTTTCTTCCTAAGACACCCTATTTGTCGTGCTCTACACCGACTTAGATAGCTCCATTGGTGGATTCCACACATTTCCAAATTTTGGAAATTACCATGAATTTTCATTTTCTCTCAATGGTGAAACCATGCCTCCTCAGGATAGAAGAGGTCAGAAAAATTATTTATTATCTTCCTATTTTTATTTTCATCCAATCAAAATTAGAATTTAGCTTGAAATTTATCATTTTTTTCAATTTCTCGTTGTGTTCCTGAATACTTTGCCATGCCCCGATGCAATGCATATTGTGTTAAATTAATAGTGAGCACCATTGTTGGTGCATCTCATATATGTGTACACATCGGTGTCGTTCATGCAAGAGAACCTTGATAAATTATAAACAAACAAAGTGGTGTGTCCTTCAGAACGCCCTGAAATCAGTGCACAATGGGCTTCTACCCACACCGATACATTTTGCTTCATTAACTGCACCGCTAGCTCAACAATATATAAAATATAACATAGCGGTGCACCCATTTTAACCAATTACACTGGGGTGTACACGAAACATAACGCACCGATGTGTCAATGTTCAAAATCACTGCCATACTTTATAATAAAAATATGTGCATCAAATAAATTGCATTGGTGTCGTTGAACATTATGCACCAATGTGCCTAATTATCATTAGGCACACCCCGATAGGGTAAATAAAATTAAAATTACCAAACCAATTTTCATTGTTACAGTGCATCCTGTGCTTCCAAACTCTCAAGAAAGCACTGATGCTCACCTTTCTTCCTAAGACGCCTTATTTCTAGTGCTCTACACTGACTGGATAGCTCCAATGGCGGATTCCACACATTTCCAAATTTTAGAAATTACCATGAATTTTCATTTCCTCTCAATGATGCAACCACGCCTCCTTGGGACATAAGAAACTAGGTAAATTATTTATTACCTTCCTATTTGCATATTCATCCAATCAAAATTATAATTTAGCTTGAAATTTGACAATTTTTTTCGAATTTTGTGTGGTGCCCCTGAACGTTTCGGCTCGCCCTGAAGCAGTGAGTACTACATTAAATTCACAACGAGCATCACCGCCGATGCATCTCATATATGTATGCACTAGTGTCATTCAAACACAAGCACCGTGATAAATTATTAAAAAACAAAATGGTGCATCATTCAAAACACCTCGAAACTAGTGTACAATGGGATTCTACCTGCACCAACACATTTCACTTCATTAATCACACTGCTAGCTCAACGATATATAAAGTTTAACATAACGGTTCACCTAGCTTAACCAACCACACTGGGGCGTACCTGAAACATAATGCACCGGTGCGTCAATGTTCAAACACACCACCATACTTTATAATAAATAAAACACGCACTGGTGTCATTGAACATTATGCACCAATACACTTCACTTAACTAATCACACTGCTAACATAACGATTTATAAAATTTAATGTAGAGGTGCAACCATTTTAAGCCAATGCATTGGTACTGTATACAAAAACACTCTGGGACATATATTGCTTGGATTTTCATAGCGGTGCGTCTCATTGGATGCTTCATTCTTGGTGCTATATCCTTTACAACGCACCGCAGTACAAAACGTTGGTGCTCCACTATCATAGTGGTACCGATGCCTTAATAGTAACACATCACACCACTTTAGCTGCGATAATGAAGTTTAGCTTAGTGGTGCCCATTAGTCCAACAAATGAGCAAGTGTTGTAAAGACAATGACACCGAGGAAAATTTGTAATAACCAATTAGAGTGGTGTGACTTAGTAGGCGCACCACTGCAATCCATGGCGGTGCATCAATAGATTTTGTGCATCGGTACATAAATTTTAAATGTATGCACCACGCCATGTTTTGAAAAATAAACAGTGTGATTCATCTTAGTAAGGCTCGTTAGCGATGCATTAGTAATACAACACACCGATAGATAACATGTGGGTGCCCTAGTAGACATGGCACACCGATGCTTTCGTTTTAAAGAAGGGCACCGTGAATTTGTTCACTATAAATTTTAGCATTGCAGTGCGTCTTTGTTAACAAAATGAACCAGTGTTGTTAAAAGCACTGAACTGACGTGGTTAAAAGCACTAAGTTAGTACGGGGTGTCCTATGGGACACACAACTAAGTGGTGCTATTTTTTTGAGATAGTGCAACTTCCTTTGGGCTTATGTTTCTGTCTGCAACGCACCGATTTCTTTTAAGATTTTTTTGCAAAAAAAAAATAATTTTGGATTCTTTTTAAATACATATCATTTATGTATGTATTTTTTTTTATAATTTCAATTTATTTTATCTGTATATGTGTGCCTAACAATATTTGTATCTGAATCAGAGATGAAGATGACAAGAGAAGGAGGAGGAGCGACAACAGGTCAAGACACACATTTGTGTGTGAGTGGGAGGCCAGGGAGAGAGACAGGGAGTTTCTCTCTCACCCTCTTTCAAAATAGACACAAGAGATTTTGATGGATATTATCCTCCTTAAGTTTTATCATGAGGGTACATCCCTTATGGGGAAATCTTCATTGTTACAACACTTTATCTGTCGCTGGTGTTGGTCCTAAAGTCTGCACCTGCCTGCTAAAGGGAAGAGCTAGGCCACCTCAAGTTTTAGAATGGTTGATTTTTTTATTTTGTTGGTTAGTTAGAGGGTTGGTTTTACCAAGACAAGAGCATGGTTGGGTTGGAAAAATGATATAGATGAGGGTTCTCCTTGGCTGGTCACAAAAAAATGATAGACAAATGAAATACTAGAGGTAAAAACAAAGGGAAACAACAAACCACTCAATGAATAATCTGTTGCAAGAAGTTTAATACTTAAAATATCATTTCAAGACATTAAACATGTATAAAAAATGCAATTGCTCCCACAGGTTGCAATAAAAAAAAATCTTCACCAAAGCATTAGTTGTTTTACAGGTTGCATATTAGTAAAGATAAGTTATACAATAGCTAAAGGAAATGAAATGTACTTCGCACAGATAAAAAACTGCATTTAAGATAAAATAAAAAACACATGAATATTTGGACAAAAAAATTGTCATCAAAAGTATATTCACCAGTTAGAGAGCTTTAATCCATCCATAGAACATGTTCAACTAGTTGATGTATTGATCTTCTTTTCCAAAAAACCAAACCCCCCGTAAAACATACACAAATTACCTATTTATCAAAGATATAGAGGATCTCGACCATATGGAATTAAGGCTTAACTCTACATCATCAGTTGAAGAACAACTTATTGACTTAAGTGAATACTGCTGGAGTATAGTTATGTATACTTCAAACTTAACTTAACAAAGAGGTGGTTCACAGATGACCACTTATTATGCCTTAAAATTTTTTGACTTAAACAATTAAAACTGTTGCTAATGATAAAACTAAACTAATGCATATGCTAGAGTGAACTGAGATTTGACATAACTGACTAGGAGTGACAAAACTATGTTCTGTATCGAGCATTGGTATCCATGCCTGTTGTTGGAGGCCACTGGGAGACAATTGGGTGTGTTGGCAACTTCTTCACACACTCCTTTAAAAAGCAACAAGTCTTCTGGTGCTTCTTCTAGAGTCTTTGATATTTCTTCTGCAGTCTGGAGTATAGTTTCTCCAATTCCTGGTTGTGGTGTTGCAGGGTCCGGATCTGAAGCTTTAGTTCTGTACATGTTGACTATCATCGAGCTTATATGTCTTGATTGTAACCGAAATTTCCTTCTTGTCTTGATCTGTGATGGACTGTTTGTGTTCTGATGGTGTTTTTCTTCTCCTCATCCTCATGTCATACCCATGAACTGCCTTAGGTTCCTTTGAATCAGAGCTGCTTCCAGACGAGCAATATGATGTTGTAGACTGGCTCGAAGTTCCCTTCATTTGGTGCCATTTAAAAAATTTAAAACATGCAATTAATGAGGATAAGCCACTTCGAAAATTTTACGTTCGGGAGCTTTTGAATGCAGAGTATACATATCTCCCGAATGACCGAACTCGTGAAGTCATTAACCAACACTTATTGCTAATTAACCCGAGATTAATATATCTTTATCATTAAATATTTCGAGACTTCAAGACTCTGACTCTTCGACATTCGTGAGCTTTTGACTGTAGAGTTTGAGAATCTCCGGGAGGATAATCTCCCAGAGTGACGTGGTCACATGATGTCATAGTCAGTGATGTGTCATAAAAAGAGAGTGACACATGTCACCTGAAATAGCGTGGATGACATAACCAAAGTGCTTGAAATGAGTGCCATGTGTCATATGGAATCAACCGAAAGGTGGCATATGACA
Source organism: Picea sitchensis (assembly GCA_010110895.2). Lineage (NCBI taxonomy): Eukaryota > Viridiplantae > Streptophyta > Pinopsida > Pinales > Pinaceae > Picea > Picea sitchensis. The sequence continues at coordinate 358,568 of SNQJ01S0003573.1, forward strand.
TGTTAGCTGAAGAAGAACTTATGAGAAAGGGGCTTCAACACTTCGACACTTCAGAGCTCTGATGCTTTGGCACTTAGGCACTTCGACGTTCAGGATCTTTTGACTATAGAGTGTGAATATCTCCTGGAGGATGATCTCCCAGATTGACGTGGTAGTTTGGGGCTCCGACACTTCATGAAATTTTTAGGATTGAAACAATGACAATCTCGGATGCCCAAACGTTGAATTCGCGCAGTAAAACTTCATATTTCTTTTTTTTTAGAACCTCACGTAATTTTTAAACCCCGAATGCGCAAGAGTCGTTGATCTTAATTGACTGTTGGATATCCACCATTGAAAATTTAACCTGTTTGTTTGCTCACAATCTAAGCCCGAAACCCACTACTCCAAATTGTTGCATTTTTTCTTTTGGATGTTTCTTGTGCATACAAAGGACTTGGTCGACCTGCTGCATGCTCAATTAGTGGTAAACCAAGATGACATATGTTCAAACTCAAACCAGAAAATGTAATCACCTTTCAAGAAAGCAAAAGATGGTGTAAAAATAAGTAAATATTGGTAGGGGCCATTGAAGCTGAGTCATTAAAACGTGGGGAATAACTTAGCAAACACAAAACAAAAATCAGGCTTTTAAGAAGATGTTCTAGGTGAACAAGGGGGTAGGGAAGCGATGGAGGCCTAAGTTCCAACATTGGCTCCAATCGGGGATAACACTTCCGTGTGAGGTGCTAAGAATAGTAGATCACGTGCCTTGCTTCTCAATAACTTGCTCCCACCTTCCTTTTCTTACCTTTGTTTCTGTCTGTCAGCCATGTATATCTACTACTGTCTCTCAACCATGCATCTTATTGAATCCAAAAATGTAACTACACCCCAATGCCTTTGTTGGGCTATGGAGTCTCTTATTCAAACAAGCTAATGAAAATCAACACACTAAAAATGAAATGCTCAAATGGTGAACTTATTCAACACACCCCTACTCTACTCTCCTAAAAACCATGTAATCATGTGTAATCAAATTTCCAGTGAAACCAAGAAACCATTTAATTGAGAACCATAACTTCGTGCATGTCACTATTTAAAATAATCCAAAGAGGATATAACATATGTGACAAAAAGTTAGCAGGCATCTTGTACTTACAACTGCAAATGATGATCATGCTAAAACTTACAACATTTAAGATCTTGGAAAAATAAGAATCCATCCAACTTGCTATTGGATCTTGAAACTCATGAAAAGCCTCCAATTGGTTGAGAAGACAAAGTTGTTGTTGTATGAGATCTATATTATTGATAAGATTATATTCCTTCTGTTCTCCTTGAAACAACTCATTAAGATCATACACTTCATAATAAGCAGGAGCAAGTAAATCCCCTTGAAACTTTTGATCATTTTCTTGGACAAAAAACTCTTTGAAATAATTAAAAAACAACAAGATGATCATAGAAATATGATGGCTGTAAATTTCTTTCTGTAGCTTCAAAAGAAGAATCAACATGCTCAATAAAATATTCATTCTTCTTAACTATCTCTTCACAACTAACATCCTTATCTTGACTATAATCAATCATAGATTCTACAAAATATACCTCTTTATTTAATTATGAAATGATAGTTTCCTCATAATCTATTCGACAACCTTCATCATTGTGATATGCTAGTTTTCCAAGTCCAAGAAATGGCTGCTAAAAATTCACAGAAAGAGCTGCTTGTGTTTGGCCATCAACACTTCTTTCTCCAGAGTTAACCAAATCTTTATGAGAACATATAACAACATATTCATCATAACAACGGCTAACCGAGACATCTAAAGTAATGGAAAATGTATCCAAAGCCTTGTTATCATTAATTTTATCATTAATGTAATTCCCAACATAATCTTTCTGGATAAAAGAATTAGAAGAAGACTCATATGTAACTGAATCTTCCTCCATTTCCTCAACGGAAATATCCCTTTCATTTTCACCACGAGAAGAAATAATAATTGATTGTTGAATATAAGATCCAAATTCTTCACAATAGTTTTCAAAAAGTAAATCAGCTGGAAAATACCTTTTACAATGATCACTAAATGTTGCATGGAACTGTTTAAGGGAAGATATGCTAGCAGGAGGCAAGGATCGGTACCATTCACGAGCATCTCCCTCTAATGAGTACATTAACATCTTCATTAATACATCCTCATGATGTATACCCAACCGATGCATGACTTCATGGAATTCAAGCAAATGATCTGCAGGGTTATCATCTTTATCTTCTCTAAATCTGGGCAAGTAATCACCCCACTCATCTATAGTGGTAACAACATTTGGAAAACTAGGAACAATAGAGAAATTAAAAGGAGCAAACCTCTGAGCCAATTTGTCTTCCATTTGAAAATATGAATTCTTGAAAGTGTGGAATCGCCACTGGATCCTTTAACCATGAAGTCGCCAGGTGAATGATCTATAGTTTGAATGTGTTTGGTATTTTTTCACCATCAAATATAATATATGATCATTGTCATTCTCCCAGGGAAATATATTTCGTTACTCCGTTCCCCGGCAGTGATGCCAGAAGATGTTGGTCCTAAATTTTGCACCTGACTGCTAAAGGACAGAGCTAGATTTTTTGATTTTGTTGGTCAATTAGAGGGTTGGTTTTACCAAGACAAGAGCATGGTTGGGTTGGAAACATGATATAGATGAGGGTTCTCCTTGGATGGTGGCACACAAATGATAGACAAGTGAAATAATAGAGGTAAAAACAAAGGGAAACACCAAACCACTCAATGAAAAATCTGCTGCAAGAAGTTTAATACTTAAAATACCATTTCAAGACATTAAACATGTATCAAAAATGCCATTTATCCCATAGGTTGCAATAAAAACAAATCTTCACCAAAGCATTAGCTGTTTTACATGTTGCATATTAGTAAAGATAAGTTATACAATAGCTGAAGGAAATGAAATGTACTTCGCACAGATAAAAAATTGCATTCAAAATAATATAAAAAACACATGAAGATTTGGACAAAAACACTGTCATCAAAAGTATAATCACCAATTAGAGAGATTTAATCCATCCATAGAATAGGTTCAACCAGCTGATGTATTGATATTCTTTTCCCAAAAACTGAACCCCCTGTAAAAGATATAAAAATTGCATATTTATCAAAGATATAGAGGCTCTCGACCATCTAGAACTAAGGCTTAACTCTACACCATCAGTTGAAGAACAACTTATTGACTTAAGTAAATACTGCTGAAGTATATTTATGTATACTTAAAAATTAACTTAATGAAGAGATGGTTCACAGATGATCACTTATTGTGCCTTAAAAAGTCTCGACTTAAACAATTAAAACTATTGCTAATGATAAAAATAAACTGATGCATATGGTGGAGTGAAGTGAGATTTGACAGATCTGAATAGGAGTGACTGAACTGAGTGTTGTATCGAGCACTGGTATCTGTGCGCCGTTAGAGGCCATTGGGAGACAACTGGGTGTGTTGGAAACTTCTTCAAGCACTCCTTTAGAAAACAACAAGTCTTTTGGTGATTCTTTTGGAGTCTTTGATATTTCTTCAGCAGGCTAGAGTATAGTTTCTCCAATTCCTGGTTGTGGTGTTGTAGGGTCCAGATTTGAAGCTTCAGTTCTGTACTTGTTGACTATCATTGAGCTTCTCTGTCATGACCGTAACTAGAATTTCCTTCCTGTGTTGCTTAGTGATGGACTGGTTGTGTTCTGTTAGTGTTTTTCTTCTCCTCGTCCTCACATCATATCCATGAACTGCGTCAGGTTCCTTTGAATCCAATCTACTGCCAGATGAGCAATATGATACCATAGAATGTCTCAACATTCCCTTCGTTTGGCGCCATTTAAAAAAATTAAAACATGCAATTAATGAGGATGAGCCACCTCAAAAATTTGATGTTTGGGAGATTTTGAGTGGAGAGTATACATATCTCCCGAATGATCGAAATCGTGAAGTCATTAACCAATGCTTATTGCTAATTAACCCGATATTAACATATCTTTATCATTAAATATTTTAGGACTTCAGTACTCTGGCTCTTCGGCGTTCGAGAGCTTTTGAATGTAGAGTTTGAGAATCTCCCGGAGGAAATCTTTCGGAGTGACATGGCCACATGATGTCATAGTCAGTGACGTGTCATAAAAAGAGAGTGACATGTGTCACCTGAAATAGCGCGGATGATGTAACCAAAGTGCCTGAAATGAGTGCCACATGTCATTGACAGATGAATTCCACAGGTCATCGACAAATGAATGCCACATGTCTTTGGCGTTCTAGAGATTTTGAATGCAGAGTATGAATATCTCCCAAAGGACGATCTCTTGGAGTGAAGTGGCAGTTCAGGGCTCTGGCACTTCGAGAAAATGTGTTTCCTCTTAATTGAAATATTCCAGAGTAACGATATACTGAAGTGATGTGGCAACATATTTTTGGAATTCGGGGATTTTGGCCCATTGACACTTCGGCACTTCGGAGCTTTGGAGCTCCAGGAACTGTGTTTTCTCTGGATTAAAATATCCTAGAGTGACGATCTCTTAGAGTGATGTGGCGGCATGTTGTCACAATCGATAACGTGTCATAAAAAGAGAGTGACACATGTCACTTGAAATAACGCGGATGACGTAACCAAAGTTCCTGAAATGAGTGCCATGTGTCATCTAGAATCAACCAACAGGTGGCATATGACACATCAGTTGAAGAAGAACTTATGAGAAAGGGGCTCTGATGCTTCGACACTTTGGCACTTCAGAGCTCCGGTGCTTTGACACTTCGATACTTCGATGTTCAAAATCTTTTGACTGTAGAGAATGAATAACTCCTAGAGGACGATCTCCTAGAGTGATGTGGCAGTTTGGGGCTCCGACAGTTCAAGAAATTTTTAGGATTGAAACAATGAGAAGCTCAGACACCCAAATGCCGAAGTCACGGAGTAAAAATTCATATTGCTTTGTTGTTAAAACCTCACACAATTTTGAAACCTCGAATGCACAAGAGCCATTGATCTTAATTGACTATTGGATCTCCACCATTGAAAATTTAACTTGTATGTTTGCTCACAATCTAAGCCCAAAATCCACTGCTCTGAATTGCTACATTTTTTCTTTTGGATGTTTCCTATGCATACAGACTTGGTCGACCTCCTGCATTGTCAATTAGTGGTAAACCAAAATGACATATGTTTCAAAGTCAAACCATAACATGTAATCACCTTTCAAGAAAGCAAAAGATGGTGAAAAAATAAGTAAAGACGGGTAGGGGTCATTGAAGATGAGTCATTAAAACATGGAGAATAACTTAGCAAACACAAAACAAAAATCAGGTTTTTAAGAAGATGTTATAGGTGAATGAAGGGGTAGGGAAGCGATGCAGACCTAAGTTCCAATAGCTGGGATAATGCAAGACGGGGGTTCAGGGTGGATCCCGATCCGTGGTATCATCCCAAAGATGAGGATGTGTATTTCATCATTGGGTTGTCTAGGGGAAGGGATTATTTGCCTCATTTCCCTACACTACCACCTGGTGTTGTAGGAGATACCCAACTGGCATATGTGTAAAGATATGTCGATCTACATGTTCATTCAACTTCAGAGTTCCAGATTCATGGTGGTCAGCTGCGGATATGTTCATTTTCGAGATAGGATGTTAGGTTCCTATGTCATATTCTCTCGTCACTGTCATAGTATAGCTTTGATGGGAAACACATTGGTCGCTCAATGTTGTATTATGTAGATAGTTTATTGCAGGAGCCCTGATTGATTAAGTGGGAGGATATTTTTTTGAGACAATTTTGTTGCATTAGATCACTGTCGCACTGTTTGTCTGGTATGAGATTATTCCCATTCATGTTTGAGTTGTATACACTATTTTTTGAGAGGGTTCATGCCACTCGTCTAGAAGTACCCTGCTTTCCTGTTATTCCTATCTTTAATGCACACATGCACTTGTGGGGGAAGTTGATTCACAATAAGTGCTAGTTTGAGTTTCCCATTACTCCAGTGGGAAAGGAGGTATTTGATTTGTTGTCTAGCCAGGACGACCCCGTCCTCAACATTGTAGAGTACTCATATGGAGGGATATATTGGAGATCATGTCCAAACATTCGATTTATAACAGAGGAGCCAACAGATGAGAGAGGTAATATTATCGTTATATTTTGATCAATCTATTTGCATATTTTTATATCTTATTTAATGCACATGTAATTTATTGTAACATTTTGTTTCAAGTATCTTATTATTGTTATCTATTATTTTTGTAGATATTGACACATATATTAGAGACATGCCTCCCAAACGTGATAGAGGAAGCAGAGGACCAACCTCAAGTAGTACTGATACCCCACATGCCACACATGCAGGATATGAGAGTTTGACTAGAGGTGGCAGATGAGCTATGCAGTGTCATGACTAGTCATGGAGTAGTACCTGCACCCCATAGAGACATATTACGGGTAGAGGAGATATCTACTACATGAAGGCATTTTCCTTGTGACATGACGATGTTGATGCACCATATTGTTGGTGTCGTCAACCTCATTGATACGTTGAGAGGTGGTCACTGGTGCTCATGATCCCACTACATCTATCTCATCAGTAGATCCATCCACATCCTCTACTCCACCACATGGTCCTCCTCCTCCACCTGCATCCACGTCTGATCCTCCTCCTCCTCTTATTTCCCCTCCACATGTGTCTAACCTGCATCCATGTATGATCCTCCTCCTCCCCCTCCTCCTCCGCTTGTGTCACCATCCACTGATCATTGTCTTTCTCCTAGTCCACATGTGTCATCATCCACCGATCCCCCTCCTCCTCCTCTTCCTCCACATGTGGCACAAGATTTTGATTCTTTCGACACTATATTCACATCGATCTTGTTGCACATCTTCATGATATTGATATATAAACAAGTCTTTATAGTGCACTTTTGTTGACATTTATTTCTGAGATAGTTGTGCTTGATAGAGGTTCTACCTCTAGTAGCAGAGACATTGATGCACCTTACTCTAGTGGTGGAACTAGTTAGTAGTGGTACTGATTGACATTTATATTGATTGTTTTATATTTGATTGGAGATCTATATATGAAATGTTTATTGCAGATTTTGTTGAGTTGTATGTTTGACATGTATATTCGTATGTATATTGCTCATGTATATGTTTTTCATATAATGTTGTGGTTGTTGTTGTTGTTTGATTTATAAAATGTAATATGGGTATGCTAATGACGAACATTGTTAATGATTTCTCTATTTTTAAGTGAAATTTGATATGTATCACTCATTTAAATTTACAATTGCCATATAATGTTTAACTTTACTTTTATGAAAGCATTTATTTTGGATTGTGATTGCAAAAAATTATAACCATTAATGCCATATAATGTTTAACTATTGTTCAAGGTGAATTGTTTGTTGTCCAACAAGATACAATATGTTGATTAAATGTGTTTATAAACAAAAATACTTAAAATATGATGAGCGAAATGATTGTGATTTAAATATTTGTGTCTTTTTCATATATTATAATAATAACATTCTAACATAATTATTCACTAATAATAATCATGATGATGTAATAATAATGTTATTTTTAAATTTTTTATCATTCGAAGATTACAAGACAAAGTTATGATATAATTGTTTACTAAAATCACAATTATTATATTCTATTAATATTTATTTTTTCCAAATATTTTATTAATTTATATTATCCAACTATTATAATATATGAAATTTATTTAACTAAATTTAAAATAATAAATCTAGAGATTAATAATACATTTTGATCTATACACTTTCGATTAAATGGTTTCACAATTTTTTACTCTAATACAGACTTTATGAATCTTTTATTTAAAAATAATATCACCATCATTTTATAATTAATATTTTAAGAATTAGTAAAATTGACAAAGCTTTATATACTTTTAGATAAGTATGGAACACTAAAATTTTCCTTAATTATACTAGGCTCTAGAAAAACACTCTTTTAGAATTTCCACGTCCTTCTTATATTGGTAATTTCAAGGAGAATGCAAAAAAAATGATTAATATAAGTTTGTATGATTATAAAACTAAAGGATGGAGTGGAATAGGTGAAGGCCATGATAGTTGCACTAATTAAGGCGGGGATGCCATCACCACAAGTATTGTAGATGTTGTATGAAGTTATTTTGTTGGAATTATCCTTAGAAGTTCCATCAAAGTAAGTATATATTTATTTGAATTTTGATTTTCTCAAACAATAAAATTTTTGAGGTTTGAATATTTTTTAATATCTTCATTTTTTGTTAAATAAAATATAATTTAAAATAAATCTTTAATATTGTACGTCACCAAATTTGTGATATCTCAATTAATGCTTAGTAGTTTAAATGTTAACATAAACATATTTTAATACAATACAACATAAATTTGCTATAATAAACAATAAATATGACAATGAAAATATATCAAAACCACATCTTATGCTTGTACATCTATTTAATGTATTTTCAATATGGTGGTTGTAAATGGTTGTTAACTCTTCATATCCAACGTACTTATAAAATGAAGCAAAAGAAAACATAATTGTCCATTATAGATACCCATAACAAAATAACACATCCACGATATAAATGTCCAAACAAATCATTTACAAATCAATCATTGTTACCATCACCCTGATTTTCTTCCTCGCTTGGCATTGTAACATTGCTGTTCTAAAAAATATGTTTATATCTCAGATCATGTCTCAGTACGAACCACCAATCCCCATCCAACACATCTGGGTAGAAAAACACTTGGTTTCAATGTTTTGGGAAAACATAAGGCTCCTTACTTTCAACCCACATTTTTTAGAGTTAATACATATTAACCCACTATCATGATCTTCCTTTACATTTCTATGGTCGAAGGTATCCCACCACTTGCAACAAGAAATAACACATTGAAATGATGAGAAGTCCACTTGCATGATCTCTTATATCTTTCCAATGTAACCTATTTTCCCCTCTATCAGGTTTTCATCATGGTGGCTAGCACGACTAGATTGGTCGAACTCAACCTCCACTCCACAATCTTGTGTGATGTGTCCTTCATTAGCATACTCAGTGTGAAATGATGTCCATATTCCCACATATATGGGAATAAATGAACCTCTAAAAATGTGAACAAAGGACAATGTCATACGTCTAATAACCAAAGCATTAATAAAATTATAATACGTGTTACAATTCAAATGTGCAATATTATAAATAGAACGTGGTACTCAGAGAGGTTATTATAGAGTTGCTGCAACCAATCCCTATGTTTAGTGCATCCATATCTTCTCCATGTGGGTTACGACCAGACACCACATATTTCTCTTGTATTTGGTTAGCCACCCAACTGTTGGGACATATTTTTGGAATATTTTCTTTTAAATGATGAGGATAAGGCATGCTTCTACCATTCAACTATATGAATGATTTCCTGCCACTATCCCATTTCCTTCTTTTCTCTTCATACAATACGACCCATGGTCACGTTTCCTCCACGATGTAAAGAACAAATTTATTGATGGCATCCATTTTCTAAATTCGTTGATGTATACAAAAATTCAAACGAATAACATGAGATCAAATATATATTATCAGGTTAAAGAATGAATTTATTGATGACATCAAAATTTCTAAATTCGTTGATGTATAAAAGAATTCAAAACAAATAGCACGGGATGAAATATATATTATCAAATTCAATGTAAATAATTTCTTTGTACTAAACTGATAAAATATAACCGACTTACTCTTTATCAAGCGTCTTTTTCCATTCATTTGGAGTAGCTCCACTTCCTTTTTGTCCTCATCTTGATGGTTGTCCCAAATGGCTTCCCTTTCTGTGTTGTCAATTTGTTTGATGTACTCACTAACATAATAGAACAACTCGTATACTATGTACGCCTCTGCCAGAGAACCCTTCATTTTTTCCCTTTGTCGAACAAACCCCTTCAATTTTTTCATGTACCTCTCTAAGAATAAAATCCAACAACATGAGAGCACCCCAACTAATTCAACCTCATCAATTAGGTGAATTAGAAGATAGACTTGCAAGTCCATAAAACTTGTGGGCAATTCCTTCTCAAACATACAAACAATCTTAGCTATCTCTCGATGCCATCGTAGAATGATAGCCATATGGATCTCCCTTGATGTGATCCAACACACAAATGTATATAATTTTGATATGGCATGTTCCAAGTCTTTGGGGAATTCATGGTTCACACAACCACACACGAGCAAAGGATAATGACACTACAAAATAGACACACACAATTAATTTCCATAAAATTGTGAGTGCATAGCATATTTTTACTGACGTCAGTATAGAAGAAGAATCATATATTCAACAAACATACCCTTAGAAGGTTCAGATGGCCATGCAATTTCAACCCCGACAAATTCCCGTCTACAGTGAAGCAACATCGTAGAGTCGACCCATATAAAGAAGGTGCCTTCACACCTAATATAACATCTGTCACCATAGAAAGATTATCTTTCTTCAAAATCCATGGGACATGACCTTCTTTAAAATACCAAGAGGGACAAACCTCTCCTCTAGTTTCATTTCTCGACAAATGTCTCTTTTTAGTATTTAAATCAATAAGATCTCTCTTGACAACCAATTTTTCGCTTTTATTCCATGATATGTGCCTCCATAAAGAAGATGAAACATTTTTTAATATATGCATGGGATATAGTAAGTGGACAATATTAGGATTCTCCCAATATGGAAGCTCATAAAATATAGATTTCCTTTTCATCCCAATGGGCATTTTCTCATCACAGGTGTCAAAAAGTTCAGGATCATCGAACATAGGTTCCCCATTTGAATCAAACAATTCTTCTATTTCCTTCTTCTTATTTGTGTTATTTGCCTTATTCCAATCTATAGGTGTCATTATTTTATGTCTTAGAGTTCTCTCCGGTTTACCATTGAATGTAGATGCAATTCTTATGTAAGGGTGGTCTTCTAGGAGGAATACCCTTGAACAATCACACACTGAATTTTTCAGGTGGTTGGACCACCTAGCTATTGATTTTTATAGCTTCGGGAGGTATCCCCATTGGGGTCTAAGGTGCCAAGCATGTGGGAATTTTCGTTGGCACTAGTTTTGACATTCGTTTCAGTGAAATCATCCTAGAAATGAGGCAAGGGCCTTAAGGGAAAGTTGATGGGTTTTGTGGGTTTGTGTGGGGGTGCCACACCCACAAAGAGGATTAAAATATTCTAATTAAATTGTTGAGTTTAGGAAGGGCTCCTACTCATTCATTTGAATCCTATATAAAGGAGAGATGTCATTGTGACATTAGATCATCACTATGGAAGAATGGAGTTTGCATAAATGAGTTTTCACTTGTGTCAAGGAGGATTGGTGATCTCAGCAAAGGGAAGTCTGCAAGGTGGTGAATTTGGCCCAAGAGAGAGGAGCGAAGAAGGTCGCACATGTGAGTGAATTTTTTGTACCATACACAATTTGCAGGAGGATGAAGCGTGTATATACGCAGGTTGTAGAAGGACAATTCACGTATAAGGTATACATGATTTGCAGTGGAGAAAACAACATATGTCCACAAATTTCCAATTGGTGAATCACGTATCTGTGTTTTTGGGCAGGTGGAGATCCGTATAGGATGACAGGTGACATCAATGGGCCATACAGGTGGTCTACACTAGATTCTTGGGAAGAGGAGATTTCCATATATTGTTGAGGTTTGGTTTTCTTGTTTATATATTGGAGGAGAAGGTTTTCCTCAAATTTGGTGATTTTTGAAAGGACTAGTTCTGTCCTTAGTTTGGTGAGATCTTTAAGAGGATTGGTTTTGGTCCTCATATTTGGAGAATTGGATAAAGTTACATAACTGTTATCACTGAAATTTCGTCTGCAAATGGTTACAGGAATCCAACATCTCCAAAACACCTATTAGTTCATCCATGGTCCAAAAAATGCATTTCCAAAGGGCACAAAACTATTCAACTGGTTATAAAATCAACATGCGCTCAAAATAAAAAGGAAGTGCGCCAGTTGAAAACGCCGGAAAAGCGCACATGTGCCCGATGCGTGACTGTGGATGAAAAAAGTTGCGCACACTTCAAAACGACACATTTATGATTTTGGTCGGCCTTCCACCCACTTCTGGTTCATTTCCCAAGTCGATTTGACACCCAAATCCAAGTTGAATCCGAGTGAGGGGTTGGTCAAAGAACTAAGGGTGCCCTAAAGAACCCCTTGTTCACACTAAAAACTGGTTGAATAATGCCTCAAATCTTTGCTATAAAAAGAGGTTCCCTATATTCTCCTATAGGGAACCTCTTTCCTCATTGGAGTATACAAGCATCATTTCATTGGGCCATTCACATCACCTCTTGAGTTAATGATCTTTGGATTTCTTCACCATTTCCTTTTAGTTTGTTATTTTTAAGAAGAGATCAATCATTGGGGGTTCAAGAGCCCTCCCTTGGAGGAAGAGGGGACCCATAAGCCTCCCTTTCTCTTTGGTGTTTGCCCACTAATACAATCTATCCATTGGTGGCATGAATATCGGTCTTTATTTTGTTCTATTTCCCTTATGCACATTAGTTTAGTTTCTTTAATTATTATTAGATTAGTTGTTTATTTGCTTATTGTGCTTGATGTTTCTAACTCTTGCACTCATTTCTGTCTTTTCTAGCTAACCCAACTGGACTTGTAAGTGTCCCTCTTTTTCTCATTTAGGTGACAAAAGGGATACAACAGATTGCCTACTCCACTAGGGAAAGGTATCAATTTCCTCCCCATTTGGGTTGTTTGAGCACTTATTTTTGGTTTATTTAACTTGCAGGAACCATAACTGGCCCAAGCTTGCCTGCAAAAATCTAAATTCGGAACTGAGCTAAGAGAATTTCATCCGAAATTTTCTTCTCGACCGTGTAACAGAAAGTGCGCGGGTTTTTTAACCCACAGACGCGTCTTCCGAGCACGTGCGCCAAACTGACTATGTTGCTTAGCGCATTCTGCGGACCTGCATCAAAAGGTCATTTTTGATTTGCACATTGGTGCCACATGCGCCTTTGTCTACTCTGTGACCTGCACATCTGTCCAGAAATTCACACACTGTAAGGGTTTTTGTGATATGTTGAAGGCCCATAGCCTTCTTAAGCTTGATTCTATGCACATTTTAATATGCACCACACTTAGATTCCCTCTCCACATGAAGGGTTAGTCAAAACATAGGCACTTAGGGGGTTAAAATTCATATTTATCCTCTTTTTGCTTTCATTTTGCCACATGGATGGCTTGCTTTGATTAAAGTTAAGTTGGAATCATTCTATATCACATATATAATCACTTACATTGGGACCATAAGTTGAATGCCAATTATTAAGTATGCTCTTCTATCGTGCCATAGAGCGATCTCGAGAATCAGAAAAAATGATTAAGGGGAAATTTCATCTCCCTTAAAAGCTAGAATCTTTAGAAGAGGACAACATCCCCCTTGGGACTCCTCTTAGTTTATTTTTCAAACACATCTTAAATTTGTAAGGGCCCATACATGGCCACATGCTACAAAGGTAGGATAGTTTTTGAATCTACTTTCTTAGAGTACATCACTAGGGAAGTTTAAAGGTTTTGTCACGGGCCCATACATACCCACATGTCCACAATCTATGATAGTTTTTGAAGCTTTCTTAGATTAAATCACACTAGGGAGTTAAAGGAATTGGTAAGGACCCACATGTCCACATGCTAGTTTCTAGGGACTTTAAAATTCCCCAAGGTTGTACCAATGCCATCTAGTAAATTAGGTAATTAAGACTTGTAAGGACGACACGAAGTCCACATGCAGCAAGGTGACACCTAACTTATTAAAAAAAATTGGCACACTTTCACTTATTCACACACAAAGTCACTACTCACTCACATAGTTTCATCTAAAATCGTGGAGGTTGAAGTAAGTTTCGTCCACAGGGATTCTGAAACGCCCCACCCTTTTCTTGATGAGACTATCCACTCCCACTTAATTTCAATGAGATTGGTTCAAACCCCCAATCTCTCAAACAACCACATCTAATTTTTTTCTAAAAACTCACTAAGTTTTCCTCCATAGGAGGTGCCAAAAGAATTTTTTTAGTCTAGGTAGGATCTCGGGGATACGCATCCAAATAACTCCCCGTTATCTGGTTCTCACATCTTCAAACAATAGAAGTTGTCAAATAGGAAACTTTAAATGCTCCAATTCAAGTGTTCCTAACACCATAAGGCAGGGAGATAGTCGTGAAGGGTCAAAGGCTGTGGTCCGGTTGTTCTGTGCGTCCCCCCTTGAGGCACACACCTCTTGGACGAGATCTAGCCCGTGATCCATTTCTAAGGCCGAAATTCTAGACCGAGGTACCTAGTGACCAAATTTTAGGACATCTACCCAGGTGGAAATTGTGGGCTGCAATTGCACCTTGATCAGATTTTGTGTGGCTATTGGGAAATATCGCCAGCTCTTTTGGGATATGCCCCCTCTACCCCTCATTATAACTAATTGTTTCATCCTTCACTAGTTCCTCTTTCGGTGGCTTCAGACCCCACTGTTGAGTGCTATTGGAAGGTCCAGTGCTATTTGAGAGGAAGAACATTACGTCTTTTAGGACACGAGCATTTATTTTCTTTTTTCTCCCACATGGAAAAAATCTACCTACCCACATGTATGTTTCTTTGTCAATTGATTTATGTATGATTCTCTTGTGATTACATACGATCGTGAGATATATTGTGAAGGTCCAAAAATTATAAACAAAGACTCTTGTTCATTTGTTGCTCTCATCACCATTTGCACACATACACTTTGCTAGTCGGACATCATAGGGGACCCATAAAATCCCCGTTGTTCCAGACCCTTTCTAAATCTCCCTCCTATTCTAGGGGGAGTTCCTAGTCTTTCCAACTCATCGAATCCACCTTCTCACACCCCTGTGAGTGCCACTATTCTGGGATCAACTTTGTTGGGTTCCACTTTACTTGGGTCCACTTCCCAAGGCCAACCATCAACTAGCTCTCCTTTGCAAGGAAGCAGGGGGCATACTTCTTCCCAAGGAGGAAGTACAACCCCACCTAGCCCCCCTCATGGGTCAGGTACACAAACCACTCACACCATGGCTAGAACTAATCCTCCACCGCCACCCCATATGCCATACTTGGCTTCCCTCAACATACCAGATCTGACTAAGCTCACCAATGATCCTATATTGCATGACCCCACATGGTCTACAATGCCTACCAAACTATCTTCAGACGTCCCCAAGTTTGAAGGAAAATCAGGAGACACCCTGACCAACCATATCATGACCTTCCACTTATGGTGCTCTTCAAACAACATCATGGACGACTTTGTCTGATTAAGGTTATTTCAACGCATGCTCACTGGCCCATCAACCAAATGGTATGTAGAAGAAAAATCTGGGTCCCACATGACCTTTGAATCTTTGGCCAAAGCATTTTTGACCTTCTTTCAACTACCAATCCATCATGACATTGGTCTCGAATTGCTATTAGAGTTTAAACAAACCTCCACCACATACATTGCAGACCACATTCATGAATGGCATCGACGACGTAGTCTATGCAAAGCTAAAGCCACCAAGCAACAATGCCTCAATTGGTTTCTCAAATCACTTGTTTCCCTCCTTGCCAAGGATGTGACCGCCACCTTCACCTAGTCTGAAGAGGAAGCCATCGACAAGGCTCAACAATTTGAACTCATTTATTCACAGTCAGGATACTTATATATGGTACTACCTGACACCCCGAGACCCATTCCATTCGGCTAGGAAAAACTTGGGATGTCTCACTCAGTGGATGGATTAATTGGTACCACAACACACCACAACCCGTACATCCAACCACCACCTATGTATGGTACCCCCTCGACCTCAGCTTACACTCTAAGCATTAGTGAAAGTGCTATGACTTCCTACGTACCCTATGGATCATTTCCACAAAATAATCGGTACTGTGCATTTCCTGGCCCTCCACAGCCCATGGCTCCACCACAAGGACACCCACACACTGGGGTTAATTTTGTTCATCCCTCTCCCATTCAACAATAAAATTTTTTTGAACAACTGAATATGGAAAATCTGACCCATTAGTCAAATAATTCCAAAAAGAAAGGAAAAAACTGAAACAATCATAATCCAGGACCAGGAGGGAATCATCCCTAATAGAACCAATCAACCGGGGGCAACCAGAATCAGGGGAACTAGACCCCCCAAGGGGGAAATAA
Source organism: Picea sitchensis (assembly GCA_010110895.2). NCBI lineage: Eukaryota > Viridiplantae > Streptophyta > Pinopsida > Pinales > Pinaceae > Picea > Picea sitchensis. The sequence continues at coordinate 374,857 of SNQJ01S0003573.1, forward strand.
CAACAAACGCCAAGGGAAGAATAACAAAAATATCCAGAAAAACTTCCCTTGTGCCCTTTGTGGTGAGTATGGACATTATACTCACCATTTCCCTCAAATCGTTGACTTTAAACAGATTAAATAATCCAAAAATGGACCACATCCCCCAACATCGCCTACCCCTCCGCAGACCCCTCAACAATATGTGCAACAACCACCCCCAACCGTGCTGCAAAACCCCATTCCACACCAAGGGGTGATGAACACCCAACATGTGATGCATCCTACCCCACCATAGATGGGACAATATCCAAACCCTGGCACTCCTGCAGATTGCACTATCCTCCTCACTAGCGAGGAGGAAGTTCTTCTACAAATGCCTAGTTGTCAATACAATGCACCCCCTGAATCTACTCCCATCACATCATACGTAGTTCTAGTTACAACGGGACCCCCTCTGATGATTCTGCGCCCTAACATTGAGACCCCCCTTCACATTCCTCATATCCCCTTACGACGGAATGTCAACAACCCTCAGGCTAGGGCAACACACAATTATAGTTTGGTCGATGACTTGGCACAATCCCCCGCCGCCATGTCAGTCTTGGAAGTCCTCCAAACCTATCCCACTTAACGGAAGTCATTACTTTTTGCCCTAGGGATAGTCAACCCTACTAATACCAGACTCATCACATTTGATCTCGATAGTGGGGAACCTCATCTCCCCGCTCTGGTATCTTTCCAAATACCGATTAAAATATGAAACATCACAGTTCATTGCTGCATCATTGATGAAGGTTCATCCACATGCATCATGTCCAAAACAGTATGGAAAAAACTTTGTTCCCCCAAGCTCATACCATCCACCATCACTTTGAGAGCTTATGATGGACGACCATCATCTCCTGAAGGGATCTTTCAAAATGTCCTCGTTGAAATCAGGGGCAAAACCATCCTCATTGACATTGAATTTATCGACGCTCCACTCGATTAAAACATCTTGTTTGGATGTAGCTACAAAGGCTGTGGCCTCTTCTGTGTTTCAAATGATGATGTTCCCCCACAATGAGAAGATCATCACCATCGACCAAGTTTCACATTACAAGCCCAACCCTTCCTCCAGCATCGATAACATATTACCTTTTGTCCACACTAATTTTGATGCCTACCCACTCATCGAGATGGCCCCTAGAATTTTCAAGGATCCATCCTTGCTATGGACATACCATGGAGTACCACCGCTCATCCTTACCTTTAACACAAGTCTATGTCATCTCATCCAATGGATCTGAAAATGGAGATACCCTTCTTCTTTATTATCTGACGTCCCACTAGTCTCATAACTCCTCCCTTAGGAATCCCCTATTTCACCCTTCCCCAAGGGCAAATCCTGGTTTGGGAGACAATCTCCCAAGCCATCACTCAAATCCCCTTCTTTTACCCCCCACTAGGCGTACAAGCTTTCTAGGTAGCCGCAACACTTACCCTTCCCAATATGGTGCAGACTATTCCAGTATGGTATCTCCATCCACCAGCGATGGTCCCTCAACCATCCTTCCTTCCCCAATCAGAAGGAATCCCGCTGTAGATTCCAATACTTACTCCAACCGTACCACCCTCAACCACACTCGCCAGCGCCACTGCTATAGCTGGGGGAAAAAGAAAGAAGAAAGAGCCCACCGCTCCACTTCCCCCATGAGTTCAGCCTCCTTCCGCACTACGCGAGAAAGACGAACACCCCACCAATAAATGCCCGTCTCTCCACGAGCTATGAAATTTAGTTCAACTCCCTCGAGCGATGACACCACTCATCGCTTCCTCCAATTCACCTAGTACTACCACTACATCCCTGCCTACCGGAAGCAAAGGGCTTCAAACCAAATTTGCATGTGCCATATGTTTAGAATATGGCCATTACACCCACCATTTCTCTGCACCACCTCAATTCCGCCAAACACTAATGACAATACGCTAGAGCTTTCATCAAGAACTCTCCCCTTTTGCGTCATCACAAACATATGTCACTGACATCCATTATGTCACGACTTCAGTGAATGAACGGATGATATGTCCTTGCTCTCTCTATGACTCACTAGATCATTTCACCTACCAGTGTCCCACGATTATTGAATACAGGCATCGTCAAATGACCCTTATTCAAAATCCCCCCATCCCCACCTCTAGTGATGCCGGTAGTCCCCCCTACTCCCTCTCCAGATATTGTTTATATCTTCTCTTCTGAGCCTGAGGCACTTCCCACTCCTCCATGGTTCATGGATCGCCTAGAAAAGGATTTACCCTTAAATCCCCCAAATTGTCCGGTGTATTTCCGCACAACATTTTTATGCCTGACTACCATTTTCAACCCATAGTATCTTGATATTTGGTTTATGTCAAACGAACCATCGCCACCCCCTTGCATCACCCCCATCTCTTCACCACCAGAAGACAACCACACGGTGAAAGTCACCAATGTTACTCTCTTGGATCCCCTATATTCTTGACAGTTCCACTGCGACGAAGACATCCTCAAGGAATTAACTACCCCCGATTGCCCATGGGATCTGCTCCATCATAGAGTGCTCTTTCTTTCACATGAAGCCTTTTCGCCTCCTAATCACAACTCCATATACACAATTGAAACCAAAGACTTTCTCTCATCAGGGCATATAGATTGGTTCAATAACTCTATCCCTGCCCCCGATGCTTTTGAAGAAGGAAACATGGCTAACATTTCCCCCACTGTCAAAATCGATATTTCCATCAAACTTGGAATCATAGAGGAAATCACCATAAGCGCCACATGCTCTCCTGAAGAACTCATAGCTTACAAAGATCTCTTCCAGGAATACCAATACATTTGTGCTTGGTCATACACATAGATGCCCGACCTTAATGTCTCTATTGGCGAACATCATACAAACACATGGCCTGATATCACACCTGTATGACAAAAGCAACGTCCACTACATCCATCCAAAGTGACAACCATCAAAGACAAAATTGGCAAATTAAATGCTGCAGGGTTCATATACCCCATTGCATATACGTCATAGGTCTCGAACCCCATCCCCATCAACAAAAAACATGGCACTATCCACGTCTGTATGGACTTTCGCGATCTCAATCACGCCCATCCCAAAGACAATTTTCCAATTCCCTTTATCGACCAAATTATTGATGATTGTGCCGACCACGTGGATGGTTTCTCTAGCTACAACCAAATTCAGATTCACCTAGACGATCAATACAAAACCACATTCACTACCCCCTAGGGTACTTTTTCATATCGCGTCATGCCTTTTGGCGTCAAGAACGTTGGTGCCACTTTTTAGTGGGCCATGACATACATTTTTCATGATCTAGCTCATATTATCCTCACATACTTGGACGATCTCACCACTCGATCTAAGAAACGCACTCAACATCTCAATGATTTACGAATCATCTTCCAAAGGTTTCGTAAGTACTATATCCGCTTGAACCCACTCAAGTGCGTATTCTGCGTCACCACGAGACGCCTCCTTGGGTTCATCATTTCCCAACATGACATCACTATGGACCCCCTCAAGGTCCAAGCCATCATAGAAATTACACCCCCTCGAAATTTACATTATCTATAAAGCTTACAAGGCAAAGATAACTTTTTACACCGCTTTGTCTCCAATTACGCCACTCGTGCACACGGTTTCCTTCGCCTCTTACGTCACGATCTCCCCTTCCAATGGGATGAACATGCCCAAACCGATTTTGATGATCTTAAATAGGCACTCTCCAACTCCCTGTTGATTAGTCAACCCGACTATGACCGCCACTATATCCTCTACTTATTGGCCTCAGCCGTCTCAGTAGCAGTAGTTCTTGTCCAATTAGGAGATGATGACTGTGAGCATGTAATTTACTATATTAGTAAAAATATTTCAGGGCCATATTTGAAATACAATCATGAAGAGAAACTTGCCCTTGTAGTTGTCCTCGCAGTCCAGAAAATGCATCATTATATCTTGCTTCGCACTACCAAATTCGCGGTAGATTTCAACCCAATGTAGTACTTGCTTAGTCAATGACAAATTAATGGTAAGTTTTCCCGATGGATCGTCATCCTTCAAGAGTATGATCTAGAGTTTTCAACTCCCAAAATCAAGAAAACACTCATTCTCACTGAAATCATCACGACATTTCCATTAGATGCCACAAGTCCCCCCGTCAACACAGATTTTCCTGACAAACACCTATTCTACATCCCCTTGGATGAACCCTGGTATGGCGATCTTCTCGTCTACCTTCAGACACAAAAGTTTGGGTCTCACCTCTCTCGAGACGATCGTCGACGAATTCTCCATCAAGCCCCTCGCTACCTCCTCATTGGCAACATTTTGTATCGATGAGGAGTCGACACCATACTTCGTCGATGTTTGACCATCGACGAAGCCAATAGAGTCTTGAATGACTACCACCTCGGTGCTTGCGGTGGACACCTCTCAAGGATGTCCACTGCTTAGACAATCATTCAAACAGGCTACTTTTGGCCCACATTGTTTCATGATTGCATCCACGCTATGAAGCGATGTGACAAATGTCAGATGTATGCCAACAAAGCGCGAGCACCGCCTGCTCTTCTACACCTAGTTAATACTGTCGGCCCCTTTTGCAAATGGGGCATAGACTTCATGAATTTCAACCCTCCATCAAGCAATGGACACAAATACATCATCGTGGCAGTCGATTACTTCACCAAGTGGGTTGAAGCTATGCCTACCTTCAACAACACCGCTGACACTGCAACGCATTTTTTTCTTTAATCACGTCATCTCCCACTTTGGAGTCCCACTACAGTTAGTCTCTGATCATTGGAAACACTTCGAGAATGATATTTTCGTTGAACTCTCCTCCAGGTTAGGTTTCTTCCATGAGTTCACCTCCCCATACTACCCTCAGTCTGACAGATAGGTAGAGGCGATCAACAAGGTCCTCAAAACTATGTTACAGTGCACGGTTAACAAACATAAGACCAATTGGCTTCATATGTTGTTTTCCGCACTATGGGCTTATCGCATGGCCGTTAAAAATGCCACTGGTTTTACACCATTTCATATTGTCCATGGGGTCAAGGCCACCCTCCCCATCGAGTGCGAAATCCCCACTTTACGCACCGCTATTGACCTATTACCCGACATTGCTCCAATGGACCAATGTTTACCGCACTTAGAGTCGCTGGATGAAGACCACCGATCTTCATTACAGAACAATGAGGCAGCTTAAAAAATGGGTGAAGGCCACCTTTGACCGCCATGTCAACCTTCGCTCATTTAATGAAGGAGACCTCGTCCTTGCCTACGATATCGATCATGATACCCTCGGCCATGGAAAATTTGAGTCGTTATGGCATGGAACCTACATCATTCAACATTGCCTCACTAAAGTCACATACATCCTAGCCTTGACCGAAGGATTCCCTCTCAAAGAAACCGTCAATGGATTGTACTTAAAGAAATTTTGCGCCTGAGCGTAGCCATTCTACACTAGGATTTTTATTTTTTGTACACTTTTTGTAGAGATTTTAATCTTCTTTTTCCCTCCATGTGTGGCATATAATCTACCCTTTACGTTCTTGATAAATTCCTCCTCCATCGGCCTACCACATCAGTTATGCCGATGAAGCTAGGCGATGGACACAGAATCTTGCTTCGGCCGTGTGGGCCCTCTATTCCCCCTCACATGAACTGCTCCACTCCAACATCATATGTTTAGGCTCAACAACCAACAACCAAGTAGAATACACAACCATCATTGGTCTCCTTACCGAGGCCAGTCACCGCCATATTCATCACCATAACGTCTTACTAGATTCCCAGCTTGTTTTCCTTCAACTCAACAATGTGTACAATGTCCGTGATCCTTGCCTCTTCCGCAAATACCTGCAAGTTAGACTTTATATTGACATTTTGATTCAATGAAATTTACACATATTCCAGGACAATTCAATCAAATAGCAAATAATATGGCTAACCTAGTGTTAGATTGGCATTTATCACATCAAGATACCATTGCACATACATAAACCATCAAATGTCTGTCACAACATATATATTAGACATCATAAACAAAATCATCATCACATGTGAACATCATATAGATCCAAAATGTATATCCATATATATATATATATCGATCAATATACCATCAATGTTTACAAAAAATAGTACAACATGTCCAACATCCGTAGGCAGGTGAACTACCTCACCCCTATAAGTACAAAATCAGTGCCACATCACCATATACAAAATGGGCTCACAAGCCTATATAAATACAAAAATACATATACAGAGGCACTCATGGCGCCTCTAGAGCTCCACCACCTGGTCCTCTCTCTGGAGGAGGTACCCCACCAGTTAGGGGTCCCTTGAGCCCTGGGGGAAGTTGCTTAGTCATCGTCACCCCTGCTACAACTGCTCTGTGGATCAGGGTCCACGAATCTGCTAGAAGGCCCACACACTGCTCCAAGACTCCCTCATCATGGATCCGCATCCACATGCCCTCAGGCACTCCCTATAGTACCACCTCCAATCGACGGTGAAAATACTCGAACTCTCCTCTGGCCCCCGCCGGAGGAGCATGTGAAGGCCTTGGACCAGGGTCATCAAATCAACATCTCCTGCCTGCTCTCTCATCATCGACCAACCTCACACCAACCTCGTCCCACTTCCATCTCTCCCCTACTCGTGGCTCCCCCCATGGTGGTCTCATGGGCCCCTGACGAACCGAGGCTCTAACCAACTCAAAATCTTGCCCACAAGGTCCCACATCTGCACACAAAACACACAAATGATAACATCAACATCCATCCATACATACAACATATGATATACTATCTAAAAATAAAAACATCACATACATCAACATACGTCTACGATCGAAAACCCTTCCAGGGGGTAGCACCATCTCTGGGTCCTCCTGAAAATCAACCCCACTATATGGGAACTGGAGTATAATCTGTGGCATCTAATGCCACACCCATGCTGCCTTAGTTGTAAAGTAATGGCCACGCTCCCCACCCCCATGCCGAACCAAGATCGTCGCCCACTGCCTCAATCGCGACTCTCACACACTCGACACGTCCAACAAAAATCTCAAGCGTAACATGGGCACCCTCTCCAAAAACCAAGATACCAATATGGACCCAAAGGAGAACTTCCCTGAGTTAGTAGCTCGACACCTATTGAGATTCCCCACCATATTAGCATGAAGTATCAAACCCCAGGAAAAATGCTCATGATCCTCAACTAACCACCACTGATCCGCTGAGTAGCGAGAGAACCATACACTCTCACAATCATCGATGCAAAGCAACAATGCACAAGGGAGTCCTTCGCCCCAATCTGCACCACCGATCCCAACATGAATTCCTCTCTGAAACAATATGTTCAGGCTAGGTCCACCAACTGTCCATCCCCGGGTAACACAAGCTCAACAGGTAGCGGGACTCCCCGAAAAGGGAGCCTAGTCAAAAAATACACATCTTCTATCACAGAGAATGTGAGCTGCTCACCTCACACAATGAAGCACTGTAGATCATGGCTCCACATCGAGATCAAGAACTGTAGTAGATACTCCTGTGCATGCACCAGTGAAAAACCGAAGAACTTTAGCAACTCATAGGCTGCCAAAGGTCCCCGTACACCCGACTCCTCATCTCTCACAACCTCTCTTAGGCGCTCCCAGTCTCTCTCCCTCTAGTGGACTGGCATCGTCAACTGGTCACCTTCTTCCACATATACAGTTCTTGATCAGGCATCAAAACCCATAAAAACACCAAAATGTCTCAAAAATATATGTTTTTTACACCCCTCAACTTTGCCTCAAGTGCGCGACTTTTTTCCCCATAGGCATGTACATATGCGCATCTATTCGTCCCACAGTTGCACATTCATGTGAAATTGTGGGCGATATAGAGACACATACATGTTCCCCTGTCACACACACTGACGTGCATTCAAGTGTGCTTGTTCGCTACACAGTTGCACACACATGCGCCACTGTCAGGGACACAACTGCGCACAAATGCGCCCATGTGCTTCGAAAAGGTGCGCACCCAATGCACACTTGATTTCCCCCTTCGGGAACCCCATGCACGGCTAGCCCAATTTCATTTGTGCACTCATTCACATGAATGCTTCAATCGCTTGTGCACTGGGGGGCCCACACTCACAAAGTCCCTCTGTACGACCATCCATACGACCCTACCCAAAAAATACATCCTACTTATTATGCAGGAGGATATGACCACTAACCTGGTACTCATTGATCCTGGATCGGCTGACTCAATCTCCCAGAATCTCCAAATCTTCTCTGAAACCTCTTGTCCACTCATTCTAGCAACAGGTACAAATGAGGTGGCAATGTGGGCCCTACAGCTATATATAGTCCCTTTTTCCAAACTTCCACGCTCAATTACAGGAGCTCCGAGCATCCGTTTTCTGATCCGTCTTCAGCGACATGATCAAGATCTCACCCCCTACACAGTCACATTCCCTGGGTCACCATCCATCCTCAGCCCCTGGGATAATTTTTCTCACATCATGCCAGGTACACATGCTCATAGTCAAAATTATCAAATAACTGTTATATGTTCTTTATCTACAGATATTGTTCACGTCGGGTATTCGGTTTTGATGTGTGTAGGTACTTGTTCATCACACACCAGCGTAGCCCCTTCAGGTATATGATTGACACTGACATGTAGTCATTCCCTTTGAATATCAATTGCATTTCCCAGCCACACCCTCCAATATTTGACTCTAGGATCCGCCCATCCGGCTTTGCAGTACTCACACATCCGCTGCATTTTCAGTACTGTCAACTGGTATCACTCTCTCCTTCATGAGTTGTCCCAATTATAATCCCCCTTTTTCACTTTGAAACTCATGAGTTTTTTCCCCTAGGGTTGGGAGTCCCAATAGTATTCACATTCTTGAGAATCAACCACATGCTCCTTCTCTTTGCTAGCTTCCCCACAATGGACTCCTGGGTAATCTCATTACGGTTCCCATTGGGCTGCGCTTCCGCAGTATCAATAACCCTTCATTTCATCCACCCTCAGTTTTCCCATCTGCAATTTGTCCTCCATTCATTTCCCTAATACAGAAACCCACCTACGGGGGCCCCACCCTCCACCTATTTTCCATGCAACTTGCACCCTCACCAACCAAGCCATCTTGAATTGGGGTACCCATTTCTGTATCTGCACAGTTATCCCAACTTATTCTTTATTCCTTTGGTAATTGTACAAAATGTTAAGAACCAAATATCAATATAGCATAGAAAAACCTCAGAATAAGTATTCAACGCTTTGAAAAAGAGATAACTTCAGATAATAAGCCTCTTCGAGGGGGAAACCTCCTTTTAACCCACATAAATGTTCAAGTACAAGATGACTCCAAATGAAAATGTCTCCTTGGTATATATAGGAGACTAGGAGGTATAATTACAACTAATGGAATAAAGCCGACAT